>JAOWBW010000489.1:164810-523639 GCA_026119855.1 Campanula takesimana
CCTAGGTCAACTTTATCCGCCTTTGACCTCTTAGGTCTACCTTGACCTCCTAGGTCAACTTTATCCACCTCCGACCTCTTCGGTCAACCTTTGACCCCTTAGGTCAACTTAATCATCTTTGACCTCTTAGATCAACCTTTGACCCCCTAGGTCAACCTCATCCTCCTAGGTCAACCTTATCACCTTTGACCTTTTTAGGTCAAACCTTTGACCCCCTCGGTCAAACATTATCACCCGTTGACCTCTTAGGTCAACTTTTGACCTCCTAGGTCAACCCAATCACCTTCGACTCTTAGGTCAAACTTAGACTCCTAGGTCAACCTTATCCGTTTTTGACCACTTAGGTCAATCTTTGATTCCATAGGTGAACCCAATTACCTTGGTCCTAACCCCTTAGGTCAAACCGTCATCTTGACCCACCTAGGTCATTATTTGACCCACGCGTCCAGACCAACCTAGGTCAACCGTTTAGGTCCAACTTGTCCGTCTTAGTCAGTCTTAGGTTAAAACTACCCCTTCACCTTTGACCCGTCAAGGTCAACCCGTGACCCGCTTAGGTCGACTTACCTATCTTGGATCCATCTAGGTCAATCTCCAACCTTCCTTAGTCCACCAACCCGAATAGGTCAACCTTAGACCCGCTTGGTCAAACCATGTCTATCCCGCTTAGATCATCCCATAGGCGAACCGCTACAACCCGCTATCTTGATTCATTCACCATATAGGTCAATCCAACCCTTCTCATTTAGGTCGACCTATCCTTTACCCATCTAGGTCAACCCACCATTATCGTCGCATCTAGCTTGAACCATTTCTTGTCTCAAACATTAGGTCAAACCTTAGGTCAAATTTAGGTCAAACCTTAAGTCAAACCTTACCCGATTCCTATAGGTCTTCCTCACCCATGCTTGACTACAGACCGAGTCATCTCCCTCTTTTTGACCCCTATGGTCATCTCTCACCTCTTTTTAAAAGTATAACTTGACTCGAACTACGGCGGACCTGAGCCTCTTATTGTTTGGGGACCTCTCCCTCATGGTAAGGGGAACGTTCGACCCGGTCAAACTTTCAAATTCTTGTCAAAAATGCATTTCAAAGTGTGGAGACCGACTCTTTTCCAAAAGTGATTTTATAACGATGCCTTTTCATTAATTATAAATCTAAGCTTAATTCAAAGACATAATTCCCCCACAACTATTGTAGATCCTGCATCATGTCTGTTGAAAGGAACATCGAAGTTGCAAATGAAGCTATTACCCAAGGGCTCGAGACAACTCTCCACACCAATAGTGATCTCAATGAGCAAGCGCTCCATTTCGAGACCATCCTCAACGAGCAAGCAACCCTCTTTCCGGACCGCTCTCGACGAACAAGAAGCCTACTTTGAGACTGTCCTCCTCAAGCAAGTCGACCGCTTTCAAAAAGAGATGTGCAAGGCTCTAAAGGACACACCGAGAAGCGCCTTCACTCTGATATTTATTGATTTATGATTACCTCGGCCGAGTTCTCCCTCTTGCTCAATTTCAAACACCGTACGCTCCTCAAATGTATGGGCCATCACAGATTTCCCCCGTTGGGATGCCTCCTAAGACTACTCATCAACGACAGGTACCGGTACCTAAACCACCCTCAAAGACAGTTCGGAAGGACGAACGCGAGTACAATGACTTGGGTATGCCGTTAGCCAACTCTTCAAAAGTCTAGTTCAAGCCGGCAAGTTGTCTCCTTTGTTCAACTATGAACCAAGTAGGGGGAAGCAAGGATTGGATCCCTCCAAACACTGCCAATACCACCAGTACATTGGGCATGACACCGAAGATTGCCTCCAATTGAGGAGAAAGATTCAAAGCCTCATTGACAGCGGAGCCATCACCCGCCACGGAATACTGGGCATGGGCAAAAGAGGAAATTGGGGCTACCTCCTTTAAATAAAAGAAAAGAAAAGGGTCATTCAGTCTTCGTAGAGTTCTAGAGTGTCTTTAGTCAAAAGTCCACCTTGGACTATCTTTGTTTCTTTAGTAAAAGTCCACCCCGGATTAGTCGTTTTTCTTTCAAATAATAAAAGAGTCTTTATTTCTTTTTCTCTAGACTTGAGACATAATCTTGCATAAATCAATTCCATGAAAATTGTCTTATTTACCATCTTCACTTGATTGCTATATCTTTATATGATGAATTAATCTTAATCTTACTCATTGATGACGACTCATTAAAAGGTAAACGGACCCACAACCATTCACATAACTAAGTAAACGATTAATCTCAAAATAACAAATGCTTCGATCAATTGGGATGAACGAATCACTTTTCTCTCTCTCTACATTCTACCCCATACACTCTCTCTATACACTCACCCCTTGTACACACTTCATGTACACTCTTATATACCTTCTCCCATAAACTATCCTTATACGCCTCTCATCCCACCATTAGACCCCTTTTTATAAGATCGTGACAAAGAAATGGACTGCGGTTGCTCATCATCAAATAGACATCCATGCTGCCACAATTTAAAGGGTTGGTTTGTTCCCTTCACGAGTACTACATTCCGTTACACTGGGGCTGTCCGTATTCCATCGCAAATGTAAGACAAGTGCACGAAGTCATTCATGACATTAATTGGTGCACGTGATAATCCAATGGAGCTCTACCGGTGAAAAATCAAGGGGCTAGGATGCCCGCCGCCAGCAAAAGGCCGCTTGAACTATAAGGAAGCTACCTCGCAATCGAGAGAGGCGAAAGCAAACTAGGGGCTTATCTTGCCCAATGTTTCATGTACAAATATATAAAAATATATATATATATATATATAAAAATATGGCTCGCTAGGTTGAAACTCAAAAGGGCAACCTAGGCAAAAGTTTAGAGCATTGCACAAAAGAAGCCCGCTAGGTTGAAAACCCGAAAGGGCGGCCTAGGAAAAAAAAAGGGTGTGCACAAAGAGATAAATTAAAAAAGAAAAAGAAAAATAGAAGGGGCTATCACCTGGAAAAGTAAAAGTCCCATTTTCTTTTCACCTCAAATGTTCTATTTTCCTTTCTTTCCTTACAAAGTAGATATAAACGGCAGCAACCCATGACAACTACGATGGAGCAATCCACTGCAACAACTACAAAGGAGTAATCCACCGCAATGAGCTACAAAGAACAACTCACCTCAAACGAACCTCACACCCCCTAAACTCAAAAACCAACTTCATCGTCAACCGGGGCAACCACTCAAAGCCAAATATAACCTACCTTGGGACAACTTTCTTTCTTTTCTTTCCTCCCACACATACCCACTGAAACCCGACACCATCGTCAAGCGGGTCATCACCGAACTACGCGGACCTGAGCTCCTCACCTTGAGGAGAACGTAGGCAACCTCCCGGTTCGGTCAAAAATATACACAACCCACCTTGAACCAATTTCCTTTCTCTTCTCTCTTCCCCATATATTTCTACTCCTGACTTCTTCACTCACAATTGATCAAAACATTTATTAATTTGAGGCTACTGTTTAACACATTAACCATAACTCATTAACTAATCAACGAGGTCCATTCTCGAGCAATCAAATGAGAATCTTGAATAAAACAATTTTCAAATGTCTCGACAAGTCTTCTGGTCTACAATCTAGGAAAGAAAGAGCTAAACACTTACTTTCTGTCAAGCAAGGGCTTCCTTCCTTTATATACACTCAATTGTCCAAAGAGTCAAAATGCGAGTACTATCTCTCTTTCCCTCTCACTATCACCAAATACCCCGGCATGTTTAAACAATTATTTTTCCTTTTTTGAGTCGACTGAATGATTTTCAAAAAAAAAAAAGGAAAAAAAGAAAAAGATGACGCAAAAGAGATGCCCGCTAGATGAAAACCGAAAGGGCGGTCTAGGCAGAAAAAAAGGGTGCGTCTTAAAGGAGGTAGGATACCCCGCTCTACACCCTTATCGAACTGGGCTTCCCAACAGAATGGTCGACTATGTGTTTTCTCGGAGAATACCGAGGTCCCAACAAGAATATACTTAGAAGAAGGGCATCCCTCATCATCAAACTTGACGTAGAGTTTCTAAAAGGAGGGAGGGTACCCGCTCACCAAATTAGATAATCCCCAACGGAATGGTCGACTATGTGGTTTCCCAGAGAATACCGAGGCGTCAACAAGGATACACTTAGAAAAAGGGCACCCCTGATCGTCAAACTCGGCACGCGACGACCTATTTGGATTGATTAGAATCATAATTAATTATAAGGCATCTGTATAAGATCATAACACTTTCATAAAGTTTTCTCCTCCCCGACACTTTGTTTATAAACCCGCACTCTCGGTCTCCATAAAATTGTAAAAACATCTTCGGTCCATCCGGGACCCATCTATGTGATTCCCAGAGTTGACTCGGTCCTTTACCCTATCTCCTACACTTTAGGGAACCTTTAGGACTAAACCCTCAACTCTCTAGGTCCCAAGCCTACCCGGTCAGTCTTACCTAGGTTACACCATAACTCCTTAGGTCCCGAACCTACCCGGTGAGTCTTACCTAGATTACATCATAACCCCTTAGTTCGAACTTCCGCAAGTTTGTAGCATGACCCCTTAGGCCTTAAACCGGTTCTACCCAGACCTTCAAACCTTAAACCGGTTAGCCAAAGCCAAGTCCTTAGGATGAACCATTAGGTCCCGAACCTACCGGTCCCAAGCCTACCCGATCTCCTAGATCTCAAACCTACCAACACATACTCGTCCTTACCCTATCTAGGCCATAGCTCTCTTATCCTCCTAGGTCCAGCCTCTTAGATCTACCCAGTCTAACCTGTTGAACGATCCTTTAGATCCCAAGTCCATACAAGGCCGCCAAACACCTACCTTATAGGTATCTAGCATATCCGATTCACACCTTAGGTCTCAACTCCTAAACCCTTTAGATCACAAAACTGTCTACCCTCTAAGTCTATAACCTTAGAGCTCGTCCCTTAGAACTCTTTAGTTCCCAAGCCTTCTTGGTCTGACCAACTAAATCTATGTTATCTATACTTCTTGGGTCTAAACCCCTCTACAAACCTAGTGTCACCCATTAGCCGCGAGAGACTACCTAGCCTGACCTTCACCCCTTAGGTCTCCAACCTACTTAATCCAAGTCGAGTCCAAACCTCGAACCTACACGATCCTATCCTCAAACTCCATGGATCTCAAACATCGCCCCCCAACGAGCCTAAACCTCGAACCTGCTCAAGCACATAGGATCTCCTGCATACCGTGCCATGCCATAGACCCGTCCGGTCAGAACTCGTGCGCTTAACACCTTTGGGGTCCCATCCCTAGCCTACCTTCACAATCGCCCGAGCTTGGTCACGCGCAATGACCTCTAAGACAAACTTAGGTCCTAAGCATACCCAATCCAACTTAGGCACCTATTGTACTCGAGCAAAGTCTTGGACACTCAATCCCTTTACCTAAAGCGCCAACATGGTCACATGTCCAGACCCATTTCTCGCACATAGCTCACACCTAGCACACCTTAGAGCCCAAACCCGACATGCGTATTAGGTACTAGGATCATCCAATCCCAATCCATTGCTCCTTGGCCGACCTCAAGCCTGCTTGGTCCTAATCAATAACGCGGTTTCTCTAGGACAAAAGACTTACCCGCTTGAAAGCCTTATGTCCCAACGCTACCCTGCCTAGCCTTCGATCTCCTAGATCTCACGCCTACCATTTCATTAGGCCCCGGTCTCCTTAACACATGTCTGAGTCTTACCCTAGCTAAACCCTAGAACTTTAGCCTAGGTCTAATCTATCGAGCCTATCCAGCCACGAGGTATCAAGCTCATTTTCCCCAAACCGCAACACTCTTAGACCTCAAACTTGCTCGGTCTAAACCAAGACAAACCTTCAAATGCTTTCGGTCTCCAAACCTAGCCTTAAACCTAGGTAAACACATTCTCTAAACCCTAGCCTCAAGCCTAGGTAGTCATATCATTCTCTCTGAACCCTAGCCTCAAGCCTAGGTAATTACATCCTTCCTAAACCCTAGCCCCGAGCCTAGGTAGTTACATCCCTTCCAAACCCTAGCTTAGAGCCTAGGTATTTACACCCTTCATAAACCTAGCCTTGATCCTAGGTAGTCACGTATCCTCTCTAAACCCTAGCCTCAAGCCTAGGTAGTCATATCATTCTCTCTGAACCCTAGCCTCAAGCCTAGGTAATTACATCCTTTCAAATCCTAGCCTAAAGCCTAGGTAGCTACACCCTTCCTAAACCCTAGCCTTGATCCTAGGTAGTCACATATCCTATCTAAACCCTATCCTTAAGCCTAGGAAACCACAACATCCCCTTTAACCCTAGCCCAAATTCTAGGGAATTTCCAAAGCCCCGTATGCAACATCATTTCCAAATTCCCGAAACCCTAGTCTCGAAACCTAGGAAATTTACAATCTCAATTCTCCGTTTTATTGAACCCTAGTCCAAAACCTAGGATATAATGCCCTGTCCAAAACTCAATCAACCCTAGCCTCAAGCCTAGGAAGCCGCATTCGCTCTAAACCCTAGCCTCGAGCCTAGGTAGTCGCATTCGCTCCAAACCCTAGCCTCAAGCTTAGGTAGTCGCACTCTTTCTAAACCTAGCCTCAAGCCTAGGTAGTCGCATTCGCTCTAAACCCTAGCCTCAAGCCTAGGTAGTCGCACTCTTTCTAAAGCCCTAGCCTCAAGCCTAGGTAGAAATTATCCTCTTTAACCTCTATCATCAAGCCTAGGATTCAGCATTCCCTTCAAACCCCAGTCCTAGACCTAGGAAACTCCTTCACCTTAGTCTCAAAACGTAGGAAGTTTACAATCCTTAGCCTTAAAACCTAGCCTAAATCCTAGGTTACCATGAACATTTCCAAGCCATAGTCACCAATCCCGGAAAATGGTGAACCCTAACATCAAGCTTAGTGGACCTTCCACAAAAGCAATCCCTCTTCCCAACGGTCCATGGTCTGAAGCCTAGGAAGTCACAACCCTTTCAACTCCCAGCCTTAGGTCTAAAGCCAACGCCTTTGCAACCTCTGAACCTACCACAACTCCAAGACCTAGCCTCGAAGCCTAGGATATTCCTAAACCCTAGTCCCAAACCTAGGAGAGTCATGGTCCTTAAACACCAGTTTCCAAACCCTTGTTCGAAACCCTAACATCTAGGAAGTTCCCAAACCTCAACCTTTCCAAGACCTAGCACTAAGCCTAGGATAGAATACTCTCCTCATGCTTAAATGAACTCCAATCCCTAGCCTGTAAGCCTAGGAAACCCACATTATCTACAAGACATAATCTAAAGCCCAAGAAGCCGTGACATCTTTGGCATCCCTATCTCAAGATTAGGAGATCACCATCTTCCTTATTCCCTTTCCTTAAAAAGCCTTAGGTCCTACCTCTAGGCAACCAAGAAAAATGTCCCTTACCTAACACCTTCATCTTAATGGTTCGTAGCCTCATATTATGTATTCCTCCTAATTTAGGGTAAGCGGATCCCAAACATTACGCTTTCCGTGGTCGTCCTTTGCTCACCAAAGAGTCCTTTACCTTGGCGAATCCCCGAGAGTCCATCACCTTTGCGACTCCCCAAGAATCCATCACTTCTGCGATTCCCTGAGAGTCTATCACCTTCATGACTCCTTGAGAGTTCATCCCGTTTGCGACTTAATAACGATCCATCATCTTTGCCTCCGCATGTAAAATCCCATTTTTTACCCCTGACCTGCTTCATCCATTGTAGGTGCCCTTAACGCTATTTTGACTGATGTTCGTTATTTTTGGGTACGGGAAGCCACTTAAAATTTCCATTCTTCACCGAATATTTGCTTAGGATTCGTATGGTTGTAGAGACTTCGGCGCCTCTATGACATACGCATCCTAGATCGATCGCGATTGGCAGAAGCCTCGGCATTTCTGTTTGCGAGAGATCCAGCATCTATTATTTCCGAATATTTGCTTAGGATTCGTATGGTTGTAGAGACTTCGGCGCCTCTATGACATACGCATCCTAGATCGATTGCGATTGGCAGAAGCCTCGGCGTTTCTATTTGCGAGAGATCCAGCATCTATTATTTTAGCATTTCCTAATATTTGCTTAGGATTCGTATGGTTGTAGAGACTTCGGCGCCTCTATGACATACGCATCCTAGATCGATCACAATTGGCAGAAGCCTCGGCGTTTCTGTTTGCGAGAGATCCAGCATCTATTATTTTAGCATTTCCTAATATTTGCTTAGGATTCGTATGGTTGTAGAGACTTCGGCGCCTCTATGACATACGCATCCTAGATCGATCGTGATTGGCAGAAGCCTCGGTGTTTCTGTTTGCGAGAGATCCAGCATCTATTATTTTAGCATTTCCTAATATTTGCTTAGGATTCATATGGTTGTAGAGACTTCGGCGCCTCTATGACATACGCATCCTAGATCGATCGAGATTGGCAGAAGCCTCGGCGTTTCTGTTTGCGAGAGATCCAGCATCTATTATTTTAGCATTTCCTAATATTTGCTTAGGATTCGTATGGTTGTAGAGACTTCGGCGCCTCTATGACATACGCATCCTAGATCGATCGCGATTGGCAGAAGCCTCGGCGTTTCTGTTTGCGAGAGATCCAGCATCTATTATTTTAGCGCCATTGGCAGGAACCCGGGCGGTCCTGATTGTGTTTACCCCAGCGCTTATTATTCCATCCTGGGATTATTTAGACGACGTAGTCTTTATTGTCCCATTTTCCCTCTTACCTCATTTCCCCAAATGATTTCATTGCTTACGAATGTTCGTTCTTCATAAAGGATAGTGTCCGTAGGTTTGTTATCCCTAGCAGAAGTCCGATGTCTCATTTATTTCCCCAACATCTCTGAACTACGACCGGCTTGATTCCTCTGAGGATACGTAGGAAACCTGAAAAGGTTTAGCCACCCGACCGACGCGGTCATCTATCATCCCCAGCAGGTGCATTTTCCCCAGCAGAAGACGTTGCACCCCATCAGAGGACAGTCATTCCCAATTTCCCATCAGATTTGAACTACGTTTGGCTTGATTCCCCCGCGGATACGTAGGTCGCCTGCCAAGGTTCAGCCGTTCCCTTACCTTTCCTCTGTTTTGAAACTCATGTTTCAGAACGGTTCCTATTTTTATCGTCGACCCTCCATTGCCTTGCAAGAAGCGTCGCCGAGGGGCTACTGTTAGTACCCGATCTGAAAATGAGTTTATTAGGGATTTCCCAAATACATAAGGACTTTATAGGAATTACAAACCTTGCAAAAACTTGTCCCGGATTCCCAAAATATACCTCATTGTTCTAGAATATCTTAAAGATGGCTAAAATAGGGTTTCCATAAAACATGCAAAATCCTAGCTTAATAATTAAGTCAGCCAGGAATGATGGCCACGCGACCACATTCGCCCAAGCTCCAACCTTGGCCACGCGGCCAACATCGCCGCCGCCCTCCATCTTGGCCACGCGGCCACATCTGCCTCGGATGATCTGGACCATCAGATCTCTCCATCAGTTTCCTATTTAAAGACCTCCCTTGCCTCATAATTAGGGGATCCGAATTTAGAGCCCACAAGTGACGATTTTGCTCCCAAATCAAGTCATTCAAGCCTCCAAAAACACTCTCAAGAATCCCAAGAAGATCCAAGGTTATTTCTTGCCAACAAAGGTAAGTTTTCTAACTTTTTCTTCATGATCTTGCCATATTATTAAATTAGATCCATAATATTCATATTCTTAATATGTTTATTCATATGTTCTTCATAATATTCATATTCTTAATATGTTTATTCATGTGTTCTTCATAATATTCATGTTCCTAACATCTTTATTCATATTTTCTTCATGACATTCATGTGTTCATAATATGTTCTTCATATGTTCATCATGTTCTTAGATTAAAACCTTATTTATGCTATATTTAGGGTTGCGATCTTCATGTTAACATGTTATTTCATAGCCGATGATGATCTAGGGTTCATCAACCCAAGGATTATCTAGGAACTACTTCTAAACCCTAATATTTAGGTAATTACCCCCATCATTATGCATGATCCCGATTCTTCTGCCTATTCTAAATTCTTCTCGAACTACGCTGACCTGAGCTTCTCACATTGAGAGGAACGTAGGCAATCTTCGGATCCGGTCTCAATCACTAACACACTACATACACCGCATCATGATAGAAAGACCGATCAATTCGGGCAATAGGAGTGATAACGTGAATATTCTTCTCTTGTTGTAATTTGACCCCCGAACCCATTAAACATGCTTTTTCTCAAAGTTTTGGCTATAATTAAAACGGCGTGGCGACTCTCATAATTTTAATGTTGCAATGAATATCCCAAATTCAAACACACGTATTCACAGATGTCTAACTTGTTTTTAGAGTCGCCACCTATGTTTTGAGGAACATAAGAAAAACCTATTGATAATAGCCTAAGTTTGATTACGAAAACAGAGATTCTTTGTTTTGAGGTTTGGGGGTTAGGTTACGAGATGGGAAGTACCGAAACACCCATCTTGCCCATCTAAAGTTGGTCTTGCTTGATCAAAATCTACATGAATAATAAACATTCTTCTTCTTCTTCTTCTTTAAATCATAAAAAAAGGGGGTTTAAAATAGAGTTTGGAATGTAGGAGATAGCTCTTTAACCGACCTCAATGAGATGAGGTGATCATTAGAGTCATGTCCCAAAATGATTTGGGTGATTGCTCTTTGATAAAACAAAAAGAAAGAGAAAAGAGATGAAGTTAAGAAGAGGAAAGAAATAACCTTACCTAGACTTCAAGAGACTTCAAACACTTCTTGATGAATTCTTCGGAGAAATCCTTTGGAATTGCTTTGTAAGTGTGAAATTTTAGTGTCTTATTGAGAATGTAAGATTGAGAGCCCAAGCTCCTTGAAAATGGAGGTAAAGGGGGGGTTTTTATAGGTGAAAGAGAGATGTTTTTGGTGCCAAAACTCAGTCACCAAGAAATCTTTCCCGGGGCAAAATCCTGTAAATTGAGCAAGGGAGAGAATCCTGGCCAGAAATCTGTAACCGACGCCCAGAGGCGCGCGCTTCCTGCTTTGGGGGCGGGAGGCGCGCGCGTCTGGATCCTCCTATCGGAGGCGCGCCACTCAGAGAAGGCGATTTTGACAGAATGGACTAGAAAGTCAGCCCTGTTATTCAGTTTAGTCCCTGGACTTAACGAAGTCAGTCAGGAACTTAACGGATGTGACAGTAACTAACGAGAAACACTTAAAATGGGGAGAAACACAAGATCAAATATGCAATCGGGGTGAGCGGTCCAAGGCGGGGTGTCTACAGAGCCTCTCGGTGACATGGATTGCAAAGCAAAACGCGTCGACGAAAGTTAAAAACACCCGCCGAGGACATCACCAAGAAAAAGCAAAGACTCGATGAAAGCAGGAATTTGAAATTGCGAGAGATAGTGGTGCGCTCCCTGTGTGAGTGGCTTTTGTTGATAGAGGGGGTGGCATGATCCGTTAGGTGAACCTGCCGGCTGAATATGTTGAATGAGGCCTTTAGTGAACCTTTGAACGAGGCCGTTAGTGAACCTTTGGAGAGGCCGTTAGTGAACCTTTGAGGAGGCCATTAGTGAACCTGTGAAGAGGCCATTAGTGAACCTTTGAGGAGGCCGTTAGTGAACCTTTGAGGACGAATCCGTTAGTGAAATCCGTTGATGAGGCCGTTAGTGAACCCTTGAATGAGGCCGTTAGTGAACCTTTATGGACGAATCCGTTAGTGAAATCCGTTGATGAGGCCGTTAGTGAACCCTTGAATGAGGCCGTTAGTGAACCTTTGTAGAGGCCGTTGGTGACCCTTTAGAGAGGCCGTTAGTGAACCTTTGAAGAGGCTGTTAGTGAACCTTTGAGGAGGCCGTTAGTGAACCTGTGAAGAGGCCGTTAGTGAACCTTTGAGGAGGCCGTTAGTGAACCTTTGAGGACGAATCCGTTAGTGAAATCCTTTGATGAGGCCGTTAGTGAACCCTTGAATGAGGCCGTTAGTGAACCTTTGTAGAGGCCGTTGGTGAACCTTTGGAGAGGCCGTTGGTGAACCTTTGAAGAGGCCGTTAGTGAACCTTTGAAGAGGCCGTTAGTGAACCTTTGAAGAGGCCGTTAGTGAACCTTTGTAGAGGCCGTTGGTGAACCTTTGGAGAGGCCGTTAGTGAACCTTTGTTGACGAATCCGTTAGTGAAATTCGTTGATGAAATATTGCTTTGAACTCGCGTACCACTTGGAGTCACACTTGACTTTTTGACTTGTGGGGTGAGGGCACAGTTGACCGCGACCAGAAGAATGTTTCTGCTGGGGATGAAATGTTGAGATTGACTCTTGAGGGGGGTATGGCACCCGTGACAGAACTTAGGGAGTTCGGAATCTGGAGAAGGACAGCCTACTTTTGAGTGGGAGTTTCTATCCAACTTTCAATCTTTGACATGCCTCAAGGGCGGACCAGAAGAAGGTGTGCCCAACTGGGTGTCCGAGGACCGGGGCTGTGTCTTGATTTAGGCTGTAGATTTCTAACAAGGCCTTTTCTGAAGTGATCTAGACTTGGAAGGCGCGCGCTTTCCTCTGTAGGCTTGGGACGCGCGCGCTTCTGGCTTGCTGAATTCCAGCCCCTTTCTTTTCTGATCAGAATGTTCCAACAGCTATAATTTTGAACCATTTTCGACCAGAATGGTCACAGAGCATTCTTCTGCAAACACTTTCTCCTCCTATACCACAAAATTCTTGTCATAATGGCCCCAATGACTTTCTCTTTTGAAGTCAAGGTTTCCGTCCCCGAGGATGAGAAGTCCGTTCCAATGGTGAACACCGTTCCAGCTGTGGGGTCCGTCTCGATGGTGGATAAGCGTCCGAGCGTTTTTTATCGTTTGGGAAGGCCCAATGACGATGTTGTTGACCCCGTGAGACCGGTGGTTCATGTGCGGGACTATAGACCCCGTCATTTTCCCAAGAAGAAGAAAGGTAAGGGAAATTCCTCCCATGTGTGGAAGCGTCCCATGGTTGTCCCCGCTAAGGCTCCGCTTGATAAGGGCAAAGGGAAAGCCGTTGATGAAGCTCCGTCCCGTCCTAGCATTTTCTCCTGTCTTGGAGGTCCCAAGAATGTTCCGTCCCCATCCAAGAAGACTAAAGGGCATAACAAGAAGCAATGGGTTCCCAAACCTAAGAAAGATTAGATTTTTCTTTGTACCCTATGAGATTGCAATTTAGGATAGACCACTTTGTTTTAGGATTTAATGTTTTGATGTCTTTTGTTGCTCAATAAATCCGTTGTAATGGCTTGAATAACTCATTGAATGAATAAAAATTGCATCTTGTTATTTGAAGTGAATTGGGTATTTTTAATATGTTTTAGACCGCACCCGAAGGTTGCCTACGTTCCTCCAGTTGGGAGGCTCAGGTCTCCGTAGTTCAAACAAACAAAGACCTTTTTTTTTTTGTGTGTGCACCCTGTTTTTTGCCTAGACCGCCCTTTCGGGTTTTCAATCTAGCGGGCTTCTTTTTTGCACGTGCTCTAATTTTTGCCTAGGCCGCCCTTGCGAATTTTCAACCTAGCGAGTGATTTTTTTTTTTTTTTTTTTTTTTTTTATGGTCTTTGTTTATTAAGCATAGAACCTCTTGAGCTTGTCGAGGTTGACCTCCTTTGGCAGCTGGTCACCATCTAAATCCATGAGTCGGACTGCACCGCCGCTTAGTATCTTTTTGACCACGTACGGACCGATCCATCGGGGTCCCCATTTCCCCAGGGGATTCATGGCATTAGGAGGATGTTGTCTTAAGACCAAATCTCCCACATTGATGTTTCGAGGCTTCACCTTTTTGTTGAAAGCTCTTGCCATCCTTTGCTGATACGCCCTTGTGCGTTCGAGTGCTCTTAGCCTTTTCTCGTCGAGTAAGGCTAGCTGTTCATATCGACTTTGCATCCAGTCGACCTCGTTGACTTGATTCTCGAGGAGGACCCGTAGAGATGGGACTTCAAGTTCGATTGGGAGTACGGCTTCAGAACCATATACTAATGCATAAGGAGTTTCTCTTGTTGCTGACCGTATTGATGTGCGGTAGCCCCACAATGCTAATGGTAGCTTCCCGGGCCAATCCCTTCCTGTTGAGGCCATTTTCTTGACGATGGTCTCGATGGTCTTATTTGCTGCTTCAACCGCGCCGTTTGCTTGGGGACGGTAAGGAGATGACTTGTGCTTGGTGATCTTGTATTCTACCAAAAGTGCATCCATTTCCTTCTCAAAGTGAGAGCCGTTGTCGGAAATGATTTCATGAGGCACGCCGTATCGGCACATGATATTAATCTTTACAAATTCGGCCACTTTCTTGGCGTTGAGGGTCCGATAGTCTTGTGCTTCGACCCACTTTGTGAAGTAGTCGACGGCCACTAGGACGAATGACTGCCCATTGCTTCCGGCAGGATGGACTTTACCGATGATGTCTATCCCCTAACAAGAGAAAGGCCAAGGTGTGACCATGTTGTAAAGTTGCGAGGGTGGAGCATGTTGCAGATTAGCATGGAATTGGCACTTGGCACACCTTTTGACTTTCTCGATACAGTCTCGTTCCATAGTTCTCCAATAGTAACCAATGCGGAGTATCTTCTTGACTAGCATAAACCCATTCATGTGGGGTCTACACTCTCCTTCGTGCACTTCACACATTAGCTCTTGAGCTTCGGCCTCATTGGCGCATAAGAGATTGATCCCGTCGTGGTGCCTTTTGTAGACTCGGTCCCCAATCAGTACGTACCGAGAGGCTAGCCTTTGCAGAGCCGCTTGAGACTTCTTATTGCTGTTCTCGGGATAAGTGCCATCTTTGAGGAAATTCATGATATCCGAATAACACAGAGAGTTTGTTTGAACCTCGTTGATCTCGATACTCATGCAGTACGCCGGACTGTTCCTTTGGGCAATTTTGAAAGGCTTCACCATTTTCCCTTTGGGCATTTCAACTGATGAAGCTATGGTGGCCAGTGCATCGGCGAAGCGATTTTTATCCCTTGGAAGGTAGTTGAAAGTGATCTCTTGGAATTGTTCAACCAATTCTTCAAGGTGCTGACCATACTGTTGGAAGGTCGGGTCTTGGATTCGCCATTTACCCGATTGCTGATTGATAAGGAGCAAAGAGTCGCCGAATACTTCTAGTTCCGTGACGTTTCTTTCGAGAGGTGCTTCGAGCCCTGCTATGCATGCTTCGTACTCGGCAATGTTGTTGGTAGCTTCGAATTCCAGACGGATGGTAATAGGACTGTAGATGTCTTTTGGATCGACAAGCAATACTCCTATACCAAAACCGTGTTTATTGGCGGCGCCATCGAAAAAAAGTTGCCACTTATTTTCCTCGGTTGCAGTACAAATTAAATGCTCGTCGGGGAACTATACGTCTTCCCACTTCACTTCGTCACACGGGAATTCGGCAAGCTGGTCACTGAACACTTTCCCCCTGACAGATTTTAGTGTGACGTAAAAGCTTCCATATAGTGTTTGAGCTTTTGAGTAACCCAAACCAATGCTACACATGACTTCTCTAAGACAGAGTAGTTCTTTTCGCCTCCTTGGAATCGGCGACTGACAAAATAAATGGCATTCTCCTTTGTGGACTCTCGTTGCTCTTATGCTAACATAGCCCCTAGGGCTTCATCATTGACAGTGAGATAGAGCAAAAGAGGCTTCTCCTTGTGCGGCGGAACTAGAACAGGAGGGCACGTCAAGTAATGCTTCACTTGGTCGAAGGCTTCTTGGCACGCGTCGGTCCATTCTAGAGCCACATTCTTCTTGAGTAGCTTGAAGATTGGCTCGCACATGGAAGTGAGTTGGTGCACAAATCGACTGATGTATTGCAGTCTGCCCATGAAACCTTTGATCTCTTTCTGCGTCTTTGGAGGAGGCATGTCAATGATTGCCTTGATTTTGGAGGGATCTACTTCAATTCCCCTTTCAGTGACCATATAACCAAGGATTTTGCCTCGGATAACCCCGAACGTGCACTTTGCAGGGTTGAGCCTCATCTTGTGTTGACGAAGCCTTTCGAAGAACTTGCGGAGATTGATTAAATGTTGACTATTGGTCCCTTTGGAGTGAATGATCATGTCGTCCACATAGACCTCAATTTCTTTGTGAATCATATCGTGGAACAAGTCTGTCACGGCTCTTTGGTAGGAAGCCCCAGCGTTTCTTAACCCAAATGGCATGACTGTGTAGCAAAAGGTACCCCATGGTGTTGTGAAGGCTGTCTTATGTTGATCTTCCTCAGCCATGAGAATCTGGTTGTACCCAGCGAACCCATCCACGAATGAGTGAACCTCGTAGGCAGCAGTGGAGTCGACCAGTATGTCGATGTTGGGGAGTGGAAAATCGTCTTTCGGGGAAGCTTTGTTTAAATCTCGGAAGTCCACACAAACTCGAACCTTGCCATTTGCCTTTCTGACTGTCACGGTGTTGGATAACCATGCCGGATACTCGATAACCTTGATGAAACCCACTCTTAGGAGCTTCTCGATCTCTTCTTTGACTTGCAGAGACCATTCTGGCTTGATCTTTCTGAGCTTCTGTTTTACTGGCTTGGCATCTTCTCTGATCGGAATTCCGTGCTCCGCTACCTTTCTGTCCAAACCCGGCATGTCTTTGTATGACCATGCGAACACATCCACGAACTCCCGTAGTAGTGCAGTCAATCTGTCTCTGTCGTCCCCCTTGAAGAAGCTTCCGATCTTAGTTTCTCTTGGCTCTTCGTCGGTACCCAGATTAACAACATGCAATTCTTCGTCAGCCCCTGGACCATTTTCACCACGACTACGGACCTGTTGAGCAAGTTCATTTAAGTATGTTGTGTTTTCGTGGTCTATTTCATCATAATTTGAATCGTTATTAACTTGTTCATTAAGTTCATTATTAGTTAATTCATCATTTATGATATTTGCAATCTCAGGGTACTCAGAAATATCAAATTTTTCATTAGCAAAGAAAGGAAACACACGCTCGGCTATGGCCTCCATATCCTCTTGGGTGAGGGTATTAGAGACACTCTCGGACTCGAAAGTAAGTGTAAGCCGCTCTTCCTTTGTTGCTGTGCGGGGTATGCAACCCATTTCTTGGGTGAGGGTATTAGAGACACTCTCGGACTCTATAGTCACTTTCCTTCCCCCACCATTTACGGGGCGACATGGGAGCTGGCTCCCTTTCGGATTTCTGGATCTCACAATCGGAGAAGATTTCGAGACCGGGCTTTTTGACACCCTTATTGTTAACCCATGGCTCGGGAAAGATCATGTATGGAACGTCTTCCCCTTGGCGGACAAAATAGCCATTCAACGTCTTTCGGTAAGTGTTAGTACCCGACCTGAAAATGAGTTTATTAGGATTTTCCCAAAAATACAAGGACTTTATAGGAATTAGAAACCTTGCAAAGACTTGTCCCGGATTCCCAAAATATCTCATTTATGGCAAAATCTATCAAATTAGGTAGTAAATGGTTTCCTTAAAACCATGCAGAAACCCTAGCTTAAGAATCAAGTCAGCCTGCAGACTTGGCCACGCGGCCAACCTTGCTCCGCGTTGATCTTGGCCACGCGGCCACTCTTGTCACCGGCTTCAACAATGGCCAGGCGGCCAACCTTGCGCTGGATGATCTGGACCATCAGATCCTCCCATCAGTTTACTATATAAACCACTCCATTCCATTGGTTTAAGGGTCCGATTTTGAGAACTCTAAGTACGAATTTTGGAGTTCTTAAATACTATTTTGCTCTCTAATTAACATTAAAACACTCAAGAAGATCCAAGGTTTATTTCTTGCCAACATAGGTAAGTTTTCTAACTTTTTCTTCATGTTCTTTCATTCTTCTTAATGTAGATCTTTTATATTCATGTTCTTACATGTTTATTCATAGTTTCTTCGTATGCTTCGCATGTTTATTCATATGTTCATATATGTTCTTCGCATGCTCTTCGTGTTCATAGATTAAAACCTTATTTATGCTATATTTAGGGTTGCGATCTTCATAATTACATGTTATTTCATAGCCGATGATGATCGAGGGTTCATCAACCCGAGGATGATCTAGGAACTACTTCTAAACCCTAATCTTTAGGTAATTCCCCCCTCATTATGCATGATCCCGATTCTTCTGCCTATTCTAATTCTCTGCGAACTACGCTGACCTGAGCTTCTCGCATTGAGAGGAACGTAGGAAATCTTCGGATCCGGTCTAAATCTCTAACACACTACTAACACATTCATCATGATAGAAAGACCGATCAATTCGGGCAATAGGAGTGATAACGTTCAATATTCTTCTCTTGTTGTAATTTGACCCCCGAACCCACTAAAAATGCTTTTTTTCAATGTTTTGGCTATAATTAAAACGGCGTGGCGACTCTCATAATTTTAATGTCGTTAAGAATATTCCCTTTGTAAATAAAAATAATCACAAGATACTTCCCATGCGTCGCTTCATCGGAAAGGGGTATTCACAGTGGCGACTCTGCTGGGGACTGCGTTGAAACTTTTTCAAACTTAGTGGGTCTAACTTTCGTTCACATCATGATGTCTGCCATGTCCTCACATGCACCTTACACTTTGACATGTTCTCACATGCACCTTACACTTTGCCATGCTCTCACATGCACCTCACACTTGCCATGTTTACACATGCACACACTTGCCATGTTTACACATGCACACACCTGCCATGTTTACGCATGCACACACCTGCCATGTTTACACATGCACACACCTGCCATGTTTACACATGCACACACCTGCCATGTTTACACATACACACACCTGCCATGTTTACACATGTACACACTTGCCATGTTTACATATGCACCTCACATACTTGCCATGTTCACACATGCACCCGCGCACCCCGCAATGTTAATGCTTGTACTTTGTTGATACTTGTACTTTATATATACCTTGTATCCTTGTACCCCCGTTATCTTCGCTTTAGTATTAGGGTCAAACAAAACTCTGCTATGCTCCCTTGTACATGGCTCTCCCTCGCTCTCTCATGCATTGCATTGCATCATCCTAACATCAAAAACTTCTCTCTTTTCTCCTTAAAAAGGATTAGTTCTTACCACACACTACCACAGTCCGTGTCAGCACTGCACAGGTCCCCATTACCCGGAGTATTCGATGTGCAGGAATTTGTGTGCTACTGCCGCACTCTTTTCGAGTCACTCGTCTATTCCACTCACCGAATACGGTGGGAACCTTTTATCTAACCCGTGTCAACCCACACTAGTATAGGTATCACACCTAGGTTTTGACCGGTTGGTTTGGCTAGCTTTTTCTTAATAGTCAATTAACGTGCTGTCTATGTCGAGGCATCCCCAAGTCAATGATGAATCGAGATCTTTGAGAGAAAGTGCACAAAAAAGTGATTTCCCTACAAGGGACGTGCCATGGTGAGATGAGTGTTTATTGTCAAGATCTCCGCTCATCATTAACTTGCGTAGGATGCAACTTAGACATCACGTTAAATGCCTTTAAGGAAGGGTTAGTCGTAGGATCCAATGGTTGGTGGAAGCCGCTTGCCCTATAGGACCCTCGCCCAAATTGTCCGTTTGGGAGTGTGCAATGCAGGTGAAAAACGAGGGGTCTATAGACGTAATGATGGCCTCCACTGATCGTAGTCTTCTAACTAGTTGCGAAAAAGGGGTACCCCTTCCAACCAATTAGGATGTAAATAATGTATGTTTTTGTAAATTAAAATATACTTTGCATGAGCCCCCTCTCCTAAAAGCTTCATCGCCCTTCAACCTTTCAGCAAAGCAAGTTTGGATCCGTTCGGGTGGTCGACTACAACGTGAAGCTTCTACTCCGTCCACGTTCTCAGTCTCGTCATCAGCAATGTCAACTCCCGCTTCAGCTTCAGCCTCTGCTCCTCCTTCCAGTGCCGCCGAGCTCAACACTGAGGCCACTCTCAATGGTATTCCCCCAAACCTCCAGAACTTCCTCGCCGGTCTCGAAGCCAAGATCAGGAATCTCGAGGAAAGCAACAAGATGTTGGAAGACCAGAACCAACAGTTGAAGGGTCACATTCAACAAAAGGGGACTAAACTGGTGCCCGATGGGGAGAATTTCATTTATGTCGAGGATGAAGAGGTCAATACCAACTGTCCCCCCAACACCAATGCTATTGCCTTCCCATTCCCAAGCTACCGCAATGTTCCACCTCCTTCTCTCTACGCCCAACAAGGTTTCACTACCATGAGCAAGAACAAGGCTGTCTATGAACCTTCCCCTGAACTGCTCGGTGGCTACCTCTCCGCTACCAAACTACCCGCACCCTCGTTGCCTCTGAGTATTGGGATGGCCGCTGCTACTGCTTCCACTACTCCTCCCGTCATTCTGTCAGAAACTATCCCCGACATCTCCAATCACCCTGTGGTTATGGCCATGCAAGAGCAAATGCGACAGTTGATCGAGACCGTGGATAAGCAAAGTGCACCGACTACCAAGACAATCAACCCTAGTCAATTAGGGGCTCTCCCCAAGGATTTCAAGATGCCTAAGGTGGAAATGTTTCATGGTGACTCGTGTCCTAAGACTCATTTGGATAGTTATGTGTTGGCCATGAGGGCTCGTGACTGCACCAACGAACAAATGGCTCGCGTATTTCATAGCACTTTGGATGGTATAGCTCTGCGTTGGTTCTTGGGGCTAGAACCAAGCGAGAGGCAAATGTGGGATCAAATCAGTGCCATTTTCTGTGAGAAGTATCAAGCTAACTTGGATTGGCATGTGAATCGAACGGATCTTGAGAACACTATGCAAAAGCCCGGCGAGGCTATTTATGATTTTTACAAGAGGTGGAACCATCGGTTGTGTGAGGTCCAATACCCACCAAAGGCGAAGGAACAGAAACAGATTTTCTACAAATGCTTGCTACCAGAGATGAAAGCAGCTATAGGTAATGGTTACTTCCCTGATTTGCGGGAAATGGTTAACGCCGGAGTAAGGTACGAAGCAGGGTTCACTGGGATTGTGCCGCCAAAGGAAAGTCCAAAGACCAACAACAACAACTCCTTCCGCTACAAGGCTCCTACTGCGCCTGCGCCTCCTAGGGGTGGAAAGGAGGCCGTCGGCCAAGTGAATATGGTCCAGAAAGAGGTCCCGTTAGATGTCCAAGCCGTAACAAGGAATGGGGCTCCGCCGCAAAGAGAGAGGGAGCACTTTGACGATTTTGGAATGCCCATGGGGAATGTCTTTGACGTGTTAGTCAAGAGAGGTCTTATCAAGACTTTAGAGAATTACCAACCCGCCTACCCAAGAAGTGATTTGGACGCCTCCAAGTTCTGTAAGTATCACAAGCACATCGGGCACACAACGGATGGTTGTATTCAATTGAAGCGCGTAGTACAAGGGTTGATCAATGACAAGAAGATTGAGAAGCCGAAGGGTCCTAATGTGGTGAATAACCCTCTTCCCAACAATGGGGGTGGGGTGAATATGGTGCAAACATGCGAGATTAGTATCCTCGAGGTCATGGATGCCTTCAACAAGATAGGGCTCACGATGGTGGATATCTTCATGGCATTAGTGACGTTAGAAATACTCGAACCATTAGAAGGACATCTCCCCCGCCTTGGTTGCGATTTGTCAAAGTTTTGCCACTACCACAAGTGCACCGGTCACACTACTGAAGAATGCTTTGAACTCAAGAAGGCCGTGCAAGAGCTCATCCACAAGGGAGTTGTCGAAGACCCTAGAGATTATGTAGCTAGCAATGTACTCATGGTAGAACTTAATGAGATCACTGATCCGGCCGAGCCTGTTGTGGCGGACTGTGATGAGATGGGTTGTATTTCAATGACTAATAATAAAGAATCTTCTTGCTACTTGTTGTCTTTAGAAGAACTAGTGAGTGAAGTCGAATCTCTAGAGGAAGAGAGTCACAAGCCCTCTCAACCTCTTTCTTGGGCCGAAATCTTCGAGGAGGCCGAAAAGACCGAAGTTTCGCTCCCTCGTCATGACTCGCCATTGTCTTTGGAGGAGCTACGTGCAGAAGTTTGTCTCCTTACAAGATCCGGTCAAGTGTACCAATCCGACCCGAAGGGTGCAAAGAAAGTCTTTGGGAAGGAACCCAAGCAAGCCGACCTAGACAAAGAAGACCCTATCCTCACTCAACTCAAACAAACCCAAGCCCATATTTCACTATGGTCCCTACTCACCTCTTCCCTAGCCCATCGCCTCATGCTCGAGCAAAACCTAGCCGCCACCATGGTACCATCCACTATTACCCCGGAGGACGTCACCCACATGATTGGTAACATCCACTACGGAAACATCATCACTTTCTTGGAGCTAGACAAGCCAGGGTTCGGAGTTGATCATAATGAGCCTTTATACATCACTGTTGAGGTAAATGGCAAGAAAATCCCCTTTGTATTCATTGATAATGGTTCTGCAATTAATATCATGCCTTCAAGGATGATGGATGTGGTTGGCATTCATGGTGTTGATTTACGCCCATCCAAGCAAACCATCAAAGCTTATGACTCTACATGCCGCGCCGTGATAGGCGAAGTCACCTTGCCCATTACCATCGGAACAAAGATCCTGCCAACTGATTTCCACATCATCGACATCCCCGCAACCTTCTCACTCCTCCTTGGCCGGCCATGGTTACATCAGTCGGGCGCTGTCCCGTCTTCCCTGCACCAGTGTGTGAAGTTTCAATCTGGTAATGAAGTGACCATCATCTACAGCGATCTCGTAACTGCCCAGGGGACGGACACCAAAGGCGTTCCTGTCTTACAGATTCAGCATGGGGAAGAGAGCCGACTCTTCAACGGCTTCGAAATAGTCGTTCAAGCACAGATCTGCACCATCGACCTCACCAAAACAACGGATAAAGTGGCACCTGTTGTCAAGATACTGCGTAATATGGGCTTCATACCGGGGCTGGGGCTAGGTAAGAACTTGCAAGGCCCCACAGAATTGGTTGAAGAGGTTGATCATCGAGGGTTGTTCGGTCTAGGGTACACCCTTACTCTTGAAGACAAGATGGAGCAACGAAGGATAGAATTGCTTAAAAAGATGAAGCTTCCCTACAAAAAGCCTGAAATACGGCCATACCGCCTGTCCCTGAATAGCTACTTCGTCAGGGAAGGTGAAGAGTTTTCGTGTTTTGAGTTCGCAGAGCCATGGATTGACCACACCGGGAAGTTGCAGAAAGGGTTCGAGATTTTCAGAGATGTGGAATTCGATCGGTCCAACATGAAGCTGACTTACATGGAATATGACAAAGCCACGGGCAGAGTTAGAACCATCATGCATGAGTACTCCACCAAGGTTGCAGATGACTTGGCAGATCAACTTGAAGCCGCAACCCTTGACAAGCCAGCAATAGAAGCCGCAGAAACTCCAAGTTTGACTGAGACGTGGGACGGCCAATATCTACTTCAACATATGGGTAATCTGGGGCTGCATGAAGACATGGTTGCCGTCATTGGAGATGATTCTGAGGATAAGGTGGACCCAAGGACATTGGTGGTACCCATGGGGGATAAGCTCAAGAATTGGTGCATCATTGGGGGACCTATAGCTACTCCGGAATTTATGATGGGAACACTGGGGCTTACTCCTTCTCCTGTCGCCACTCCTGCAGCATCTCCTGTCACTCACCCAAAATCCCCGTCCCCAGAGTCTAGTGTTTTACATTTTGAATTTGAGTCTTCCTCTAAGTCTGACGACCTTACGTCTGAAGACTATGATCTTGTTGCAAACGCTATTTTCCCTTTTGCCATGAATGAAACCCTCGAACTTTCCGAGTAACCCTCCATAGTCACTCTTTTAACTGATAAATTGGCTAATAATCAAACTAATGATATACACTTAGTTAATAACGATTCATTAGAAGAGGCAGACACAGACACATTAAATGATGAATACATTAAAGAGATCTCAGAACAGGTTATTAATCAAAAAGAATCTCGAGCCCAAGCTGCCGATGAGGTGTTAACATGCGTGAATTTGGGAACCGAAGCCGAGCCTAAGGAAACGCAGATTGGGAGTTTCTTCAGCGGAGCCGAAAGGGAAGCACTGATTGAGCTACTCAAAGAATATGTGGATGTGTTTGCATGGTCTTATAAGGACATGCCGGGGCTCGACAACTCGATCGTAGAGCACAGAATCCCGACAGCACCAGACGCTAAGCCAGTCAAGCAGAAGCTGTGCCGCATTAAGCCGGAATGGTCTTTGCAAGTGAAGGAAGAGATTGAGAAGCTACTCCGTGTGGGTTTCATCAGAGTGATCGAATATCCAACTTGGTTATCAAATCTGGTGACTGTCAAGAAATCCAATGGTAAAGTCAGAGTATGTGTGGATTTTCGGGATCTCAACAAAGCTACACCAAAGGATGACTTCCCATTGCCAAATATCGACATGTTGGTGGATGCGACCGCCCACTATGAGGTCAAGTCGTTTGTGGATGGGTTTGCCGGCTATAACCAAATCAAGATGGCCGAGGAGGACCAAGAAAAAACAGCTTTCACCACCCCATGGGGGACTTTTTGCTATACTGTCATGCCATATGGGCTGAGGAACGCTGGGGCTACCTACCAACGGGCTGTTACGACATTATTCCACGATATGATCCACAAGGAGATTGAGGTGTACGTGGATGACATGATTATACATTCAAAAGGGGCTGATGGTCAACACTTGACAGATCTCAGAAAATTCTTCAACAGGTTGAGAGAACACGCCATGCGTTTGAACCCGGCGAAATGCACCTTTGGAGTTCGTAGAGGGAAAGTATTAGGTTACATGGTCACCGAGAATGGGATCGAAGCCGACCCAAGGAAGATTCAAGCCATCCTGGAGATGAAGCCACCCTGTACCGAGACAGAGATAAAAGGATTCATGGGACGCCTACAATACATCAGTCGGTTTATCAATCAGCTGACCACCATCTGCGAACCAAATTTCAAGTTAATGAAGAAAACAACCAGTGTGGAGTGGGATCATGACTGCCAGATAGCCTTCGAAAGGATCAAACAATATTTGGTGAATACCCCAATCCTGCGCCCGCCGGATAAGGAGAAGCCGTTGCTACTATACTTAACTGTGACAGACACCGCCGTCGGAGCCATGTTAGCGCAAGAAGCCAAAGATTCCCGGATTGAGAATGCAGTGTACTTTGTCAGCCGAAAGTTACAAGGTAGCGAGCTCAATTACTCCGCGCTCGAGAAGACCTGCGTAGGCCTAGTATGGGTGGTGACGAAGCTTGAGCACTACATGGTATCCCATCCGATCTTACTAGTCTCGAAAATGGATCCTATCAAGTACCTGTTTGATAAACCCTCCCTGTCTATGAGACTCGCTAAATGGTCAGTGTTCTTGGGAGAGTTCGACATTACTTATGTACCGAGGAAAGCAATCAAGGGGAGGGCAATGGCCGATCAGCTCGCAGACTCTCCAAGCACCGAGACAAGAGGACCCGACCCCGAGTTCCCGGACGACGACATTTTCGCAATTGAGGTCGCAGAAAGGTGGCAATTATTCTTTGACGGAGCTGCAAACAAACGAGGGAATGGAGTCGGACTCCTACTTATTGATCCCAAAGATGAGCACACTCCCATAGCCATCAAGCTGAACGTTTCAGCAACCAACAACGCCGCCGAGTATGAGGCGTGTATAGCCGGATTGGAGGCCGCCCTAGAACGCAACGTGAAAGAGTTAGAAGTGTATGGAGACTCTGCTTTGATTATTAACCAAACGGAGAAGAAATGGAAAACTATTGATCCTTGCCTGCAGTGGTAGCAAGGTTACATGGATGAGTTGATAGCACAGTTCAAAGAGGTTACCTTCCACTTCCTGCCGCGAGACAGAAATAGGTTCACGGATGCCCTAGCTACATTGGCCTCCTTAGTTGAAATTCCAGAGGGAAGGTCCGTGAAACCATTCAGGGTTGGACGAAGAACCCCGCCTATTGCTGTGAAATCCAGATCAATGCCGAGGTAAACGGAGATCAATGGTACGCCCAAATCTACAAATTCCTTAAGCACGGAGAGATTTCCTTTGACGGAGATGTGAAGGCCAAGAGTCTGCAAGCACTCAAAATATTGGCGGGGCAGTTTGTGTCACGACCCGAAAACTAGGCTCTATTTTATTGGTAATAAATAATTATTATTTATTTATTTGCGTATTTATTTATTTAAATTATTATTTATTTAAATATTTATGTGTGCATTTTATGTGTTATAATAATTATGCCTAGCACTTAATTGGTTATTTATGCTAGTGTGGAGTGTTGGGTCTTAGTTGTTAGTGGGGAGTGTAAGATTATTGTGTTAGTATGTAGGGGAAGGGGTCAATGTGTAAATTCTCTAATCCTCCTACTTACTCCCTCTTTTCTCCTCTCCTCCCTCATTTCACCCTCACTCTTCCTCTCATCTCTCCCTGCATTTTCTCTCTCTATCCATGGAAAGGGTAAGTTTCTCTCTACCTTCTCTCTACATTTCCATCATCTTCCTCTTGTTATTTCTCATTTCTTAAAACATGAAGTGTGTTTAGATCGTCGATAGGATCGCGTAGAATCAAGAATATTCGAATTCCGTCAACTTTCATTATTTTCAAGTAAGTTACTTTTCCCCCATTTTTATGCTAAAATGTTCATATCATGTTTATATAATGCTTGATGTGTTATATTGGAAGTTTGGTTGAGTTTAGAATTTATTTGGAATTTATTTGAGTTTTGGTCAAAAATGGTGTTCTTGGGAATGTTGGGGTTCGAATCTTGTTGTGGGTAGATAGATGTTGTTATTTAGGTCCATTTCAAGTTCACAAGTTGTTTTGGTGCATTATTATGCTTATTGGAAGTCTTGATTTTGAGTATTAGAGAAATGGTGAAGTTTTGGGTAAATTTTGGTTACCTGGGTTCTTATGTGTTTTTTCTGAATTTAGGAGGTGCTCGGCCGAGCGCGTCCCTTGACTCGGCCGAGCGGAGCAGACCAGAGAGTCATAATTTTGGAGCCGAGGTTGCTCGGCCGAGTCATATAGAACTGCTCGGCCGAGCACCCCTGTTTTAGGCATAAATGTTTATAACTTAAAAGTAATCATCTGAAACAATAAGAAGTCAACCGTAAGCCTATGTAAACCGTGTAAGGAGTACGTTAGAGTTATATAAGTGGTAAATGAGTGTTAGGTGGTTGTCATTACCCCCTTATGATGTTTTATGGTATTTCCTACTTTGATCAAATCGTTCGTTTTTCGCTCTATCTTCCGGAGGCCATAACTTTTGCATTCGGACTCCGTTTTAGTCGAGTAAACTATCGTTTTAAAGCCCTTTTTGAGTTCTTAGAGATGAGGTGGTTTATTTAGGTGAGTTTAAGGTTTAGATTATGTTGATATTTCATTTAGTGTCTTATGACAAAGTGTTTAGAATCGGTCCGTTGTGATCAAGTTGGGAATATCGGTTTGCGTGGTTTCGCCTTGGTTCCTTTGTGAATATGGGTTATGAAATTTAGTTATGGATTATTTGGAAATGTGGGAACACTTTCGTAATGAGGAGATGTTTAGGGTCATTGTGGTGATAAGCATTGTGCTATTTGTGAGCGACCGTTTGGGTAGTACTCTTTATGAATAACTCAATGTGTTTTGTATGGGTCCTGGTTTTTAGTATCATCTTGTTTTAATGATCAATATGTGGACCCCTTTGAATAATACCGTTATTGTTATTTGAACTCTGTTATGAGAAATTCCTTGCTATCGTTGTTGTTAAACTCTTCATGAGTAATCATTGTCTCTTTATGGTGATTGTTTGGATTGGTTTACCTTTATGGTGATTATTTGGATTGGTTCCCTACTTTGGAACCTTAAGTTCTTTATTTACGCTAGTATTTATTACTTAGCATTTATTTGAAAGTCCAGCTGGTATTTTGTGTGTGTTTGGGTGATGCGAAACATTATGATGGCACAGCCAAGTCCATTGTGATGTTGACCATTGTTTTGCCCCATTATTACTCTCCTCCAGATTGGCCTTGGATGTGAGAAGAGCTAGCTCCTTTGTGTGCATTTTAGCTTTACTTGGAGCATGACTTTGTGGCATGTCTCCCGTCCCTTGTGACACTTCATTTGGTTATTGGTTCCGGTACCGGGTTTCTCTTCAGCTTTTATGCTACTATGAAGATGGTTTGTTGATCGATGGGTTGATCGGTCGCTTCTGACCGGGGATTTCTCTTCAGCTTTCATACTATTATGAAGATGATGATTTGTTGATTATTGAAGCTGCGCAGCGACCTTTATTTGGTTCTTCAGTTGGGTGAAACCTTGGCTATGTATCCACTTATGAGTGTTTATTTTAGCTTTATGTGTTGCATGATGAGCTGGTCGTTATTTCCAACCGGTATGGGACGGTTGGCGATAGGGAGCCTCTCATTTGTTGTTATATGTTTATTTATATGATTGATTATTGGATGTTACCGTTCGTCAGCATGTCACTTATTATTCCGCTGCTATCTGTCTTATGTTAATTGCTATTGGTCATTGCATATTAGCATGTCATGTAGTTGCATTAGTAACTTACTGAGATTTTTTATCTCACCCCGTTTATTTCCATCTTTGTTTTTCCTTAACCCCCCCCCAGGAGGAAAAGGATTAGGATTCGCGGTTCAAGGAAGACGTCGAGAGGATTGAGATTTTGGGGCAGGTTGTTATGGATCGGTTTACATTATTTAAATGTATAACCTTTTGGGGATAGTTTTACCATTATTGACGTCATTAAGAATTGTATATTTTATTCTTTTGGGTATAAGCTGTGGAGCTTATGTTGGATGTACATTGTTGATTTAATCTTGGATTTGTAAAACCTTGTGTTATCATCTTTTGGTTCAAAATGGAATTTTTAACTTCGGTATATCATAGTTTTGGTTTTAAGTCGACGTCCAGCTCGCGGTCTCGGGCCTGCGGGGTTCGGGGTCGCGACAGTTGGTATCAGAGCTATGGTTTAGCTCTATGTATAAGTATAGGTGGACTAGAATGACCTAGGAGGGTAGTTGTGTGCGGAGTG
The DNA here is from genome assembly GCA_026119855.1 of Campanula takesimana. Classification (NCBI taxonomy): domain Eukaryota; kingdom Viridiplantae; phylum Streptophyta; class Magnoliopsida; order Asterales; family Campanulaceae; genus Campanula; species Campanula takesimana. The sequence continues at coordinate 193,835 of JAOWBW010000489.1, forward strand.
AGTAACGGTTAAGGTTTTATGCAGGTATTTGTTTGTGATGGCTAGAAGAAGAACGGGTGAAAGTTCTAGTGGGGCTCAGAATCAGAATGGTCTACAGGAAGAAAACCGTGCAATGTTTGAGGACAGGTTTGAAGCGGCCGTGAAATCAATTCGTGACCAAGGGCCGAGAGAGGAACATGTAGCACCTCCGCGATATGGGTTGGAGCAGTTCTTAAAGTTGAAACCAAGTGAGTACGACGGTGAGCCGGATGTGAAGAAAGCCGAGCTATGGATAGAATCGATGGAGAAAATCTACGATGTCTTTGGTTGCACTGATGAGGATAGGGTTCTGTTTGCAGCTTATAAGCTCGTGGGGGCTGCGGAACATTGGTGGAAGGCACTGAAGACTAGTTGGGATGCGACTCTTGTACCATATCCTTGGGAGTGGTTCGTGAGGAAATTCAAGGATCATTTTATCTCTCTAGTGGATCAAAACCGGAAAGAGATCGAGTTCCTCAGCTTGGAGCAAGGCATGATGTCAGTAGCACAGTACTCGGCTAAGTTCGCAGAATTAGCCAGGTGTTGTGACTACCTTGTGCGGACCGAAGAGCAGAAAGCGATGAGATTGATCAGGGGTTTGAAGACAGCTATTAGGACTCAACTTTTAGCCCAAAGAATTCAAACTTTTCAGGATGCGGTGGATCGAGCCTACTTGATTGAGCAGGATATTGGGGAACACAAAAGGAAGACTGAGATGGTTAACCCGGGTAAGCAAGGAGGGCAGAGTAAGTCACAACAGCAACATTCGGATAACAGAGGTAATTCTGGAGAGCAAACTCGATTCAGAGGGCAACTTCAAGGGCAACCAACAGTAGGAAATCAAGGTTCTAATAAGGGGACACGAAATGGGAAAGTCTGCAGCTACTGTCAGAGGAAAGGACACTCAGAAGACAAGTGTTGGAAGAAGCAAGGAAAATGTGTGAAGTGCGGTCAGTTGGGACACTTCGTTAAAAGATTGTCCGAGGTTTAGGGTTCAGTTATCGGGGACAGGAACTGGAATACCACAGGGTCAGAAGAGGGATGCTTCGGGGAAGCCCAAGGTTTCGGGTAGCGTATTTGCAATCAATCAGCACTCGCCAGGTAACGGATAATTTTAGGATGGTATTATTTTGCGTCGTGAGAGCAAGCGCGTGCATTTTAGGATCATCGCATTTATGTGTTTCTGTGCATTTAGTTGCATTTATTTCTTCTGAGTCTTTGACTTATGTGTTGTAGGTGTCTACTCCTATGGAGGAGTTTAGGGTATCTGATGAAGTCTTATGTGCTTATGATGTGCTTAAGTATGGTTATGTCTCACCTGCTAAATTAGCCATGTTGCTATTACAAGATTTTGATGATATTATTGCTTTAATCTATTGTTGTAGGGGATTGTTATATTCTCCATTCCTAATTTCTTAAAACTGTTTGAGACCGTTCCTTTGGGTAGAGTTATACCTATCTTTTCTTAATTGAAATCCGAGTATTTAGTTTCGGTCAATTTGTTGGGTGTATTTATCATTCGTAAGATTTTCATTTTCTTCCGAATAGTACCTAGTGTTTGAGGAGAAGCTTGGGGTTAAATTGCATTGTTGTGGTACAAGATTGTAGTACTGATAATTAGATCAATATCTATATTGTATCGGTTGGGTTATAGGAGTTGAGGATTCAATGAGGATCTCTTAAGGAAAATTTTGGTCACTTTTAGTACATCTCCGTGAATGCATCGGAATAGATTAATATGGAGAGGTGTACGATTTGTTATAGATGACGAGTTTGTTGTAGGAGTTATGATCATTAATGGTGGTAAGCGTGTTAAGTTAGAAAGGACTAAGTACATTTTGGGAGAATAATAATTTATCGATTTATGTTAAAGGCATTTTGAAATTTTGGTTAGATGGTGGTTCTATGGTTCTAAATCCCTTCTTGGTGGCGTTTCCCGAATTGGATCAAGGGTATATGAAGGAAGTGGAGTATCAATACTTGGGCATAATTAAGGAATCTCATGATTTGGTATTGGGTCAGTTGTACGTTGCTAGCTAATTGGTTTATTATGATGGTAGTACTATTGAGCCTAAGTATCATTAGGTCAACAAATGTATGCGTGAAAGACTAACTTGGGTTAGCTATTGAGGATTTGAGATTTGTTGATTTCCTTGGGTATATGAGCACAGGTTATTAACTAAAAAGGGAGCTAGAGGAAATCCCTTGAAGGTAAAATTTAGATCATTTTCGGACTATTGAGTATTCGTAATTATTTTAGGCTTTCAAGGATTGGAGTGTTATGACGATGATATTATGACGTAGATTTAAGTGAACATTTTGTATTAAAATTTTGGGTTTACATTACACCTCTAGTTTAAGGTGCTACCTAGAGCGAGAGCACTATAATGGGAATCCTTAGAGATATAGCCTTTGGTGAATATTATGGGGATGGAAAATTTCTTTAGCCTTTCATATTTTAAAAGCTAACTAAACTCGAGATGGTAGTGTTTTGAATTTCTGGGGAATAATACTAAGTATGCGATTTACAAATGGAAGTACCTTTGCGGTGTAGTTAAGGCTGTGAATAAGGCGAGCTTGAGATATCTCGAGAATTATGTGTGGAAATAATTTGGATTCTTCGATTTTGAGTACGAGTTTTGATTAGTAACGAAGATAATGATGGAATGATTCGGTTCGAGAGGTAGTGTTATCGTAAGAATTATATAAGGTTACCTTGTAGTGGGTTAGATTGGACAATCGAGAAATTCGGGAAATGGCGGAACTACCGTATCCGTAGCTATTTGGTCTTGCGTGTAAGTCTCGTTAAAATTCGGGTCGAATTTTCTTTAAGGGGGAGTGAATGTCACGACCCGAAAACTAGGCTCTATTTTATTGGTAATAAATAATTATTATTTATTTATTTGCGTATTTATTTATTTAAATTATTATTTATTTAAATATTTATGTGTGCATTTTATGTGTTATAATAATTATGCCTAGCACTTAATTGGTTATTTATGCTAGTGTGGAGTGTTGGGTCTTAGTTGTTAGTGGGGAGTGTAAGATTATTGTGTTAGTATGTAGGGGAAGGGGTCAATGTGTAAATTCTCTAATCCTCCTACTTAATCCCTCTTTTCTCCTCTCCTCCCTCATTTCACCCTCACTCTTCCTCTCATCTCTCCCAGCATTTTCTCTCTCTATCCATGGAAAGGGTAAGTTTCTCTCTACCTTCTCTCTACATTTCCATCATCTTCCTCTTGTTATTTCTCATTTCTTAAAACATGAAGTGTGTTTAGATCGTCGATAGGATCGCGTAGAATCAAGAATATTCGAATTCCGTCAACTTTCATTATTTTCAAGTAAGTTACTTTTCCCCCATTTTTATGCTAAAATGTTCATATCATGTTTATATAATGCTTGATGTGTTATATTGGAAGTTTGGTTGAGTTTAGAATTTATTTGGAATTTATTTGAGTTTTGGTCAAAAATGGTGTTCTTGGGAATGTTGGGGTTCGAATCTTGTTGTGGGTAGCTAGATGTTGTTATTTAGGTCCATTTCAAGTTCACAAGTTGTTTTGGTGCATTATTATGCTTATTGGATGTCTTGATTTTGAGTATTAGAGAAATGGTGAAGTTTTGGGTAAATTTTGGTTACCTGGGTTCTTCTGCGTTTTTTCTGAATTTAGGAGGTGCTCGGCCGAGCGCGTCCATTTGTTCCTTCTTGGAGGGCCTATCAATGATCTCGACTAACTTGTCATTCCAACGGCGAGAAAATTCCCCAAATGATTCGTTGCCCTCTTGCATGGTGTTCTCCAATTCTTTCTTTGTGGGACGGCACATAAAATTGCCTTGGTATTTTGACTTAAAGGCAAGTATAGCGGCATCCCAATTGAGACGGGTGGAAACCGGGAGACCCATATACCAATCTTTTGCGACCCCATCAAGAGTAAGTGGGAAGCATTGTGCCATTATTTGAGGAGACACTTTCTTCGGTAGTATGGCCCAAATGTAGGAGTCATTGTGTTCATGAGAAGAGAAGCTTGATGAGGATCGGTGCTCGGGCCCTTGTTCAAATTTAGTCCACTAAGCTTTTGGTCATTGTAGGACATGATGGTATTGACAAAACCGGTGTCGATGCTTAGGACCTCTTTCCTTTCATTTGTGAGCTCCTTCAATTGGTTCTTGAGCTTAGCAACTTTTCTCTTATGGGCCATTTCCACATGCTCGTAACGGGCTTGCCATAAATCATCTTTGTGACGGAGATCCTCGGCTAGCATGTCAATTTGCCCTTTCATTGATGTCACCATGTTGAATAACCCTTCGTTGGACACGAAAATATTCTCACCATTGTTGTTGTCATTCAAAGCCATTGGACCTATTGAAAGAGCACGGTTGATCTTAGGATGGCCCCACAAACACTTTTTGAGTAAAATAATTTCACCCAGAAACAAGAGAAAAGACTCAACCACATAAAGAAAAAGATTTTTTTTTTTTTTTATTTATTTACAAAAGTCGGAAGGACGGAGTCCTTTTTGAAGTTTCTAGAAAAATAGTGGAATCGTCACACTAGTATATAGACCTTCTCGCGGTCCCATATACTCACCGGATTCCACCACGCTTGTGATACCTACATGTGACGAGATTAAACTAAATTAATGTCATAAAGCATACATGCGGGGATGGATTTTTTATTTTCGTCCATAATAACCTCTTGGGGACGGAGTTTTATTTCGTCCATAATAACCACTTGTTTCTTTTGGAAACGGCATGTATGATTTGATGACATTAGTTTAGGGAAATCTCGACACATGAAAACCGACTTGGTCACGGAGTGTTAGACCCTAGACTAAGAATTGTGTTGGCTTGTGCTCGGCTAAAGAGGCTTAAAGGTCACCCCCAGCATGTAGTCATGAACTACGCCACGGGCTGAGGTTTACCGCTTCGAGAGAGTCAAGGTCGGGTGGAGCTTGAAACTCTCTAGGACGGGCCTCGACGGGTTTGGGGTTATGAACTTTATGCGACTTGATTGTGAGCAATTCATAGGAATATGTGCATGTAGTGTGAGGTCAAGCCAAGTGATAAAATGTATATTTTTTTTCCAAAGAAAGAAAAAAAAAACAAATAAGCACATATTTATAACTTTCGAATCACCCGTGTGACCGATAAAATAAACAGAAAATAAAAAACTATTTTGTGCAGGCCCGGTGCCCACACACTGTCAATCATTCTATTCTTTGCACTGTTCTGTTTCTGGGAATGTGCCCAGAAGCGCACGCATTGGGCTGTTCAATCGGGAGGCGCGCGCGTTAGGAGGAGGCGGGCAGAGGCACCCGCTTCTGGGTAAAAACCTGCAAACTGATGGGTTCAAGGAACTGCCTTGACCCTAAATAATAAAATTTTCCCTTGCAGTAATTGTTAGCACAGAAACATGGAATTGAAGGACAAGAAGGGAGGCGGGCGATTCTGGTTCAAAGGGTCGGACGCGCGCGCTTTAGGCCAAGAAGGCCAGAGGCGCGCGCTTCCCACCCTTTTTACTAGAATGCCCAGAAAACAGATATAAGAACCCTAAAAGCAGAAACGCAAGTTTAACCCTCTAAATTGTCCCCAGCAGAGTCGCCACTGTCGATACCCCGGGAGATCCCACTACTTGACTAGAGTGGTGGAAGGATCCTAGGATGTCTAACTTGTTTTAATTTGTAGATTCGCCACCTATGTTATTAAGGGAACATAAGAAAAACCTAAAGAAATAGCCTATTTTAATATTACGAAACCAAAGATTCGAAAGAGAAGGGTTCGGGGGTTAGGTGACGGAGTGGGAAGTAATTAAACACCCACTCCGCCCCGCTTACGTGGGTCTTTCTACTAAAGGTGTTCTAATGCTAAATGTCCTTCTTGTATTAATATAAAAGTGCTAACAATTACAATGTAAAGAAAAGGGGAATTACAAAAAGAAATAAAAGAGAATTGTTTTATTTATAAATTTATGCTAAAGATTACATATCAAACAATTACATTAAGAAATGAATGGTAAATTAGAATGGAGTTTAGAATGTTGGAATGTAACCTTGACCAAACTTCAATAGTGAAGTGGCCTTTTGGTTGTATTCCTTTTTATGGGGATTGCATACACATTAGAAGATATGAAAAGATGAAGAAAGCAAATAAGATTAAGAGTTTAGAAGAAGAGAATAAACATTGTACCTTGTGCTTGAATGGGGAAGAATCAATTTGTCTATAGTAACCACTCTTGAAAATGAACTTTTAGTTTTAAGAGAGTTTTTGAGTTAAGAATCATTTCTCCTTTTACATGGTGGAATGAAGAGGTATTTATAGGTGTTAGGGAAGTGTTTGTGGTCACAAAGATGGCCCTTCCCCGGATCAAGCCAAAGCATAATGGCTTTGGGGGTTACAAATCAGAAAATGAGGGAAATTTGGCAAAATCTGGGATTCTGGAGGTGGGATGCACGCACATCCCACCCCCCCTATGGGAAGCGCACGCCTCCCACAAAGTAAGGCAAAGGCGCGCACGTCCCACCTTCAGAAAATCCATATTTCAGCCCAAAAGTTAACCCCGTTATGCAGTTAAGCCCCGAAACTAACGAAATCAGTCAGAAACTTAACGAACACCACGAAAGTCAACAAAAACAAAGTAAACAAAGACTCAAGGTTTACTTTGTTACTTAGTCAAATCCAATACTAACGGAGTAAGTCAAGAACTTATCAGAAAGTAACAAAAGTTAACGAAAAGTAACAAAACTTAACAGAAAAGAGGAAGATAGAGAATGTGTATGCAATCGGGACATGAGAGGTCTAAGGCGGGGTGTCTACACCGTGCACCCATAAAGGATTCGTACGGTTCCTCTGTCCAGAATTCCAGATTTTTCAGATTTTTAGAAATTCTATCAATCTCATTATCGTGTTCATACATAATCAGATTATAGCAACACGAAATTACAGATTACGAGTTTAACTAGATCCAATCAATATCATGAATTATTTCTTCGTAGGAATTATCTTGCTTCATTGATTATTGTATTTTAACGATCATGAATCACAAAGTAAATAATCATGCCTCTCTATAATTTATTGTTTCTAAAACAATTGTTTGTGATTTTCAAAATCACCATAAGAGGCAGTCAAACCCGGCTCAAACCCGGCTGCATATCTTATATGAGGGTTTGACCTAATTCCGTTAGGACTCGGGATTCCTTTTCAGTCAAGAAAACAGAACAAACTGGTCTGTTACGGGGGGAGGGGCCGTACGTCTCCATAAGAGCCGTACGCCACTCATTGAGCCGTACGGTGGCCAGTTAAATATTCCTAGAATTTTAGCTTTTTTCCAATCAGTTCTATTGTGTGTGAACCAATAGGATTATACTATGTTGGCAACGAGTTCGAACCATTCAAAACTTGTAAGTCAGAAGCGGACTCTAGCAAGCCATTATGACTACCTGTAGATACCCCGGGAAACCACGGCTTTGCTAGAGTGGTGAATTACCTAGGATGTCTAATTTATTTTAAGAGTGCCACCCACGTTTTAGAGGAACGCGAGAAAACCTAAGAAAATAGCCTTTTTTATTGATTACGAAACCAAAGATTCTTGAGATGAGGGGTTCTGGGGTTAGGTGACGGAGTGGGAAGTACTTAAACACCCACTCCGCCCCGCTTACGCGGGTCTTGCTACTTTTGGTGTTCTAATACTAAAAAGAAAATTCCTTCAATTATTAATGTAAGAAGTGCTAACAATCACAATGGAAAGAAAGGGGAAAATTAAAAGGAAATAAAAGAGAATTGTTTTTATTTATTAATTTATGCTAAAAGATTACATGTAACAATTATGCCAAACAATTACATGAAGAAATGAAATGAAAATTAAAGTGGAATTTGGAATGTTGGGATGTAACCTTCACCAAACTTCAATAGTGAAGTGGCCTTTTGGTTGTATCCCTTTTATGGAGATTGCATACACATTAAAGATGAAGAGTGTAATAAAAAGATTTTAACAAGGAGAGAAAATAAAGATAAGATTAAAAGTTTATAAGAGAATGAACATTGTACCTTGTGCTTGAATGGGGAAGAACCAAATTGTCTATAGTGACCACTCTTTGAAAATGGATTTTATGTGTTTTAAAGTGTTTTTGATTCAAGAATTCTTCCTTTTTTTTGTTAAGAGAGTGAACAGGAAAAGTCCCCCTTCCAATGATGGATTGGAGGGGTTTTTATAGGTGTTAAGGAAGTGTTTTTGTTCACAAAGATGGCCCTTCCCCGGATCAAGCCAAGCCATAATGACTTTGGGGTTACAAATCAGAAAAGGAGGGAAATTTGGCCAAATCTGAGATTCTGGAAGCGGGAAGCGTGCGCTTCCCACCCCCCCCCCCCCTATGGGAGGAGTATGCCTCCCATAAAGGAGGGCAAAGGCGTGCGCATCCCAGCTTCAGAAAATTCATATTTTAGCCCAAATGTTAACCCCGTTATGCAGTTAAGCTCCAAAACTAACTGAATTAGTCCAAAAACTTAACGAACATCACGAAAGTCAACAAAAATAAATGAAACAAAGACTCAAGGTTGACTTTGCCACTTAGTCAAATCCAAGACTAACGGAGTACGTCAGGAACTTAACGGAAAGTAACGAAAGTTAACGAAAAGTAACAAAACTTAACAAAAAAAGGAAGACAAAGAATGTGTATGCAATCGGGACATGAGAGGTCCAAAGCGGGGTGTCTACAGAGCCCCTCGGCGACGTGGATTACGAAGCAAAATGCCTCGACGAAAGAAAGTCAACCGCCGAGGACATCGACAAGAGAAAACAAAGACTCAATAAAACATGAATTTGAAATTTGCGAAAGATATGGGTGCGCTCCCTGTGTGAGCGGCTTTATTGATATACAAAGGGTATGGCAGGATCCGTTATGCTGAAGCGTGATCCGTTTGCTGAAGTGGGATCCGTTTGCTGGTGCGGGATCCGTTTGCTGGTGCGGGATCCGTTTGCTGAAGCGGGATCCGTTTACTGGTGCGGGATCCGTATGCTAGTGGGGATCCGTTTGCTGGAGCGGGATCCGTTTGCTGATGCGGGATTCGTTTGCTGAGGTGGGATCCGTTTGCTGGAAGCAGGATCCGTTTTCTGATGCGGGATCCGTTTGCTGAAGTGTGATTCGTTTGCTAAGGCGGCATCCGTTTGCTAGAGGAGGGATCCGTTTGCTAAGGCGGGATCCATTTGCTGATGCGGGATCCGTTTGATAAGGTGGGATCCGTTTGCTGATGCGGGACCCGTTTGCTGATGCGAGATCCGTTTGCTGAAGCGGGATCCGTTTGCTGATGTGAGATCCGTTTGCTAAGGCGGGATCCGTTTGCTGATGCGGGATCCGTTTTGCTGATGCGGGATCCGTTTGCTGATAGCGGGATCCGAGGCTCCGTCTGCCTATATGTGATATTGTTGTGTTGCTTGATGGAAAGGTGGTGATTTTGCGGCTCACCATGGACCGAGTTGTTGTCATTGAACTGTAATTGTTTGACTCTGTGGGATGCAGGCGTAGTTGACGGCGGATCACTTTCTGCTGGGGATGAAGTGCCTTGAGTTGCAGATGCTGTTGACCTTGTGGTGGTACCTGTTAAGTGTGTGGTTTGCAGGTATATGTGCTTGTGACATGTATGGGATGTGAAATGGCAGTTATGAGGGAAATTGTGCTTGTGGTGTGATGTGATTTGAAAGCAGTTTGTATGAGAGAGAAGTAAAGTGATTCTGTGTGTGAAGTGATTTTTTAAAGCGGAGATTGCTTGAGATGAATGATGTTCATACCTTCACTTACCATTGCCGCTTGATTGGGGATGGATTACTGAAGGATGTTGATGCTTTTGATGAAGAATGTCCATGCTTTGGATGGAGAATGATGATGTTGATGGTGATGAATTGTTCTTGCCTTTGAAGGAGTGTCGGCGAGATGGTATTCTGGATGGTGGGTTGGTCGTGCTAAAAGGCTGCCTACGTATCCCTTGAAAGGAATCAGACCAGCGTAGTTCAAGGATGGTGGAGAACGCTGGGGAAGAATGCTAGGAGCAAGGCAAAATAAAGCACATACTTTTGCACATAGAAGGAGAAAAAGAAAAAGATTTTTTTTTATTTTTATTTGGATTAGAAGGGAAAGAATATGCACACATGTGACAAAAATATTTTTTTTTTTTAGTTCGTGGGTGAACCATTTTAACCATTGTGTGTTTGTAAAGCCAACCCAAGATCAAGTCGTGTTCAATCGAATTTCGGATTGCCTTGTTGAATTATGTCGTTGTTGCCGTGGTGTCCAACGAAATTGATGTGTAACGACCCCAAAATCCATTTTATTTATTTTATACTTACTTTATATATTTTGAAGATTTTAATTTAAAATTTTGTGTTGCATCATATTTTATGAGTTGCATATCTTAATTTATTATTTGTGTTAGTTGAAATGTTAAGTAGTAGTAACATTTGTTTTGATAGTTAAGTTGGGTAGTGGAATTTTATGGGCCAATAATTTAGTTGTTAAAGAGTTGAGGGAATTAAGTAACTTTAGGGGCTTAATTGCAAAAAGGGGAAAAATGGGTGATTTATTTGTGAAAATTGAAATTAGTAAAACCCATCCTCTTCACCCTCTCCCCTCCCCTACGCCATTCACCACCTCTTTCCAAATCATTTTCCCTAGAATTGCCATTGTTGTGAAGAGAAAGAAGTAAGGTAAGGTTTTGTTTGTTTAATTTTCTTTCTTTTAATTTATTACTCCATTTTCAAATCTAATTATATATAAATGTTCAGGGTGTTGAATAGATTCTTTCTACCGATCAATATTATTTTTCTTGACACTTTTTCCCGAAAAATAGGTAAGTTACTAATCCCCCTTTAAATGTTAAAATGGTCATAAACATGCTTTATATGCTTAATATGTTGAAAAAAAGATGTTTTAGTATACTTTTTATATACTTGTAATTTTGGGACAGAGGGAGTAGTAAAACTTGTTATAGACTTGTTATTTGTGGGAAATGGGTATAGTAGTTTTGGTTTTGGGGGAGTATGAGATGATGCAACATTATATATGCTTTATATGTTATACTCCTACTCGTGGGACGGTAAAATAATATCTTTAGTTAAATGTTAAATAAATGTATTATAAAATTATACTATTACTTATGGGACGGGGAAAGAAGTGAAAGTATCCTAAAGTGGGTCTATTAGTATATTAAAAATTATAATGATACTTGTGAAACGGAGGGAGTAGTAATAATATGTTGCATGTGGGAAATGTTAATACAAATGGGTGTTGTAGTATTGTGAAAGTATAGTAATGTTGTTGTACTTAATAAAATGGATATAAACATGTTATATATGCCTAGTAGGTTGTGAAATAATGTTTTGGGTATGTCTTATTTATACTTGTAAATTTGGGACAGAAGGAGTAGTATGAAAATGGTTCTTGTTGGGTGTTAGAATTGTTTAAAGACTGAATTTGTAGTCTTTGTATTAGTTGCAAATGTTAAGTGTTACAAGTACAAGTAATTTTGGGTTGTGAAACGAAAGGAGTGAACTTTGGTTAAGTTTTGGTCTGCCAGGTGATGTGGGCGGCCGCCCAAAAAGGACGTGCGGCCGCACGTCTATCTGAAAGGTTTTACTCTTGGGACAGAGTATTTTGGGCGGCCGCACAGCCCTGTTTGGGCGACCGCCCAGTCATCTGAAAAGTTTAGAGTTTTCAAACCAAGGGATTTAAAGATCAATCTTGGTCTAGTTTTTTGGTAGTGTTCTAAAGTAGTTAGATGATTGTTGTGGATCACTAATGTGGTAGAAGTGGTACCTTTGTGTACACAAGTGTTGTGAAATGTTAGTAATTGATTATGTGAGCATTGTTGAACACTTTGTAATATGTTGAATGGTTCATCTTCTTGATGTGTTTGGCATGGTTCCCTACATTGGAATCATTGTCCCTGATTGGTGTTTAAGCAAGTATTTCTATTGGGTGCTTGCGTGTAAAGTCCAGCTGGTACTTTTGTGTGTGTTGGGCAGTGATAGGGATTATAATGGTCTCCCGAGCCAAGTACATTATAAGGCTCCTATCATTGGTTTCCCATTTTAACCCCCTTCATTGGGCCAAAGGTTGGGCACTTTGGGTTATGACTTTGTGTCATTTTCCCCGTTGTTGTTGTTGTTGTTGTTGCTTGGTTCCGGAACCCGTCTCAGCTCTTCGATGCTGCTCAATTGGTGCCTCTCAGATGGCTATTGTTTGGTTTGAGAACCTTGGCTCAGTATCCACGTATGAGTGTTTATTTCCGCTTTATGTGTTGTATGATGAGTTGGTCGTTATTTCCAACCGGTATGGGACGGTTGGCGATAGGGAGCCTCTCATATTATGTGCTATATGCTATATGATCATTTGTGGTATTGTTCCTTTATGTTTCTCATATTAGCATGTAATGTAGTTGCATTTTAGTAACTTACTGAGATTTATTCTCACCCCTTATTTGTTTACCGTTTTAGATAAGAAGGAGTCCAGGGAATAGGTCACAGCACAGGGAGGACGTCGGTAAAGAGATCTTTGGTAAGACTTTTGGGAAGTGATGTGTATAAAGGATACATTATGTAAATGTAATACCTTTAGGGTAGTGTACCCGTGACTCAGTTATTTGTATCATCTCTTTTAGTAGGTGTTCGTGTTTGTAAATTTTATAAGTAAAGTTTGTTATAGCCAAGTGGCAAAGTACTCATTTGAGAAAGTTTGTTTTGTGACTTAAAGTCATGTTTTGGTAACGTGTTGGTTGTGTGAACCTTTTTATGAAAATATATTTCGAAAAATTTTCTTAGAGTTGCTTTACGACGTCTTCCTCGCGTGTCCCGGGCGTGGGGCCAAGTAGGACCACGGGTCGGGGCGTGACAGTTGGTATCAGAGCTAGGTTGTAGATGGTCTAGAATGACTAAATGACCTAGGAGGGTAGTTGTGTATAGGGTAAGTAACGTTGAGAGTTTTATGCAGGTACTTATTGAAAATGGTTGGCACCGAAGGGAATCAGTCAGGGCCTTCAGGGTCGGGTAACGCTAGAGAAGAGGTTCGAGCACTGTTCCAAGGTATGTTTGAAGCTGTCATGAAAATCATTGACGATATAGAGGAGCATAAAACCAAGATTGAAACCTCAGATGTGACAAAACGAGGAGAACAGGTAAAACCGCAACCCCAGCGTGGAGATAGTAGAGAATATCAAGGAATACCTTCGCAAGCTAGGGCATCTTTTCAAGGGCCGCATAATAGAGGAACTCGAAGTAAACGAGTATTTAACTACTGTCAAAGGATGGGACATTTAGAAGAAAAATGTTGGAAGAAGCAAGGCAAATGTTTGAGTTGTGGTCAGTTGGGTCACTTTCAGAAGAGTTGCTTTAGATTTAAGAATCAGTTATCGGGAAGTGCAGCTGGGTCATCTCGGGGCCAAAAGAGGGATGCTTCAGGAAAGGTTAAGGTGCAAGATCGTGTTTCTTCCATCAATCAACAACAGATTTCAGATTCTTCTAATGTGACTGGAGGTATAATTTCTATGTTTAGTTTGAGAGCACACACACTTATAGACCCTGGCTCTTCGTATACTTGTGTGTTTGTGCATTGTGCTTCTTGATTGCATGTGTCTTCTGAGTCTTTACCTTATGTGTTAGATGTGTCTTCCTAAGGGGGTGTGTTAGACGACCGATAAAGTGTCGTATACTTGTGATGTGCGTATTCATGGGCATGTTTTATTTGCCGGTTTAGTGATGTTGTCATCACAAGATTTTGATGTTATGGTGGTGGAATTTTATATGCTAGTGTGTTTTAGTTAAGCAGGGTATATATATGTGTTTAGCTTTCATGATATTTATGCATTAAGAAAATTGTAAATTGTTGTTGCAAGTTTGTGCCTGGTAGTTTGTTTATGGAGTTAGTAGTGAAAAATTTGCATTTAAATTGAAAGATATCTTTTCCTTGTGAGATTTTAAATTTATTTCCCTTGAGTGGTACTTGTTCTTGAGGAGAATCTTGGGTGATCTTGAGTGGTTGGGTGCTATGTTGAGCAACATCAGAGATCAGTAATTGTTTAGTGGTTGATTTGAAGTGATTATCATTTGTTGAGAATTTTAGTTGAGTATATTTCAAAGATGGCTTTTATATCGGGTATGGACATCATGAATGGTGGTTATATAGTTTGAATTCTCACCTGTTTCAGTGGTATTGTTGGATACGTTGAATTGTATAAGTAATCCTAGTCTGAGTTCTTTGAGAGCGGTAGCAGTTTGTAAAATCAGGGCAGAATGTCTTCATGTTAGAGGATATATTATTTTGAGGAAAGTTTCAACTCAGGCATAGGGTTGAGGATTTATTGATGGATTTCTAAGGTAGCTACACTGTTAACTACATAGCACAGAAAGATGCACTATCTCGATGGATTGGTAAGAGTGAACGAGTTTAATTGTTGCGAGTGTTAATTGATGAATCGAGAGTTGATGACAACTTCAGTATTGATATTGCTTAATGGATTTAACTAGTACTACAGTTATCTAGAGGATATGATTAGTGTTACTAATTTCTAGTGGATATGTCAAGCTTACCCTTATAGTGGATTTGATAAATTCATTATTCATAGAGATGCCTTAAAGAGTGATTGAGATGTTCATTGCTTCAGGATGGTACGGTAACAATGTGTGCTTTGAGATGATTGATTCCTTATCAACAAAATTATCCTACCCATAAATTGAGATTTATTGCGATTATACATCCATTGCATTAGTGAATGACTTTGATGGAGTTAGATTTGAAGTGGTTACCATATTATATCATCGGGAAAGGTATTGTGTTAGAGGATTCATTGACTTATAGTTCATGGGTGATAAAACTAAATGGGGAATGTTAGAGGAATTAACACTTTGGAATCTTCGTGAGTTAAGACATGGTGTGACTTTGCGATTGTGAAAGCTTTAAATTTCTACTCTATTGAATAATATCAACTATCGAAAATTACTCGTGGAATGAATAATGACAGACAATAAGATTTTGTTCGTGGCTAGTGATGGAATTTTAACTTCGATAGATTTTGTTCTCAATGTCTAGAAGAAGAATTGGTGAAGCTTCTAGTGGGACTCAGAATCTTAATGGTCTACGGGAAGAAAACCGTGCAGTGTTTCAGGACAGGTTTGAAGCGGCCGTGAAAGCAATTCATGACCAAGGGCCGAGAGAGGAACATGTAGCACCTCCGCGATTTGGGTTGGAGCAGTTCTTGAAGTTGAAACCAAGTGAGTACGACGGTGAGCCGGATGTGAAGAAGGACGAGCTATGGTTGGAATCGATGGAGAAAATCTACGAGGTCTTTGGTTGCACTGATGAGGATAGGGTTCTGTTTTCAGCTTATAAGCTCGTGGGGGCTGCGGGACATTGGTGGAAGGCACTGAAGACCAGTTGGGATGTGACTCTTGTACCATATCCTTGGGAGTGGTTCGTGAGGAAATTCAAGGATCATTTTATCTCTCTAGTAGATCAAAACCGGAAAGAGATCGAGTTCCTCAGCTTGGAGCAAGGCATGATGTTAGTAGCACAGTATTCAGTTAAGTTCACAGAATCAGCCAGGTGTTGTGACTACCTTGTGCGGACCGAGGAGCAGAAAGCGATGAGATTGATCAGGGGTTTGAAGACATCCATCCGGACTCAGCTTATAGCACAGCAGATTCAACCTTATCAAGATGCGGTGGATCGAGCCTACTTGATTGAACAGAATATTGGGGAACACAAAAGGAAGACTGAGATGGTTAACCCGGGTAAGCAAGGAGGGCAGAGTAAGTCACAACAGCAACATTTGGATAACAGAGGTAATTCTGGAGTGCAAACTCGATTCAGAAGGCAACTTCAAGGGCAACCAACAGTAGGAAATCAAGGTTCTAATAAGGGTACACGAAATGGGAAAGTCTGCAGTTACTGTCAGAGGAAAGGACACTTAGAAGACAAGTGTTGGAAGAAGCAAGGAAAATGTGTGAAGTGTGGTCAGTTGGGACACTTTGTTAAAGATTGTCCGAGGTTTAGAGTTCAGTCATCGGGGACAGGAACTGGAATATCACAGGGTCAGAAGAGGGATGCTTCGGGGAAGCCCAAGATTTCGGGTAGAGTATTTGCAATCAATCAGCACTCAGCAGGTGACTCATCAGTTCAGGAGGTATTATTTTGCGTCGAGAGAGCGAGCGCGTGCATTTTAGGATCATCGCATTCTTATGTTTCTGTGCATTTAGTTGTATTTATTTCTTTTGAGTCTTTGACTTATGTGTTGTCAGTGTCTACTCCTAGGGAGGAGTGTAGGATGTCTGATGGAGTCTTATGTGCTCATGTTGTGCTTAAAGGTAGATATAACTTACCTGCTAAATTGGTCATATTGCTATTATAAGATTTTTGATGTCATTTTGAGAAGGGAAATGTCATGCTTTAGTCGTTGGTTGTAGGGAAATTGTTACATCCTCTCTTCCCTTTTGCCTAAAATTGTTTTGAGACCGTTCCTTTGTGTAGAGTTAAGCAAATCTTTTCTTGTTTGGAATCTGACTATTTTGCTTCGATGGGTGACAATGGATGTCTATACCAATTGTTGGGTGTATTTATCGTTTGTAAAAATTTCTATTTTTATTTCTGAGTAGTACCTAGTAATTGGGGAGAACCTTGGGTTAAATTGAGTTGTTATAGTACAAGGTTGTAGTGCTAATATTTAGATCAATGTCCTTATGACATCGGTTGGGTTATAGGAGTTGAGGATTCAATGAGGATCTCTTGAGGAAAATTTTGGTCACTTTTAGTACATCTCCGTGAATGCATCGGAATGAATTAGTATGGTGAGGTATACGATTTGTTATGGATGATGAGTTTGTTGTAGGAGTTCCGATCATTAATGGTGGTAAGCGTGTTAAGTTAGAAAAGACTAAGTACATTTTGGGAGAGTAATAATTTCTCAATCTATGTTAAAGGCATTTTGAAATTTTGGTTAGATAGTGGTTCTATGGTTCTAGATCCCTTCTTGGTGGCGTTACCGAATTGGATCAAGGGTGTGTGAAGAAAGTTGAGTATCAATACTTGGGCATAATTAAAGAATATTGTGATTTGGTAATGGAGCTATTGGAATGAGGCTAGCTAATCGGGTTATGATCTTGATAGTACCATTGAGCTTAAGTATCATTAAGTTAATAAAGGTATGCGTGAGAGACTAACTGGGGTTAGCTATAGAATTTAGAGTTCATTGATTTCCTTTGGGTATATGAGCACGGATTATAACTTAAAAGGGAGCTAGAGGAAATCCCTTGAAGATAAAATTTAGACAATTTTCGGACTATTGAGTATTCGTAATTATTTTAGGCTTTCAAGGATTGGAGTGTTATGACGATGATATTATGATGTAGGTTTAAGTGAGCATTTTGTATTTATATTACACCTCTAGTTTAAAGTGCTACCTAGAGCGAGAGCACTATAATGGGAATCTTTAGAGATATAGCCATTTCGATGAATATTGTGGAAATAGAAATTTCTTTAGCCTTTTTATATTTTAAAAGCTAATTAGGCTTGGGATGGTGATGTTTTGAATTTCTGGGGAATACTACTAAGTATGCGATTTACAAAAGGAAACACCTTTGCAGTGTAATTAAGGTTATGAATAAGGTGAGCTTGGGATATCTCGAGAGTTATGTTTGGGAGCAATTGAGATTCTCCAATTTTGATTGCGGATTTTGATTTGTAATGAAGATAATGAGGGAATGATTCGGTTCGAGAGGTGGTGTTATCGTAAGCATTATTTAAGGTTACCTTGTAGTGGGGTAGATTGGACAATTGAGGAATTTGAGAAATGGCGGAACTATCGTATCCGTAGCTATTTGGTCTTTCGGGTAAGTCTCGTTAAAATTCGGGTCGAATTTTCTTTAAGGGGGAGTGAATGTCACGACCCGAAAACTAGGCTCTATTTTATTAAGTAATAAATAATTATTATTTATTTAATTGCTTATTTATTTATTTAAATTATTATTTATTTAATTATTTATGTGTGCATTTTATGTTTCATAATAAATTATGTCTAGCATTTTAATTGGTCTTTTGTGCTAGTGTAGAGTTTTGGGGTCTTAATAGTTAGTAGGGAGTGTAAGTATTTGTGTATAGTGTAGAGGAGGGGCCTGAGTGTAAGTTTTTTTTGGAAATAATTCCCTACTCCTTCTCTTCTCCCTCTCCTCTTCCCCCATTCCCAGCCCATCTCTCTCTCTCTCTACATAGGAAGGTAAGTTTTTCTTCCTCTTCCTTCTCTCTTCATTTCCTTCTTCTTCCTCTCATAATCTCTCATTTCTTAAAACGTGAAATGTGTTTAGATCGTCGATAGGATCGCGTAGAACCAAAAAGAATTGAATTCCGTCAACTTTGAGATTTATCAAGTAAGTTGCTTTTCCCCCATTTTTATGTTAAAATGTTCATATCATGTTTATATTATGCTTGATGTGTTATATTTGAAGTTTGGTTGAGTTTGGAGTTTATTTGGAATTTATTTGGAGTTTTGGTCAAAAATGGTGATTTTAGGAATGTTGGGTTTAAATCTTGATCTTGGTTGATGAATGGTATTATTTGAGTTCCCATTCTAGTTAGAAGTTGTTTTGGGTTCATCTTTATGCTTGGAGGAAGGTTGATTATGTTTGATTTTGATTGTTATGTGAAATGGGTAAGAAAAAATGGTAGAAACCCAGTTTTTGGCCGGATTTCGTCCCTCCGGGCAAGGAGGCGCGCGCACCATGTTTTGGGAGGCGTGCGCACCCTTTTCTGCTTCGAAATCGCAACCTTCTGACCCTAGGAGGCGCGCGCATCACTTTTTATGGAGGCGCGCGCATCCCTCTTTTTCCAGATTTTCCGTTTTTCGTTCGATCTTCCGGAGGCCATAACTTTCTCATCCGGACTCCGTTTTAGGCGTGTAAACTATCGTTTCGAAGCTATCTTCGAGTAATACAAGATGGTATAGGTTGTGAAGTTAAGTTATAAGTTTTATACTTCGGGATTTTATTGGGTGTTTGAGGGTAAGAGGAGTTGTATCAATCCTTTGTGATCAAGTTTTGCAAATCCATTTGAGTGACCGTGTTGAGTTGTTGTGATTATATTTGTGATGATCATTTGGTATATGTTTGGGCATCTTATGATGCGTTCGTGATCATGTTCTAATAAGTGTAACCTTTTGGATTCGTTTGGGGTGTTTAGAATGGGTTCGTTATGAACGGAGATAAAGCGTGAATTGGCAATTGGATACCTACGGTTTGATTAACCTTAAGATGTATTCATTCGGATTCATTATTTGGAATTCCAGATGTGATGAGGTGGTTGAGTTCATAGTCCTAGTATATCTTTTGAGTAAATTTTTATGATCACTTTGGTAATAGTCATTGTGCTATTTGTGAGCGACCGTTTGGGTTGTGCTCTTTATGAGTAACTTGTGAGTATCATATTTAGGATGTATTTGGTACGTGCCTTATCTTTGAATCATTATGTTTTAATGGTCAATGTTGTTGGACTCTTTTATGAGAAACTCCTTGTGCTATTGTTGTTGAACTCTTCTTGAGTAATCGTTTGCATCTTTTGTGGTGATTAATTGGTATGATTCCCTACTTTGGAATCCTTTGTTGTTTATCGTGCTAGTATTTTATTACTTAGCCTTTACTTGAAAGTCCAGCTGGTATTTTGTGTGTGTTTGGGCGATGCGAAACATTATGATGGCACGGCCAAGTCCATTGTGATGTTGACCATTGTTTTGCCCCCTTATTACCCTCCTCCAGATTGGCCTTGGATGTGAGAAGAGCTAGCTCCTTTGTGTGCATTTTAGCTTTACTTGGAGCATGACTTTGTGGCATGTCTCCCGTCCCTTGTGACACTTCATTTGGTTATTGGTTCCGGTACCGGGGTTTTCTCTTCGGCTTTCATGCTATGATGAAGATGATGATTGTTGATTATTGAAGCTGCGCAGCGATCCTTTATTTGGATGTTCCGGTTTGGAAAACCTTGGCTATGTATCCACTTATGAGTGTTTATTTCAGCTTTATGTGTTGCATGTTGAGCTGGTCGTTATTTCCAACCGGTATGGGACGGTTGGCGATAGGGAGCCTCTCATTTGTTGTTATATGTTTAATTATATGATTGTTTATTGGATGTTACTGTTTGACAGCATGTCACTTATTATTCCGCTGCTATCTGTCATATGTTAATTGCTATTGGTTATTGCATAATAGCATGGCATGTAGTTGCATTAGTAACTTACTGAGATTTTATCTCACCCCGTTTATTTCCATCTTTGTTTTTCCTTAACCCCCCCCCAGGAGGAAAAGGATTAGGATTCGCGGATCGAGGAGGACGTCGAGAGGATTGAGATATAGGGGCAGGTTGTTATGGATCAGTTTACATTATTTAAATGTATAACCTTTTGGGGATAGTGTCACTATTATTGACGTCATTAAGAATTGTATATTTATTCTTTTGAGTATAAGCTGTGGAGCTTATGTTGGTTGTACATTGTTGATTTAAACTTGGATTTGTAAAACCTTGTGTTATCATCTTTTGGTTCAAAATGGAATTTTTAACTTCTATATTTTAGAGTTTTGGTTTTAAGTCGACGTCCAGCTCGCGGTCTCGGGCCCGCGGGGTCCGGGGTCGCGACAGTTGGTATCAGAGCTATGGCATTAGCTCTATGTATAAGTATAGGTGGATTAGTATGACCTAGGTGGGTAGTAGTGTGCGGAGTGATTAACGGTTGATGTCTTATGCAGGTAATTGTTCTCAATGTCTAGAAGAAGAATTGGTGAAGCTTCTAGTGGGACTCAGAATCTTAATGGTCTACGGGAAGAAAACCGTGCAGTGTTTCAGGACAGGTTTGAAGCGGCCGTGAAAGCAATTCATGACCAAGGGCCGAGAGAGGAACATGTAGCACCTCCGCGATTTGGGTTGGAGCAGTTCTTGAAGTTGAAACCAAGTGAGTACGACGGTGAGCCGGATGTGAAGAAGGACGAGCTATGGTTGGAATCGATGGAGAAAATCTACGAGGTCTTTGGTTGCACTGATGAGGATAGGGTTCTGTTTTCAGCTTATAAGCTCGTGGGGGCTGCGGGACATTGGTGGAAGGCACTGAAGACCAGTTGGGATGTGACTCTTGTACCATATCCTTGGGAGTGGTTCGTGAGGAAATTCAAGGATCATTTTATCTCTCTAGTGGATCAAAACCGGAAAGAGATCGAGTTCCTCAGCTTGGAGCAAGGCATGATGTTAGTAGCACAGTATTCAGTTAAGTTCACAGAATCAGCCAGGTGTTGTGACTACCTTGTGCGGACCGAGGAGCAGAAAGCGATGAGATTGATCAGGGGTTTGAAGACATCCATCCGGACTCAGCTTATAGCACAGCGGATTCAACCTTATCAAGATGCGGTGGATCGAGCCTACTTGATTGAACAGAATATTGGGGAACACAAAAGGAAGACTGAGATGGTTAACCCGGGTAAGCAAGGAGGGCAGAGTAAGTCACAACAGCAACATTTGGATAACAGAGGTAATTCTGGAGTGCAAACTCGATTCAGAAGGCAACTTCAAGGGCAACCAACAGTAGGAAATCAAGGTTCTAATAAGGGTACACGAAATGGGAAAGTCTGCAGTTACTGTCAGAGGAAAGGACACTTAGAAGACAAGTGTTGGAAGAAGCAAGGAAAATGTGTGAAGTGTGGTCAGTTGGGACACTTTGTTAAAGATTGTCTGAGGTTTAGAGTTCAGTCATCGGGACAGGAACTGGAATATCACAGGGTCAGAAGAGGGATGCTTCGGGAAGCCCAAGATTTCGGGTAGAGTATTTGCAATCAATCAGCACTCAGCAGGTGACTCATCAGTTCAGGAGGTATTATTTTGCGTCGAGAGAGCGAGCGCGTGCATTTTAGGATCATCGCATTCTTATGTTTCTGTGCATTTAGTTGTATTTATTTCTTTTGAGTCTTTGACTTATGTGTTGTCAGTGTCTACTCCTAGGGAGGAGTGTAGGATGTCTGATGGAGTCTTATGTGCTCATGTTGTGCTTAAAGGTAGATATAACTTACCTGCTAAATTGGTCATATTGCTATTATAAGATTTTTGATGTCATTTTGAGAAGGGAAATGTCATGCTTTAGTCGTTGGTTGTAGGGAAATTGTTACATCCTCTCTTCCTTTTTGCCTAAAATTGTTTTGAGACCGTTCCTTTGTGTAGAGTTAAGCAAATCTTTTCTTGTTTGGAATCTGACTATTTTGCTTCGATGGGTGACAATGGATGTCTATACCAATTGTTGGGTGTATTTATCGTTTGTAAAAATTTCTATTTTTATTTCTGAGTAGTACCTAGTAATTGGGGAGAACCTTGGGTTAAATTGAGTTGTTATAGTACAAGGTTGTAGTGCTAATATTTAGATCAATGTCCTTATGACATCGGTTGGGTTATAGGAGTTGAGGATTCAATGAGGATCTCTTGAGGAAAATTTTGGTCACTTTTAGTACATCTCCGTGAATGCATCGGAATGAATTAGTATGGTGAGGTATACGATTTGTTATGGATGATGAGTTTGTTGTAGGAGTTCCGATCATTAATGGTGGTAAGCGTGTTAAGTTAGAAAAGACTAAGTACATTTTGGGAGAGTAATAATTTCTCAATCTATGTTAAAGGCATTTTGAAATTTTGGTTAGATAGTGGTTCTATGGTTCTAGATCCCTTCTTGGTGGCGTTACCGAATTGGATCAAGGGTGTGTGAAGAAAGTTGAGTATCAATACTTGGGCATAATTAAAGAATATTGTGATTTGGTAATGGAGCTATTGGAATGAGGCTAGCTAATCGGGTTATGATCTTGATAGTACCATTGAGCTTAAGTATCATTAAGTTAATAAAGGTATGCGTGAGAGACTAACTGGGGTTAGCTATAGAATTTAGAGTTCATTGATTTCCTTTGGGTATATGAGCACGGATTATAACTTAAAAGGGAGCTAGAGGAAATCCCTTGAAGATAAAATTTAGACCATTTTCGGACTATTGAGTATTCGTAATTATTTTAGGCTTTCAAGGATTGGAGTGTTATGACGATGATATTATGATGTAGGTTTAAGTGAGCATTTTGTATTTATATTACACCTCTAGTTTAAAGTGCTACCTAGAGCGAGAGCACTATAATGGGAATCTTTAGAGATATAGCCATTTCGATGAATATTGTGGAAATAGAAATTTCTTTAGCCTTTTTATATTTTAAAAGCTAATTAGGCTTGGGATGGTGATGTTTTGAATTTCTGGGGAATACTACTAAGTATGCGATTTACAAAAGGAAACACCTTTGCAGTGTAATTAAGGTTATGAATAAGGTGAGCTTGGGATATCTCGAGAGTTATGTTTGGGAGCAATTGAGATTCTCCAATTTTGATTGCGGATTTTGATTTGTAATGAAGATAATGAGGGAATGATTCGGTTCGAGAGGTGGTGTTATCGTAAGCATTATTTAAGGTTACCTTGTAGTGGGGTAGATTGGACAATTGAGGAATTTGAGAAATGGCGGAACTATCGTATCCGTAGCTATTTGGTCTTTCGGGTAAGTCTCGTTAAAATTCGGATCGAATTTTCTTTAAGGGGGAGTGAATGTCACGACCCGAAAACTAGGCTCTATTTTATTAAGTAATAAATAATTATTATTTATTTAATTGCTTATTTATTTATTTAAATTATTATTTATTTAATTATTTATGTGTGCATTTTATGTTTCATAATAAATTATGTCTAGCATTTTAATTGGCCTTTTGTGCTAGTGTAGAGTTTTGGGGTCTTAATAGTTAGTAGGGAGTGTAAGTATTTGTGTATAGTGTAGAGGAGGGGCCTGAGTGTAAGTTTTTTTTTGGAAATAATTCCCTACTCCTTCTCTTCTCCCTCTCCTCTTCCCCCATTCCCAGCCCATCTCTCTCTCTCTCTACATAGGAAGGTAAGTTTTTCTTCCTCTTCCTTCTCTCTTCATTTCCTTCTTCTTCCTCTCATAATCTCTCATTTCTTAAAACGTGAAATGTGTTTAGATCGTCGATAGGATCGCGTAGAACCAAAAAGAATTGAATTCCGTCAACTTTGAGATTTATCAAGTAAGTTGCTTTTCCCCCATTTTTATGCTAAAATGTTCATATCATGTTTATATTATGCTTGATGTGTTATATTTGAAGTTTGGTTGAGTTTGGAGTTTATTTGGAATTTATTTGGAGTTTTGGTCAAAAATGGTAATTTTAGGAATGTTGGGTTTAAATCTTGATCTTGGTTGATGAATGGTATTATTTGAGTCCCCATTCTAGTTAGAAGTTGTTTTGGGTTCATCTTTATGCTTGGAGGAAGGTTGATTATGTTTGATTTTGATTGTTATGTGAAATGGGTAAGAAAAAATGGTAGAAACCCAGTTTTTGGCCGGATTTCGTCCCTCCGGGCAAGGAGGCGCGCGCACCATGTTTTGGGAGGCGTGCGCACCCTTTTCTGCTTCGAAATCGCAACCTTCTGACCTTAGGAGGCGCGCGCATCACTTTTTATGGAGGCGCGCGCATCCCTCTTTTTCCAGATTTTCCGTTTTTCATTCGATCTTCCGGAGGCCATAACTTTCTCATCCGGACTCCGTTTTAGGCGTGTAAACTATCGTTTCGAAGATCTCTTCGAGTACTAAAAGATGGTATAGGTTGTGAAGTTAAGTTATAAGTTTTATACTTCGGGATTTTATTGGGTGTTTGAGGGTAAGAGGAGTTGTATCAATCCTTTGTGATCAAGTTTTGCAAATCCATTTGAGTGACCGTGTTGAGTTGTTGTGATTATCTTTGTGATGATCATTTGGTATATGTTTGGGCATCTTATGATGCGTTCGTGATCATGTTCTAATAAGTGTAACCTTTTGGATTCGTTTGGGGTGTTTAGAATGGGTTCGTTATGAACGGAGATAAAGCGTGAATTGGCAATTGGATACCTATGGTTTGATTAACCTTAAGATGTATTCATTCGGATTCATTATTTGGAATTCCAGGTGTGATGAGGTGGTTGAGTTCATAGTCCTAGTATATCTTTTGAGTAAATTTTTATGATCACTTTGGTAATAGTCATTGTGCTATTTGTGAGCGACCGTTTGGGTTGTGCTCTTTATGAGTAACTTGTGAGTATCATATTTAGGATGTATTTGGTACGTGCCTTATCTTGGAATCATTATGTTTTAATGGTCAATGTTGTTGGACTCTTTTATGAGAAACTCCTTGTGCTATTGTTGTTGAACTCTTCTTGAGTAATCATTTGCATCTTTTGTGGTGATTAATTGGTATGATTCCCTACTTTGGAATCCTTTGTTGTTTATCGTGCTAGTATTTTATTACTTAGCCTTTACTTGAAAGTCCAGCTGGTATTTTGTGTGTGTTTGGGCGATGCGAAACATTATGATGGCACGGCCAAGTCCATTGTGATGTTGACCATTGTTTTGCCCCCTTATTACCCTCCTCCAGATTGGCCTTGGATGTGAGAAGAGCTAGCTCCTTTGTGTGCATTTTAGCTTTACTTGGAGCATGACTTTGTGGCATGTCTCCCGTCCCTTGTGACACTTCATTTGGTTATTGGTTCCGGTACCGGGGTTTTCTCTTCGGCTTTCATGCTATGATGAAGATGATGATTGTTGATTATTGAAGCTGCGCAGCGATCCTTTATTTGGATGTTCCGGTTTGGAAAACCTTGGCTATGTATCCACTTATGAGTGTTTATTTCAGCTTTATGTGTTGCATGTTGAGCTGGTCGTTATTTCCAACCGGTATGGGACGGTTGGCGATAGGGAGCCTCTCATTTGTTGTTATATGTTTAATTATATGATTGTTTATTGGATGTTACTGTTTGACAGCATGTCACTTATTATTCCGCTGCTATCTGTCATATGTTAATTGCTATTGGTTATTGCATAATAGCATGGCATGTAGTTGCATTAGTAACTTACTGAGATTTTATCTCACCCCGTTTATTTCCATCTTTGTTTTTCCTTAACCCCCCCCAGGAGGAAAAGGATTAGGATTCGCGGATCGAGGAGGACGTCGAGAGGATTGAGATATAGGGGCAGGTTGTTATGGATCAGTTTACATTATTTAAATGTATAACCTTTTGGGGATAGTGTCACTATTATTGACGTCATTAAGAATTGTATATTTATTCTTTTGAGTATAAGCTGTGGAGCTTATGTTGGTTGTACATTGTTGATTTAAACTTGGATTTGTAAAACCTTGTGTTATCATCTTTTGGTTCAAAATGGAATTTTTAACTTCTATATTTTAGAGTTTTGGTTTTAAGTCGACGTCCAGCTCGCGGTCTCGGGCCCGCGGGGTCCGGGGTCACGACAATTATCAAGTTTGTAGATGGCGGGATGTGGAGACCTTTCGGTGTGAAGCCTCAAATTTTCTTGGAATCGGCTTAGCATTATGTTGGGAGTGGATGGCGCTATTGGGAAGAACTCTTGAAGGCGATCTCCTTCTTTCTCTTTCTTGGAGATGGATGGCCCTTTTTATGGTTGATACCCGAATGTCGGAAGGTCCATGTTAAAAATGTAGTACAGTCTTCGGGAGACGTCTCGTGGGAGATGGTGATGTTGTTACAGATGATAAGGTCTTGGTGTGATAAAGTCTCGAACGGTATGTTTGCTCGAGTCTTCTTTAGTTGAACCGACGACGGATCTTCGGATGTAGCCTGTGCTTTTGATCTTGGAGAAAGGGGTGCTGTATTGCAGAAACATTGGGATTGGCCGTAACTCTGCTTATAGAGTTAACATATTGGCATTGCCCGCTATAACTCAGCCGGGTGAGTCTAGCATATTGAATCTTTTTCCTTTTCTCTAATACTTCCTTCAGAATCTCGCTGTGACAAGAATCATCAAATTCATTCATATCATCGGAGCCTTCATTTAAAACCAAGAGGCCTTTTGACTGGAAGTGTTGAGGGACCATTAAAGCTTGATCCCTTTCATGGAGCCATAAGACAACTCCCAAATTGCATTGCTCGGGTACCACTGCCCAAAAGCTTGTTTATTGCGAAGCCCCAATATTTCCCTTTGCTTGTATCACTGTATGGCGTAGCCCAAAAGATTGTAGATTGCGAAGCCCCTTGAGACCATTGGTGCCGAATTGAGGAAGCTTCCAATGTTGCACATGACTCGGCTGGGGACACTGAAGTGAATTTCTTCTTGCCGAGGGAGACTTTAAAACTTGATCGTAGCCCCTAGAGTGACACCATTGATTAGGAGTGGAACGAGAAGGGCCTATCCTTGATCGGTGGAACAAGTATGAGCATACATGACAAGAAGGTGCTTCTCGACATTCCTTTTGAGAGACTTTGAGGATAGTCTCACACATCTTTCTCGACCATAGCCCCTAGGGCTTATTGATTGTCAAATGAAGCAAAAGAAGCCCTTGTTCTTGAGTCACATAGTGTTGGGTTTCGTAGTCACATGCGCAGCGGAATTAAGCATTTAATATTTAATGAAACCCAAAGCCCATAGATCCATTCATATGATTAAGTCAAATACAACAATATGAATACTAGAATACTAACCCTTGATGCCTTTGATTTTGCAACCTTGAATTTGATAGAGACTTGAAAACTTGATCACGATCATAGTTATAATCACGAACTTTGAAGATGATAAATTTCACCCTCTAGCGGTATCCACACCACGAACGAATATCAAGAACACTTGATCTTGGTTGCTAGACCAAATTATGAAACACGTTTTCATAATTAATATGAACTATATGGAATTTTCTTTGTGTATAATTTTGTTCTTCAATCTAGGATTTCTTAGAACAAAATAAACTCTCTCAAACTCTTTGGAGACTTGCACAAAAGCTTAGGTTCTGTTCTTGGCCGAATTTTGATGTTTATATACAAGTTAGACCTATTCCAAATAGGAAACTTGTGTCTAAACCCGTCCAAAATTCCTTTCCGAATCAAATTAGGAATCTGTCCCCGACAGTACTGTGCGGCCGCCCAAACTGAGGTGTGCGGCCGCCCAATTTCTTGTGCGGTCGCCCAGCCCATTTGGGCGGTCGCCCAAAGGCCCAGAAAAATCCAATTTTTCCAAATTTCCAATATAGTCCTTATTTAGGATTCGTTCTATTGTGTGTGACCCTCTAGGATTATACTAAGTTGGCAATGGGTTCAAACATGAAACCATAAGATATGATTAGGTTCTAGCAAACCGTCATACCTACCCAAATAGTATAACTAGATACAAGTTCGCATTCCTTTTTAGAACATGTCATAATCCCTTTGTCCACGATGTCATTGAACACAAGTCATGGTCAACAAGTCAACTTGTATTGTTCAATACTTTCTCGATTCCGAATATGTTGATAATCCAAATGACATTGATCCAATCAATCCATTTGAGTTTGGCCAAACATTTCATCAACATCATTCCTTCGAGGGGCCCAAGCTTGACATCTCTCCGAAGAGGGACAAATCCATTTGGCTTATTATTCTTCCCTACGTGAATCCAATCATGCCAATCATACCCTTTATAACTACCGTGTTAAGGCAGCGTTTGAATATGTCAAACATAATGTTCATCAAGTGGAAGACTATAATAACTTCATGTCCAAGGATTCAAATGACATAACTAATATGAGATTTATATATGACATCGACCATGACATAAATCTCATACCGCGGGTCATGTCCAGTACCTTGTTCCAAACAAGTACCCATAAATCTAACATGATCATCCCATGATCATTTAGCCTTTATACTAGTGCTTAACAAGCTCTAGGGACGGATATTATTATAAGCAAACACGAGCCATAATAATAATCTTATTATCTCTTTATCATTATGAATAAAATGATAACTTATACAACGTTTAACAAACGTGCCTAGGGCACCAACACCAACACATAGCCCCTAGGGCGTCACCATTTGTTGATCAAAGCAAGAGTGACTCATCCTCGTGCGAGGGAACAAACATGAGAGGACATGGCAAGAGCTACTCCATTTCTCGGGAGCCTTTCAGCGTACTTTAGAAGCACATACTTAAAGAAGCTTTGAAAACTGAGACACATGTTGTTGCTATTTGCTGCCCAAGCCAATTGACTAGCTAGGAATTATTTGTGCAACCTCGTGCCTTTTTATGATGGGCTCGTTCTCGGATGGGTCTTGGTTACCACGGGCCTTCTTTTCATGAACCCAAAAGTCACACTGCTAGAGAATGATGCCAATAACCCAAGACAACCTTTGATGGTGCCATATCTTGTCGATCCTTTTGCAATCCCAAAGTTGACTCGGTGGGGAATTGACTTGCTGAGGAGACCCAATGTATAACTTGTGTAGTTGCCTTCCTTGAAGGTCGGAGATCTCCATTTCTCTTTCCCTTCTCTCTCTCATTCTCTCATTTTTTTTTATGATGCACCCTGTTTTTTGCCTAGACCGCCCTTTCGGGTTTTCAATCTAGCGGGCATCTCTTTTGCGTCTTCTTTTTTTGACTCGATTAATGTGGAAGTGTGCATTGACTCTGGCTGAGGAGATAAGACATGTGATTTTGCGGTGAAGACCTCTTGTCACTAAAGATGAGTGACATTGACTCGACTAGGGAAGTGTCCCTAGTATTGACTTCATGTATGTATATTTTTTGAATGAATCACGAAGGCAAGTAAGTCATTAAGAGAGAAGAGAAAGAAAGCCCCAGTTTGATTGCAAGAAACTGGGAGTATCGCAAAAAGAAGAGAAACCCCTAGACTCGACAAGGAACGGAAAGCGATTCCAAATCTAAGAAAGTTGTTCAATCTTTTGGTGATTAATTCATTGGCAAATGAATCGTACAAAGATGTCATGACAAGTTCGAGATGAAGGCCGATCACCATAACGCGCTAGGGCTAAACATATATTCTTTCTTGCATGAGACCGAACCCGAAGGTTGCCTACGTTCCTCCAGTGTAGAGGCTCAGGTCACCGTAGTTCTTGTGGATTCTCCATTCGCAGTGATGAATTGTTGCTTCGTCGTGATTGTTGTCGATGTTGCTTCGTCCTTCGTTTGGTGGAATGATGTTGTTGTTGTACTTCTTTGATTGAGGGGGATTTTTTTTTTTTTTTTTTTTTTTTGTGCTCTAACTTTTGCCTAGGTTGATTTGAGGATTTCAACCTAGCGAGCTTTTTTTTTTTTTATCCCCTTTTGAAAACTTTGCTTCATGATTGTTGCTCCACCTTTCTTTGTCTTGATTTCGTCGTTGTTGATGTCTTCGTTGTTGATGTCGTCGTCGATGTTTAGCCTCTAGGAGTTCAAGTGATAGCCTTCATTCTAAAACGTGTTTAGACATCTTTTCATCATTTTGCCAAGAATTAAATTGAACAACTTGGAAGAGTGTATGAGGACAAGAACGACTTTAATTTGATAATTGACTCGAACATTCATACAAGTGGGACGAAAGAAAACTTTAATGCACACTTAAAAGAACTTTTGACTGTTTTTTTTTTTTTTTTTTTATATCCTATTTCTAGGTAGAGAAAGAGAAACAGAGATTGTTGTTGTAGTCCCCATTGTCGTTGTAGTCTTCTTTGTGGCATGATCTCTTATTGAGGCCCCATTTCAAATTTGAGCCCCTTCCTTGATGAGTTCTTGCATGTTCTCACTCTCTGACTGTTGTTCTTTACCCACGGTAAATTCACCATTGTCAATCGAATCTTGGATGATGTCGCGGAGGGAGAAGCAATCCTCGGTAAGATGACCGCTGCATTGGTGATAGTCACACCACTTGTGGTGGGCATGGTTGCGACGTAAAGGTTGTGGTTGCTTGTACCCTTGGAGAGGAGAAACTTGTCCCTTGGTTTTGAGAGCTTCGTAGGCTTCGGTGATGGTCATGCCATTGAGAGGGATATAGACACGGTCGTTGATGGCACCTTTGTGACTTTTGAGGGGTGAGCCACTTGAGCGTGCTTTACCGTGGACCTTTGCCTTGCTGTCGGTGAGCTCTTGCAAACGAGCCTTAAGTTCGGACACTTCTTCCTTGTGAATTTTCCTCTCGAGATCACGACGGTCTTGCCACAAATCATCCTTGCGGCGGGCATCCTCGACAAGTCTATCCATTTGTTCCCCCAAGGCTCTTATTATGTTGAAGAGCCTTTTGTTGGACACGGAGATGTTCTTACCCTTGTTGTTGTTGCCGTTAGAAGCCATTGGACCTATTGAGAGAACACGGTCGAACTTAGGTTAGCCCCACAAACATATTTTGAGTAAAATAATTAACCCGCAAACAAAGGAAAAAGACTCAACCACATAAGAAAAATGACTCTTTTTTTTTATTTATTTACAAAGTCGGAAGGACATAGTCCTTTTTGGGGTTTCTAGAAAAATAGTGGAATCGTCACACTATTATATAGACCATCTCGCGGTCCCATATACTCATCGGATTCCACCACGCTTGTGATACCTACATGTGACGGGATTAAACTAAATTAATGTCATAAAGCATACATGCGGGGACGGATTTTTTTATTTTCGTCCAAAATAACCACTTTGGGGACGGAGTTTTATTTTGTCCCATAACAACCATTTGTTTCTTTTGGAAACGGCATGTATGATTTGATGACATTAGTTTAGGGAAATCTCGGTACATGAAAACAGACTTGGTCACGGAGTGTTAGACCTTAACTAGAATTGTGTGGTTTGTGCTCGGCTTAAATATGAGGCTTAAAGGTCACCCCCGGCATGTAGTCGTGAACTACGCCACGGGCTGAGGTTTACCGCTTCGGAAGAGTCAAGGTCGGGTGGAGCTTGAATTCCTAGGACGGGCCTCGACGGGTTTGGGGTTGGACTTGTGCGACTCGATAGTAAGCAGTTGATAAGAATTGTGCACGTAGTGTGAGGTCTAACAAGTGACAAATTTTTTTTTTTTCAAAGGAAATGAAAAAAGAACAAATAAGCACGTAATTTACAACTTTCGAATCACCCGTGTGACCGATAAAAATGAATAAACAAAAGTAAAAGGGGGTGTATGCAGGCCCGGTGCCCACACACTGTCAAAACTGCCCATTCTGTTCACTGTTCTGTTCTGGAAAATGGCCCAGATGCGCGCGACTCAGGGCAGTTACGTGGGAAGCGCGCGCATTGCGCCATGACTGTGGGAGGCGCGCGCATCTGGGGTACCTGTCAGAATGTCAGAAGAAACCGCGGACTCAGGGGATTGCCCTGGTCCCAAATTATGTAACTTTCCCCTGCAGAAACTTGTTAGCATAATAACATGAAATTTGAAGGACAAGATGAGAGATGGGCGATTCTGGTGGTGAAGGTGGGATGCGCGCGCCTTAGGCCAAGAAGGCCAGAGGCGCACGCGTCTCACCTTTTTCAACCAGAATGCCCAGAAAACTGTAAAAAGAACACCAAAAATGAAAAACGCAAGTTTAACCCTCTATAATCCCCAGCGGAGTCGCCACTGTAGATACCCCGGGAAACCACGGCTTGACTAGAGCGGTGAATTACTTAGGATGTCTAATTGATTTTAAGATTCGCCACCCACGTTTTAGAGGAACGCGAGAAAATCTATGAAAATAGCTTTTTTTATTGATTACGAAACCAAAGATTCTTGAGATGAGGGGTTCGGGGGTTACTTGATGGAGTGAGAAGTACTTAAACACCCACTCCGCTCCTCTTACGTGGGTCTTGTTACTTTTGGTGTTCTAATACTAAAAAGAAAAGTCCTTCAATTATTAATGTAAGAAGTGCTAACAATCACAATGGAAAGAAAGGGGAAAATTAAAAGGAAATAAAAGAGAATTGTTTTTATTTATTAATTTATGCTAAAAGATTACATGTAACAATTATGCCAAACAATTACATGAAGAAATGAAATGAAAATTAAAGTGGAATTTGGAATGTTGGGATGTAACCTTCGCCAAACTTCAATAGTGAAGTGGCCTTTTGGTTGTATCCCTTTTATGGAGATTGCATACACATTAAAGATGAAGAGTGTAATAAAAAGATTTTAACAAGGAGAGAAAATAAAGATAAGATTAAAGGTTTATAAGAGAATGAACATTATACCTTGTGCTTGAATGGGGAAGAACCAAATTGTCTATAGTGACCACTCTTTGAAAATGGATTTTAAGTGTTTTTGATTCAAGAATTCTTCCTTTTTTTGTTAAGAGAGTGAAAAGGAAAACTTCCCCTTCCAATGATAGATTAGAGGGGTTTTTATAGGTGTTAGAGAAGTGTTTTTGGTCACAAAGATGGCCCTTCCCCGGATCAAGCCAAGCCATAATGGCTTTGGGGTTACAAATCAAAAAAGGAGGGAAATTTGGCCAAATCTGAGATTCTGGAAGCGGGAAGTGCGTGCTTCCCACCCCCCATGGGAGGAGCACACCTCCCACAAAGGAGGGCAATGGCGTTCGCATCCCAGCTTCAGAAAATTTATATTTTAGCCCAAATGTTAACCCCGTAATGCAGTTAAGCCCCAAAACTAACGGAATTAGTCCAAAAACTTAACGAACATCACGAAAGTCAACGAAAATAAATGAAACAAAGACTCAAGGTTGAATTTTCCACTTAGTCAAATCCAAGACTAACGGAGTAAGTCAGGAACTTAACGGAAAGTAACGAAAGTTAACAAAAAGTAACAAAACTTAACAGAAAAGAGGAAGACAAAGAATGTGTATGCAATCGGGACATGAGAGCTCCAAAGAGGGGTGTCTACACTACCCAATTAGTATAACATTGAAAGTCCAAAGTAACCTTATAGAACATATCACAATCCCTTTATCACGCGATATCATATTGGACATAAGTCATGGTCCACGTCAACTTATGTTGTCCAATGCTTTCTCGATCCCGAGTAAATTGATATGAGAAAATGACATTGAACACATCAATTCATTTGGGTATGGCCATACACTATCATCAATCTCACTCATCGAGTGGCCAAGCAGATATCTCTCTTGAGAGATGGACAAATCCCATCTTGACTTATCATTCTTCCCTACAAGAATCTGATTATGTCAATCATAGCATTTATAACCACCCGGTTAGGGGTAGCGTTTGAGTACGTCAAACATAATGTTCATCATGTGGAAGACCATGATAATCTCAGGTCTTAGAATTCAAATGATATAACTATCATGAGATTTAATTATGACATTTGATCATGACATAAATCTCATAACGGGTCCATCCAGTACATTGTTCTCCAACAAGTACCCACAATTTTAATCCGCATCCTATGCACCATAATCATCATATGATTATCCATTAAACTCATGCTAGCCCTTCATAAGTGCTAGGGACAATGATTATTATAATAAACATGCAATAGATATAATAATCGGGTTTGTTATCTCTATATCAATGAAGCTATGATGTAACGCATAGGCCTTTCTCAATGGCCTAGGGCATAATTTCCAACAAAACTTACTTTTAACAGAAAACGGTTAGAAAGTTAACAAAAAGGGTTTATTTGCAAAGATTTTGACAGAATGGGGTTTAAACAGAAAAAACTTCCCTTCGGCTAAACCATCCGTACGGATGGTCATAGATGTCTTGGGAATTTACAGATTTATCAGAAACAGTCCAGTTTTAGGCAGAAACAGAGAATTCTGCTGAAACTGGACAGAATGTGACTTTTCCAGTTTATTTGTATTGTATACAAACATGCATAACAACATCCCTATGCCTTTGATCATTAGATTAGACACCAAAATAATGATTTGGGTATGATCAAGGTAATTATTGGGGAAAGAAATGCAAAAGGTGATGAACATGGCTTTGAGCCAAGATTACCATTTCGATGGTTAAAGATTGAGACTTTAACATCCAATTGGATAATTCATCCAAAATAAACCTTTGGGATAACCAAAATCAACCTTTGAATGGATAAAGATTATGTCTTTATCATCCAAAGGTGACATTATTATGGTTAAATCAAAGTTTGGATGATAAAGATTGATACTTTACCACCCAAACATGATCATTATGGCAATAAATGAACAAACATAATATAAATGTACAAGAGCTCTCTCCATATGTGCAATGGATCACCAAGCCAAAAGTAAAGACATAAATGTAAATGACATAAAGTAAATGGCATAAACATAACAAGCCATGATCATCCTTTGGTTTGTAACCCTTAATCACACATAAAGCATGAGGGCACCATGGAATCATCTCATGACTTAGTTCCAATTGATAATATTACATGAATGTAAAGATTTGGAATAAAATAATTAATAATGCAAGTAGATAATGGTATAAACAAGATAAATAGAAGAGATGAAGAGGAGATGGGGAGAAAGAGGCCTCACCAATTTTGGGTTTCTAGCCTATCTTCCTCTCTTTCACTCAAGTGTTTGTGTTTCTGTTGTGATTCCAACAGAGTTTCAGTGTGTAAAACTATTTTTCTCCCCCCTGAAATGATCAGCAAGGGCCTTAATTTATAGGGACTGATGGCACCCAAACCATCTGTACGGCTGGGGCTCTCTCGTTGCCAAACCATCCGTACGGTTCTCTCTGGCGAGCTTCTGGATTTTTCCAATTTTTATTCCAGAACAGTGCTAATGTTTTTGGTTTGTCCTAGTGAGGTCCTAGTCTATCAAGTTTATCCTTGAACAGTACCAAAAGTTCCTCTAAGTTGGTTTCAATTCAGATTGGGGTACTTACACAAGTGTATCCAATGTATATATAATCTGGACCCTTGATTTTGTATTTAATAAAACGGTTATGATTGGTTCTCGCGGTTCTCATTTAAAATGATTCTAACAGGAGCGCGACCATATATATATATATATATATATATATATATATATATATATATATATATATATTATTTACTCCCTCCGTCCCATTTAAAGCTTCACCTTTTACTTAAATGAGTGTCCCGTTAAAAACTTCATCATTTCCTAAATTGGTAAAAAATGTAAACCCCACTTGTCATACCCACCCACTTTTTCCTCTCACATACTTAAATTATGTGACCCACTTGTCGTATACACTCACTTCTTCATCTCACATACTTAAATTACGTGACTCACTTATCATATCCACTAACTTTCCCCTCTCACATATTTAAATTGTAGGCACCACTTGTCATACCCACTAATTTCTTCCCTGTCACAACCCTTATTACACTCATCAGTACTTTATTTAATTTGTGTACCATCAACAAAATGGTAAAGCTTCAAATGGGACGGAAGGAGTATAAGATTTATGATCGAGAATAATTTGTGATGGAAGCATGAAACTAGAGAACTCTTACCAACTATTTCCATCGATTTTGCCATATTTTTAGTGTTTTATTAGAAAATTTCATCTTCTTAAATTGAATTGTTATAATGTGGAGTTTTTTTTTTTTATTATTTTTCACACTCACAACAATTTCTCATTTATACTATTTTTTGCGTACACTCACAATATCTAATTTTTATTTGATTTTCATTGATAAAATAAAATTGATCGCTTCGAGTAAATATTAACTCCCCTCCAAACTACCAAGAAGTTGTAAGAGGAAAAAAAATACTACTCCCTCCGTCCCAAAATACATGTAGTTTAAGGGTTGAAATTTGTTCCAAAATGTTTGTAGTTTTGCTTTTATCTAGACATCTTTGACATTGTTTGTCAAATATACTCTTATGGTGGTTGTCATTGTAAAAGCATTTAATTATCTTGGTATTTGAAATATTTCAAGGTTGATAGGTCGTCGCCCGGAAGCGACGCGCCACCTCGGCGCCCGGGGGTGGTGTCAAATATGCAAGGGTTACTGCATTACGGACGAGTGCGGGTAAAGAAGCTAGTCCATGGTCGGGGTAAGATTAGTGGGATGCGCTTTGGAACTTGGAACATAGGCTCTTTGACAGGGAGATCAGCAGAAGTGGTGGAGGTTATGAGGAGGAGGAAGATTCACATAATGTGTCTACAAGAAACTAAGTGGGTTGGAGAGAAAGCTAAAGAAATAGCACCTTGAGGTTTTAAGCTTTGATATTCAGGAAAGGAGAAGGGTAGGAATGGAGTAGGTATCATTATTGACAAGGAGTATATCGATGATGTTGTGGAGGTGTACAGGAAGAGTGACCGGATTATTGGTATTAAACTTGTGGTTAGTAATGAGATTATAACTATTATTAGTGCCTATGCACCACAAGTAGGGTTGGACGCATCTATTAAACAAGAGTTCTGGGAAGATTTAGAAGAGGTTGTGCAACACGTACCTAGTGGTGAGAAGTTAGTCGTTGGTAGCGATCTTAATGGACATGTGGGGTCTAGTCGACACGACTTTGAGAGCATTCATGGAGGTTTTGGTTTTGGGGAGAGGAATGAAGCAGGGAACGGGATCCTGGATTTTGCGATGGCATATGACTTGAGTATAATTAACACTTGGTTCAAGAAGAGAGAATCACACTTGGTGACCTATAGAAGTGGAGGTAATGCAAGTCAGATTGACTTCTTCTTAGTAAGAAATGCTTGTAGAAAGAGTTACACTGACTGCAAGGTTATTCCAGGTGAAAGTACTGCAACTCAACATAGACTTGTGGTACTTGATTTTCGAAGTAGGAGAATTTCAAGGAAGAGAAAACCAGTAGTAGAACCTAGAATCAAGTGGTGGAGGCTTCAAGGGGAGAATCAACAGAGATTTCTAGCTAAGATGGCCACTACTGGTATTTGGTCGGGTAATATGGAGGATATGGATATAGATTCAACCTGGACTAAGATGGAGCATACCATAAAGGAGGTGGCAAGAGAAATCCTTGGAGAATCTAAAGGAAGTGTGCCACAAAGTAGGGACACATCATGGTGGAACGAGGAAGTAAAGCAAGCGCTAAAGAGCAAGCGAGAATGCTATAAATTATTGGGAAAATGCAGGAGTGAGGAGAACTATGAGAGGTATAAGGAGGCTAGAAGAGAAGCAAAGAAAGCAGTAAAAGATGTAAGAGCAAAGGTGAATCAGAAACTTTATGATAGATTGGATACAAAAGAAGGGGAAAAAGACATCTATAGACTTGCTCGTATGAGGGATAAGAGGACACGAGACATTGGGAGGGTTAAATGTGTTAAGGATGTAGACCAAAGAGTGTTGGTCGGGGATAAAGAGATAAAAGATAGGTGGAGTTCGTACTTCAATACCTTGTTTAATGGCAATCAAGAGCAGGATATTGGAGATATAACTATCCCTTCGAGTATGATTAATCGAGATTTTATGCGGCGAATTCAAAAGGGTGAAGTGGAAATGGCGATGAAAAAGATGGGATTAAAGAAAGCCGTAGGGCCGGATGGAATACCAATTGAGGTGTGGAGATATTTTGGGGAGAGGGGAATAGATTGGTTAACAACACTATTCAACAAGATATGGAGAAGTAACACAATGCCATTTGAGTGGAGAAAAAGTACCATAATCCCTTTGTATAAGAACAAAGGTGATGTCCAAGATTGTGCCAACTATCGAGGGATCAAATTAATGAGCCATACTATGAAACTTTGGGAAAGAGTGATTGCACAACGGC
The DNA here is from genome assembly GCA_026119855.1 of Campanula takesimana. Classification (NCBI taxonomy): domain Eukaryota; kingdom Viridiplantae; phylum Streptophyta; class Magnoliopsida; order Asterales; family Campanulaceae; genus Campanula; species Campanula takesimana. The sequence continues at coordinate 232,334 of JAOWBW010000489.1, forward strand.
TAAGAAAAATTGTGAATATTTCGGATAACCAATTTGGATTTATGCCCGGCAGATCGACTATGGACGCAATCTATCTTATGAGACAAATCATGGAGAAATATCGAGATAAAAAGAAAGATTTGCACATGGTTTTCATTGATTTGGAGAAGGCGTATGATAAAGTGCCAAGAGAGGTACTTTGGTGGGCTTTAGTAAAGAAAGGCGTTTCAAAGAAATATATTGATATTATCAAGGACATGTATAATGGAGTTAGTACTAGTGTACGGACAAGCGTTGGGAAGTCAGAAGAGTTCCCTATCACGATTGGAGTGCATCAAGGCTCTGCACTTAGTCCCTTTCTCTTTGCCCTGATAATGGATGAAGTGACGAGGTCAATCCAAGATGATATTCCATGGTGTATGTTGTTCGCAGATGATATTGTGCTGATTGATGAGACAAAAGAAGGTGTTGAAAGTAAATTGGAGTTGTGGAGACGCACTTTGGAATCTCGAGGTTTTAGGTTAAGCAGAAGCAAAACTGAATATATGGAGTGTAAATTTAGCAAAGTTGGAAGCAGAGAGGCAGGAGTGATCACATTCGATGGAAAGATTGTCCAAGCTTCCGAGTTCTTTCGCTATCTTGGATCTATTATCCAAAAAGATGGAGAATTGGATGGAGATGTGGCTCATAGGATTAAAGCAGGTTGGTTGAAGTGGAAGAGTGCCACAAGGTTTCTTTGTGATCGTGGCATGCCAAATAGATTAAAGGGAAAATTCTATGCCTGCACTGCTTTATGGCACTGAATGTTGGGCCGTGAAACAGTGACATATTCATAAGATGAATGTAGCGGAGATGCGTATGCTACGATGGATGTGTGGGCATACAAGAAAGGATCGATTGAGAAATGAGGTGATCAGGGGTAAAGTAGGAGTTGCGCCCATTGAGGATAAAATGAGGGAGCATCGTCTAAGGTGGTTTGGTCATGTGGACGGAGACCGAGTGATGCATCGGTTAGGAGGCCTGAAGAGTGGAGAAGTGATAAAATGGCGAGGGGTAGGGGAAGACCCAAGCAAACTTGGATTAAGGTGATTGAAAATGATATGAGTTTACTCGGAGTGGATGAAGATGTGGCGTTGAAGAAGCCGGAGTGGAGGGCGAAAATTCATGTGAATGATGGGGGTTGATCGTACTTTTTATTATTATTTATTTATTTTATTTTATTTTATTTTCTCCATCTTTTTCCTCTCTTTCTCTCTCTCTCTCTCTCTCTCTCTCTCTCTCTCTCTTTCTCTCTCTCTCTCTTCCTTTTATCACGATGACATATGAGGATTCATGTTAGCCGACCCCAAATTATTTTGGGACTAAGGCTTTGTTGTTGTTGTTGTTGTATTTGAAATATTTCAAGGGTAATTTAGTCCATTGGATATGCATTGATTGTTTTTTTTAATTTGTGTGAAAATCCTAAATCCTAAAACTACAAGTATTTTGAGACGGAGGGAGTACTGGTAGATAGGGAGTGTGGCGCACATGCATGTGAGAAACATGAAGGAGGTGAGTGGAGTGGTCAGGATAACCGGCCGGTACTAGCAAATGTAAACTAAGGCTGACTGACGAAATTAAAAGGATACTGAATTTTCTTTTGCAGAGTAGAGTAGCAGGGATCTTTAATGTATCTTCGTGGGTAAGAAACCAAAAGGCCAATTCTTATTGTGAAACTAAAGTTAGGGTTCTCCAACAATATTGTTAGGCGTGACGAAAGCATGCATCTAGAATTCAAAGATTCCATGCGGCACGGCACGCCGCCACCCTCTTTCATTCTATGAACCGTCATCTCTGATCAACCCAGCCGACCAGCCACCGTGTCACCCGTCATTGTGTAATACATGCTGTCAGAAATTTAGGGAGGGGACACATTCCCAATTTCATTAACATTATTAACCGTCGGTCACTTTTTAGCGAAAATTTTAGTTTAAAATAACTCATTTTTAAGTTAAATGCCATTCTTACCCTTGAAACTTGTTTTACTTTATTACTCTCTCCGTCCCAAAATACATGCAGTTTTAGGATAGATATTTTGTCCCAAAATACTTGTAGTTTTGTAGTTTCTCATAAAACATTGACACGTTTTGTCTAAACTGCCCTTATTTATGATAAGTAGTTGTGGCTGTAATATATTTAATTGCCTAGGTAGTTAAACTGTTCAAAGGGTACCTTAGTCTATTTGATATGTATTAATTGTTTTTCTTTATATGTGTGTAAAGTGCTTGAACAACATGTACTAAATCGAGATGCAGTACGTAGGCCCAAGCCCATAAACAAGGGCCAAGACAGCCCGACGAGAGCCTATGCCGAGGTGTAGTACGTATGCCGACTTGTGCCGAATCAATGGGAATAAGGCTGCGTTCATGATATTTCGCCATACCAACAAAAAAACTCCATATTCTATACAAACACAGAGGATCCTTATCTAAACAAGGAGATCTCTATTACAATACAAACATGATAGCAATCATCCATATCAAGACTCTATCTCATCAGAATACGAGTCATATATCAACACGGGCACCCTGGCTTTTCTAACAAGTCAGGACTCAGTCACCCATGCTTATATAAACAGGTCCTCCTTACAGGAAACGGGTAATGAATTCTTTTGGCTCTAAACTATAGTCAATTGATTTCCCTATTTCATACACAATCCGTATTCTTATTCTCACGCCGGAGGGCATTCGCCGGTGAAGCCCCGGCGTAGTTTACGTTTGTTCATTGTGCGCAGATCCGTAAGAGGAAGTTCTCATTGCTGGATTTATCCGAACCGCTAGACGAAGGGCTGATCCGGTACGTTTTTGACAGCATCAGTTTGGTTCCATTGCCGGAAAACGTCCAATCGGAGAACTTTTCATCCGGATAACCACAATTTCCTCATGTCTGGAATTCCAACCGACGGTCAACAGGCTAGTGTTACGCCTGATGCTAATCTTAATCCGCCACCGCCTAAGGTGGCGAATAATAATGCTCCGAATCAAGGGCTTCCTCCTCCGCCTCCACCTCAAGGAGGCGAAATGCATACACGGTCTAGAGGACCTCCACCTGAGGTTACCCAACATTATGGACGACGCAGGAGGACAGCCACCCGAACTCAAAACACTGAGGCAGGCCCCTCAAGGCCACCGCCTCTAGATCGGAGGGTGTTACTGCAACAAAACCTCCCAACCCTCCAACAGCTAGCTGACGCTCAAAGGGCTCTTTTGGAATATGACCCTGAGCATTCCTTAGCACCCTTCATCCAACCCTCTGGTACTAGAGGAGCTCCGTAAGGCGAGGGAAGAAGTAACACTAGGGGAGGTCCACTTGCTGATGACAGGCGATCTCAAAATCCACGCGATGCACCCCCGGGAAATCGAGGTGCCCGTTCTAGCCGACTTGGCCCAGTTAATAATGGGGAAAGAGATCTGAGAGAGCAGATAAACCAGAGAAGGGAAGAAGAAGCCGAATCCCCTGGCGTAGTGATTTTAGGGGAAAGGCGGCGATGGGAGAACCAACATAAAGCTCCATCAAGGCATGCACCACCTCGTCGCACTCCACCGCGACGACCTCTAGTTGATCCAGAGATAAGCCGAGTCGCGGGGGGAAATTGAGATAACGGACGAGACAAATCCAGGAGCACGCGTTATAGCTCTGCTATAAGCGAGAGAATCATAATGGATTTACAAGAGAGGCTGGAGAATGTGGATATGAACCAGGGACAGAGAAAGCCAAGGACTGATTATGACGTGATGCGTCCTTTTTCCCAATGGATCAAGGATTCTCCACCTAATCCCCAATTAAAGCTCCCTCACCTGGAAAAATACTCTGGCAACTCTGATGCATTTGATCACCTCCAATCTTTTGAGGGGATGATGGCACTAGTGTCCAACTAGGGAGATTTACTTTGTAAGGCCTTTGCTAGTACATTGACTGGGGCAGCCAGATCTTGGTTCATGGACCTGGAGAGAAGAAGCATTGATTCCTTCTCTAAATTGAAGTCAAAATTCTTGGAATATTTTTCCACTGCAGGGGCGAGAAAGAAAAGGTTGTCAGACTTAGCAAACATGGTTCAAAGGAAAAACGAGTCAACGATGAGCTTTTATAATAGGTTCAGAGACTTGGCCGACTCAATTGACGAGTGACTCACCGACAGGGAGATTATAGTGTGCTTCACTAATGGATAAAGATCAGACGATCTCACTTATGAGTTGTCGGTAAGAGAACCTCTCACAAAATCAGAGTTGTACCATGTGGCTTATGTAACAGCCATTGCAGAAGAGAAAAAGAAGTCGATGTCCGGAGACCGGGATGTGAGCGAGGACGAGAAAGCAAGCCACCCACTTCTGACTCGGATCAAGGTAACAACGGAGGTGGAAACCGGGGAAAGAATAAAACGAGAGAGATGGAGGTCTTCACCCCCTTCGCAAAACCGATCTCCGAGATATGAACCTGGTGAACCTTCCTAATCTAAAACCCCTCAAAGACAACCCAAAATACCCTAGGGACACAATCAAATACTGTGCCTACCACAGGGACAACGGGCATGAGACAGACAATTGCTATACCCTAAAGAAAATATTACAGAGGTGGGTTGATCAGGGGAAGATGAACGAATACATAGCAAGGAAAGACAACAAGCGCCCGATGGAAGACGAGAAGGAGGATGACCGAGAAGATAGACCACCCTGAGCAAAGCTAATCAGAGTGATAAGAGAGGAAATTTCCTCAAATACCAAACTAAAGGAACAGATCTATGAGCTGGGTAAGGTCTACCACATCCCCCCTTGGATCCATAAAGGGGAAGAAGTGATAAGTTTCTCTCCAAACGAGTTAGCCGGGAACAGGGCAATGAGGGAGCAGCTGTTGGTCATCACGGACAGAATAGAAAACTGTGAGTCAGATAGGCTACTAATTGGTTCAGGGGCTGCCAATGACGTGCTCTATTAGAAGACCTTCAAGGAGATGAAGCTTCCAGACAGTATGCTGACCCCATATAATGGGAGATTGGAAGGGTTCACGAAACACAAGGTCGAAGCAAAAGGGACCGTGGACTTGCTACTGGAAGTCGGTGAGTACCCATACAAGACCTCGGCCATAATTACGTTCATAGTTATGGACTTGGCCAGCGATTATCATGCCATCCTGGGCTCCCCCAGTCAAGGAAAATTAGGAATGGTTGCCTCCCTCACCAAAGGGTGAAGTTCCTAACCCCGACAGGCATAGGTTGTGTCCTCGGCGCCTCTAAGAACTTTTTGGAACACGTGATGAAGTCCAAGAAAGCAAAAACCAGAATGGAGATTGACACCCCAATAAGGAACATCACTGTATCTAGGTCGACCACGGTCACAATTACAACACCCCACATCTGCGTGATAGTCGTAGATGTTCCTGAAGAATGGGTGGTATTAGATAATGAAGATACCATGAACGAGACCGAGGTGACCTATGGGTTGGATGGATTTGGCTCTATGTCAATGAACAAAGCTTCAGACGAGCCAAGCGATTTGACCCTCGCCCTCGTTCCAAGCTCGGGGGCCACAATTCCCACCCACATAGAAGCCGAGATACACAGACTCCTAGACATGAAGAATTTGATCCTAGAGGGTGAAGACAAGGAGAAATTCAAACAAATCATTGTGGAAACCTTGGAATTAAGAGACGGCCCCGAGCTAAAACCGGTTGACCAGTTAGACGAGATCGTCATCAACCCCGACTGCCCAGAGCAAAAGATAAAAATTGGGAGACAACTCCCCCTAGAAGAGAGAGAGAGAGGAGCTTATTAACCTGCTCAAAAGTAATCTAGATGTATTTGCATGGAGGATAGAAGACATGGTTGGGGTCAAAGAAGCCATTGCTCTCCACAGGTTGGAAGTGGATAAGTTTTTCAAACCGATCAAGCAGGCGCGAAGGGTCTTCTCCGTAGATAAAGAAAAAGCGATCGAGGTCGAGGTAGATAAACTGCTGAAAGCCGGAATCATCTGAGAAGAAACTTACCTTGAATGGCTAGCTAATGTCGTCATGGTTAAGAAACAGAATGGAAAGTGGAGGATGTATGTAGACTTCACAGGTCTCAATAAGGCTTGCCCAAAAGACAGCTATCCCTTCCAAGGATCGACAAACTGGTGGACTCCATTTCTGGACACCAAACTCTGAGTTTACTTGATGCCTATTCAGGCTATCACCAAGTCAAGATGGCAGAAGATGACATTGAAAACACGGCCTTTCAAGCGGTTGGGGGAATCTACTGTTACGTAATGATGCCTTTCGGCCTTAAAAATACCGGAGCAACTTACCAAAGGATGGTAAACAAAGTGTTCAAGTCCCATATCGGCAGAAACATGGAGGCCTACATCGGAGACATGGTAATAAATACCAAGTCAGGAAGTCACGTCCCAGATTTGATGGAAACTATAAACAACTTGAAGGCTAACGACATGAAGCTCAACCCCAGTAAATATGTATTTGGGGTCACGGCAGGCAAGTTCCTCGGCTTCATGGTGTCACAGCAAGGCATTGAGGCAAACCCGGAGAAGATCTAGGCCTAGTCGACATGAAAAAACCGACATGTGTTAAGGAGGTTCAAAGGTTGAGTGGAAGGGTGGCCGCCCTGGGAAGGTTTATCGCCAAGTCGGCGGAAAAATCACTCCCCTTCTTCAAAGCCTTGAAAGGAACTAAAGATTTTTCTTGGACACCAGAATGCTCGGCTTTATTCCAGCAGCTGAAAGGATATTTAGGATCCCCTCCACTACTCAGCAGTCCAATTATGGGAGAGACACTCTATGTATTCCTTGCAGCAACAGACAGAGCTGTGGCGGCCGTGCTAGTTCAATAAGATAACGGGGTTCAGAGGCCGGTTTACTATGTGAGCAAGGCATTATCAGAAACTGAGTCTAGATACTTCAATACCGAGAAGATAGCGTACGCCTTAGTGATAGCCGCTAGAAAGCTGCAGGCATACTTCTCCGCTCATCCCATCACAGTTTATACCAACGCACCCCTCAGAAAGATACTTCACAAGATGTATAGCTCAGGCCGACTACTCAACTGGTCCATCGAATTGACTGAGTTTGATATTACCTATAAGCCGAGAAAGACATTGTTGGCACAGCCTCTGGCGGAATTTCTAGTCGAGACCGCATTCTCAAGCGACCACGCACCGACAACCAGAAAGAGGAAGTTCCCCATGGATAGGGAACCTCTAGAAGAGCTGCCGAGAGATTGTTGGGTCTTATACACAGATGGGTCAAGTACACAAGGAAAAAATGGAGCTGGAGTATATTTAACAAGTCCAGGCGGCGAACATGTAGCCCGTGACTTCATCAGGTTCAATTTCCCAACCTCAAACAACCAGGCAGAATATGAGGCCTTGATCTTGGGGATGGAAAGAGCAAAATTCTTCGATTCCAATAAGCTAGTGACCTATAGTGACTCTCAACTCGTGGTGAACCAAGTAAAAGGGGAGTACAATACCGAGAATCATATGCTGACCAAGTACAGAGATCTCGTCCTCAATATGACTAAAAAGTTGGAGTTTTAGGAAATAAGGCTGGTAGGACAAGAGCACAACCAGGAGGCCGATTTACTGTCCAAATTGGCTATGGCAGAAGAAACAAATCCCTTCGTCATCTATGCCGACCAACCAGCTTACGAGAGACTAGAGATCTGTTAGGCCCAATTGGTATGAAAATAGGCTAGAGGGGGGGGGTGAATAGCCTAATTAAAACTTTTTCAAAGAGACACTTTATAAATGCAAAGTCACTTATCAGTTTGCAAACTATTATTAGTAAGCGCAGCAGAGAAGATATGACTTAATTTAACTCTCACAAAATCGGTGATATGGTTTTGAGAGCTTGGTTTAAACACAAAGTGATTTCTAAAAGTTCAATGCAGTTTCAAGAGATTGGTAAATAGAAATTACAATGAATCAGTAAGAACAAGTACGATCTACCGGTGATAGAGTTCTAACCGGCAGGGACAAAGTAAGCAACAGAGAACACAAAGATTTGGAGAGGTTCACGGTGTAAATACTGCTACGTCCTCTACCAAGTTTGATCAGAACTTTGATTTGGGTTAAGAGCACTATTAGATATCCCTAGTCTATTACAAGAACGGCTTTGCTGGATACAAATACTAAACTCTAGAGATTATTAATGGATCGTGATACAAATACTGACCAAGGGTTTTTGAGCGGCAAGTAGAGACAGTAGAGCTAAAAATAGCTATGTGTCAAACGGCGCAGTAATCATAACAGAGCAGATAAAATACTTTCAGATAAGACAGTACAAAAGGACAAAGACAATCGGTAAGGTTGACTTTAAAGTAGAGCGATGTAACCTGACGACCAGTACAGACTGTCTTTGCCGATCGGCAACTTGAGTAGTAAGTTGATCGGCAACTTGAATGAAGGTCTGCTAATTTGCTTCCTCTAGCTGGTTTGCTTTGATTGAAAAGTTGTTATACACCTGTGCTGGTCACAAAGAATCCTAAAGGTACCTTACAAATGTTCTAATAAAATTGGGAGATCCTAAGTGTTAAACATGATTGGGATTAAGCAATTCAATGTCCTATACATATATTTGAACAACAATCTCCTCCTAATTGCTTAATTCCAATCACCCTATCCAAGAACATCTCTCTTAGCTTAGTAAAAGAATGTATAAGGAATGTCTATTTATTATCATTCCTTAAGCCAAGTCACACACTAGATGTCTCAGAAATATAAATACAATAAAATAGATAGATAAAAAGAAAATGGACTGCTGATAGCAATGATCAGCAGAGAAATAATAATCTGCAAAACAAAGTTAGCTTGAAGAGCAGCAGATATATTATAAGAGCATAACATAACAATTAAGCATACACAAAAACAGAATGTTAGCAAAGAGTTGTTGGATATATCTTTGAAGGTATTCAGGATATTTATATCATTAGCTACATTGATTCAAGACAGAGGAGGGTCTTCTTGTTGGTCAGCAGCCTTTGATGTAGATTCAGTACTGTAGATACCCCGAGGGCGGAGGCCGCGGCTTTAGGCTAGAGCGCGCGAGCTCGTCCTAGGATGTCTAATTGTGTTTTAGAGTCGCCACCCATGTTTTTGAGGAACGTAAGAAAACCTAATGTTTATGAGCCTAAGTTTGATTTACGAAAACAGAGATTCTTTGGGATGAGGGGTTCGGGGGTTAGGTTACGAAATGGGAAGTACTTAAAAACCCATTTCGCCCGAGCAAAGTCGGTCTTGTTTGTTCATAATTCACTTTAAAGATAAATGTGTTCTTCCTATTTGAATGATGATAAAAAAAAAAGGGTTTTAAAGTTTAAAATGTAGGGAGATGACTGTAGACACCCCGCTTTGGACCTCTCACCCCGATTGCATACATAGTATTTTTATTTAACTTGTTTTTGTTAATTTCTGTTACTTCCGTTAAGTTCCTAACTGATTCTGTTAGTTTTGGACTAAACTGCATAACAGAATTAACTTTTAGAGTCATTCTGTCATTCTGTTATTCTCACCCGTGGGCACTTCCGGCACCGTCAATGGGTCGCGCGCGCGTTTGGTCCAATAGGCCGGACCCGCGCGCTTCCCGCTTTAGCAGTAACGGATAGCACCATTTTTCCCTCCCTTTTCTTATTTAGAAAATCTCTTCTTGATCACAAACACCTCCTTTTTACATCCACATTCATTCCCCCTTATTTCATAACTCCCAAATCCTTTATTCTAGCCATTCTTCATAAAAACAAAATATTCTTTTTTATTATTATTTGATTTTCTCTTTATTATTTATTTATTATTTTATTTATCTTATTTGTGATTGGTCAATTCCATCTCACATGGATTGACCAATTTCCCTCCAACCTTTCCCTCCTAATTTTACCTATAAAAACCATCATCTCCTACCTTGGAAAAGGACCTCATTTTTAGACCTGGGACCTCATTTTTTAGACTTGAATTTTCTCTATACACACATTATACACAATTCTCTACACAAATTCTCCCAACAAGAGTTCTTCGTAACAAGACTCTACATAAAATTGTTCTACAACAATTTCTCCACAACAAAACACCATTTTCAAGTCCACGTTTGAAGTCCTCTTCTTAAGGTACAACTTCATTTTTCTTCTATTTTCTTCTTCTTAAATGTATGCAATCTTCATAAAAAGGGATACAACCAAAAGGTCACTTCACTATTGAAGTTTGGTCAAGGTTACGTCCCAACATTTTAATTCCACTTTAATTTACATTCTCATTCCTTAATGTAATTATCTAGCAATAATTCGACATGTAATCTTTAGCATAAATCAATAAATAAACAATTCTTCTTTATTCTTCTTCTATAAATTTCCCCTTTCTTTTCATTATAATTGTTAGCACATTTCTCTTATCATTAAATTGAAGAACATTTAGCATTAGAACACCAAAAGTAGCAAGACCCGCGTAAGCGGGGCGGAGTGGGTGTTTAAGTACTTCCCACTCCGTCACCTAACCCCCGAACCCATCTTTTCCCGAATCTCTGGTTTTGTATATAAAATTGGCTCTTTTTGGGTTTTTCTTATGTTCCTCTAAAACATAGGTGGCGACTCTTAAAATCAAGTAGATCCTAGGTTAATTTACCGCTCTAGCCTAAGCCGTGGTCCCCCGGGGTATCTACAGTGGCGACTCTGCTGGGGATATAGAGGGTTAAACTGGCGTTTTTTTAATTTTTGGTGTTCTTTTTACTGTTTTCTGGGCATTCTGGTAAAAAGGGTTGGAAGCGCGCGCCTCCGGCCTTCTTGGCCTAAAGCGAGCACGTCCGACCCTTATTACCAGAATCGCCCGCCTCCCATCTTGTCCTTCAATTCCATGTTTCTGTGCTAACGTTTACTGCAAGGGAAAAAGTTCTATAATTTAGGGTCAAGGCAATCCCTTGAACCCGCTGATTTGCAGGTACTGCCCAGAAGCGGGCGCCTCCACTTCTCTCAGTCTAACGCGCGCGCCTCCTGAGTAGGCATCTGAATGCGCGCGCTTCTGGGTATTTCCCAAAAACAAAAACAGTGAACAGAACATAGCAGTTTTGACAGTGTGGGCACCGGGCCTGCACATAATTGCTTTTTATTTTATGTTTCATTTTTATCGGTCACACGGGTGATTCGAAAGTTGTAAATATGTGCTTATTTGTTTTTTCTTTCTTTGAAAAAAAAATGGTTTGTTACTTGTTAGACCCCACACTACGCGCACAATTCTTATCAACTGATCACTATCGAGTCGCACATGTCCAACCCCAAACCCGTCGAGGCCCGTCCTAGGAAGTTTCAAGCTCCACTCGACCTTGACTCTTCCGAAGCGGTAAACCTCAGCCCGTGGCGTAGTTCACGACTACATGCCGGGGGTGACCTTTAAGCCTCTCTTTAGCCGAGCACAAACCACACAATTCTAGTTAGGGTCTAACATTCCGTGACTCAAGTCGGTATCCATGTGCCGAGATTTCCCTAAACTAATGTCTTCAAATCATACATACCACTCGTTGTTTTGGGTGAAATAAAACTCCGTCCCCAAGTGGTTATTATGGACGAAAATAAAAATCCGTCCCCGCATGTATGCTTTACTACATTAATTTAGTTTAATCCCGACACATGTAGGATTCACAAGCGTGGTGGAATCCGATGAGTATATGGGGCCACGAGAAGGTCTATATACTAGTGTGACGATTCCACTATTTTTCTAGAAACCCCAAAAAGGACCACGTCCTTCCGACTTTTGTAAATAAAAAAAAAAGAGTCATTTTTCTTTATGTGGTTGAGTCTTTTTCTTTTGTTTGTGGGTGAAATAATATTATCCAAAAGGTGTTTGTGGGGCCATCCTAAGATCGACCGTGTTCTCTCCATAGGTCCAATGGCTTCAAACGGCAACGACAACGGCATTTCCGTGTCCAACGAAAGGCTCTTCAACATAATAAGAGACATGGGGGAACAAATGGATAGACTTGTCGAGGATGCCCGCCGCAAGGATGATTTGTGGCAAGACCGTCTTGATCTCGAGAGGAAAATTCACAAGGAAGAAGTGTCCGAACTTAAGGCTCGTTTGCAAGAGCTCACCGACAGCAAGGCAAAGGTCCACGGTAAAGCACGCTCAAGTGGCCTACCCCTCAAAAGTCACAAAGGTGCCACCAACGACCGTGTCTATACCCCTCTCAATGGCATGACCATCACCGAAGCCTACGAAGCTCTCAAAACCAAGGGACAAGTTTCTCCTCTCCAAGGGTACAAGCAACCACAACCGTTACGTCGCAACCATGCCCACCACAAGTGGTGTGACTATCACCAATGCAGCGGTCATCTCACCGAGGATTGCTTCTCCCTCCGCGACATCATCCAAGATTCGATTGACAATGGTGAATTTACCGTGGGTGAAGAACAACAGTCAAAGAGTGAGAACATGCAAGAACTCATCAAGGAAGGGGCTCAGATTTGAAATGGGGCCTCAACAAGAGATCATGCCACAAACAAGACTACAACGACATGGGGGATGACGACAACAATCTCCATTTCTCTTTTTCTACCTAGAAATAGGATAAAAAAAAAAAGAGTCAAAAGTCCTCTTAAGTGTGCATTAATGTTTTCTCTCGTCCAATGTTAAATTTTGAGTCAATCATTAAATAAAAGTCGTTCTTGTCCTCATACACTCTTCCAAGTTGTTCAATCTAATTCTTGGTAAAATGATGAAAAGATGTCTAAACAAGTTTTGGAATGAAGGCCATCGCTTGAACGCCTAGGGGCTAAACATCGACGACGGTATCAACAACGAAGACATCAACAACGACGAAATCAAGACAAAGAAAGGTGGAGCAACAATCATGAAGCAAAATTTTCAAAAAGGGGATAAAAAAAAAAAAAAAAAAAAAAAAAAAAAAAAAAAACTCGCTAGGTTGAACTCTTCAAATCAACCTAGGCAAAAGTTAGAGCACAAAAAAAAAAAAAAAAAACCCCCCTCAATCAAAGAAGTACAAGATCAACATCATTCCACCGATGAAGGACGAAGCAACAACCATCTCAACGAATGGAGAATCCACAAGAACTACGGTGACCTAAGCCACTTCACTGGAGGAACGTAGGCAACCTTCGGGTCCGGTCTCATGCAAGAAAGAAGATATGTTTAGCCCTAGCGCGTTATGGTGATCGGCCTTCATCTCGAACTTGTAAAGACATCTTTGTACGATTCATTTGCCAATGAATTAATCACCAAAAGATTGAACAACTTTCTTAGATTTGGAATCGATTTCCGTTCCTTGTCGAGTCTAGGGGTTTCCCTTCGTTTTTCGATACTCCCAGTTTCTTGCAATCAAATTGGGGATTTCTTTCTCTTCTATCTTAATGACTTACTTGCCTTCGTGAGTCATTCAACAAATATATGCAAAGTCAATACTAGGGACACTTCCCTAGTCGAGTCAATGTCACTCATATTTAGTGACAAGAGGTCTTCACCGTAAAATCACATGTATTATCTCCTCAGCCAGAGTCAATGCACACTTCCTCATTAATCGAGTAAAAAAAAAAGTGAAGACGCAAAAGAGATGCCCGCTAGATTGAAAACCCGAAAGGGCGGTCTACGCAAAAAACAGGGTGCGTCATAAAAAAAATGAGAGAGTGAGAGAGAGAAGGGAAAGAGAAATGGAGATCTCCGGCCTCTAAAGAAGACAACTGCACGAGCTCTACATTGGATCTCCTAATCAAATCAATTCCCCACCGAGTCAACTTTAGGATTGCAAAAGGCTCGACAAGATATGGCACCATCAAAGGTTGTCTTGGGTTATCAGCATCATTCTCCAGCAGTGTGCATTTTTGGGTTCATGAAACGAAGGCCCGTGGTAACCAAGACCCATCCAAGAACGAGCCCATCATAAAAGGGCACGAGGTTGCACAAATAATCCCTAACCAGTCAATTGGCTTGGGCGACAAATAGCAACAACATGTGTCTCAGTTTTTAAAGCTTCTTCAAGTATGTGCTTCTAAAGTACGCCAAAAGGCTCCCGAGAAATGGAGTATCTCTTGCCATGTCCTCTCATATTTGTTCCCTCGCACGAGGATGAGTCACTCTTTATTTGCTCAACAAATGGTGACGCCCTAGGGGCTATGTGACTCAAGAACAAGAGCTTCTTTTGCTTCATTTGACAATCAATAAGCCCTAGGGGCTATGCTCGAGAAAGATGTGTGAGACTATCCTCAAAGTCTCTCAAAAGGGATGTCAAAAAGCCCTCTTTTCATGTGTGCTCGTACCCGTTCCCCCAATCAAGGATGGACCTTTCTCGCAATCAATGATGGCACTCTAAAGGCTCCCTCGGCAAGAAGCAATTCACTTCAATGTCCCCAGCAACATTTCAAGCTTTATACCGATAGGTCTCAAGGGGCTTCGCAATCTATAAATCTTTTGGGCCACGGCATTACAGTGATACAAGCAAAGGGCAATATTGGGGCTTCGAAATTAACAAGCTTCTGGGCAGTGGTACCCGAGCAATGCAATTTGGGAGTAGTCTTATGGCTCCATGAAAAGGATCAAACTTCAATGGTCCCTCAACACTTCCAGTCAAAGGGCCTCTTGGTTTTAAATGAAGGCTCCGATGATATGAATGAATTTGATGATTCTTGTTAGAACTCACAGCGAGATTCTGAAGGAAGTCGTAGAGAAAAGGAAAAAGATTCAATATGCTAGACTCACCCGGCTGAGTTATAGTGGGCAATGCCAATATGTTAACTCTAGAGACAGAGTTACGGCCAATCCCAATGTTTCTGCAATATAGCACCCCCTTCTCCAAGATCAAAAGCACAACCTGCATCTGAAGATCCGCCGTCGGTTCAACTCAAGAAGACTCGAGCAAACATACCGTTCGAAACTTTATCACACCAAGACCTTATCATCTGCAAACAACATCACCATCTCCCACGAGACGTCTCCCGAAGACCGTACTACATTTTCAACATGGACCTTCCGCCATTTGGGTATCAACCACAAAAAGGCCATCCATCTCCAAGCAAGAGAAAGAAGGATATCGCCTTCAAGAGTCCTACCCAATGTGGCATTCGCTCTCAATACAAAGCTAAGCCGATTTGGGGCTTCACATCGAAAGGTCTTCACATCCCGCCATCTCGAAGCCCACATGACATTTGGGGCTTAGCAATCTCTCAAATCTTGGTATCAATGATCTTCTCTTGGGGCTTGCCCACGTCGACAACAAAAGACAGTTTATTTGAATGGGCTAAGAGTTGATTCATCTTGGGACTTCATAAGCCACTCAAAGTTCAGCATTCGAGGGGCTTTACAGTCAGCAACCCCTTGACATCTCGGCATCAATAGTCCTTTTGAAGCCCAATAAACGACAAACATCTTGGGGCTAGACATCAATTCTCATTGGACACTGCGGCGACAACATTCAAGCGGGGCAATCCGGACTTCAATTGAACATGACTTGATCTTGGGTTGGCTTTACAAACACACAATGGTTAAAATGGTTCACCCACGAACTAAAAAAAAAATATTTTTCTCACATGTGTGCATATTCTTTCCCTTCTAATCTAAAAAAAAAAAAAAAGATTTTTCTTTTTCTTTTTCTCCTTCTATGTGCAAAAGTATGTGCTTTGCTTTGCTCCTAGCTTCTCCCCCAGCATTCTCCATCATCCTTGAACTACGCTGGTCTGATTCCTTTCAAGGGATACGTAGGCAGCCTTTTGGCACGACCAACCCACCATCCAGAATACCATCTCGCCGACACTCTTTCAAAGGCAAGAACAATTCATCACCATCAACATCATCATTCTCCATCCAAAGCATGGACATTATTCATCAAAAGCATCAACAACCTTCAGCAATCCATCCCCAATCAAGCGGTAATGGTAAGTGAAGGTATGAACATCATTCATCTCAAGCAATCTCCACTTTCAAAATCACATCACACCATGAGCACGATTTTGCTCAATCTTCACACTTCATGCATCTTCTTGCACAAACACATATACCTGCAAACCACACACATAACAGGTACCACCACGAAGTCAACAGCATCCGCTACTCAAGGCACTTCATCCCAGCAGAAAATAGTCCACAGTCAACCATGCCCGCATCCCCACGATAAAGTCAACAGCAGCTGTAACAGCAATTTGGTCCACGGTGATCCCGCATAAGCAAATGGATCCCGCAATCAGCAAACGGATCTCGCAATCAGCAAACGGATCCCGCATCAGCAAACGGATCCCGCTTCAGCAAACGGATCCCGCTTCAGCAAACGGATCCCGCTTCAGCAAACGGATCCCGCCTTCAGTAAACGGATCCCGCTTCAGCAAACGGATCCCGCTTCAGTAAACGGATCCCGCAATCAGCAAACGGATCCCGCTTCAGCAAACGGACCCCGCATCAAGCCACCACACCTTTTTAAAATTTTGTGGCCGTGGTGGGCCGCCTCAAGCCACCACACCTTTTTAAATTTTTGTGGCCGTGGTGGGCCGCCTCAAGCCACCACACCTTTTTAAAATTTTGTGGCCGTGGTGGGCCGCCTCAAGCCACCACACCTTTTTAAAAAAATTTGTGGCCGTGGTGGGCCGCCTCAAGCCACCACACCTTTTTAAATTTTTGTAGCCGTGGTGGGCCGCCTCAAGCCACCACACCCTTTCCATCCGCGAAAGCCGCTCACACAGGGAGCGCACTCCTATCCTTTGTAATTTCAAATTCCTGCTTTATCGAGTCTTTGTTTTCTCTTGTCGACGTCCTCGGCGGTTGTCTTTCTTTCGTCGACGCGTTTAGCTTCGCAATCCACGTCACCGAGGGGCTCTGTAGACACCCCGCTTTGGACCTCTCACCCCGATTGCATACATGGTATTTTTATTTAACTTGTTTTTGTTAATTTGTGTTACTTCCGTTAAGTTCCTAACTGATTCCGTTAGTTTTGGACTAAACTGCATAACAGAATTAACTTTTAGAGTCATTCTGTCATTCTGTTATTCTCACCCGTGGGCGCTTCCGGCACCGTCAATGGGTCGCGCGCGCGTTTGGTCCAATAGGCCGGACCCGCGCGCTTCCCGCTTTGGCAGTAACGGATAGCACCATTTTCCCTCCCTTTTCTTATTTAGAAAATCTCTTCTTGATCACAAACACCTCCTTTTTACATCCACATTCATTCCCCCTTATTTCATAACTCCCAAATCCTTTATTCTAGCCATTCTTCATAAAAACAAAATATTCTTTTTTATTATTATTTGATTTTCTCTTTATTATTTATTTATTATTTTATTTATCTTATTTGTGATTGGTCAATTCCATCTCACATGGATTGACCAATTTCCCTCCAACCTTTCCCTCCTAATTTTACCTATAAAAACCATCATCTCCTACCTTGGAAAAGGACCTCATTTTTAGACCTGGGACCTCATTTTTTAGACTTGAATTTTCTCTATACACACATTATACAAAATTCTCTACACAAATTCTCCCAACAAGAGTTCTTCGTAACAAGACTCTACATAAAATTGTTCTACAACATTTTCTCCACAACAAAACACCATTTTCAAGTCCACGTTTGAAGTCCTCTTCTTAAGGTACAACTTCATTTTTCTTCTATTTTCTTCTTCTTAAATGTATGCAATCTTCATAAAAAGGGATACAACACTTCACTATTGAAGTTTGGTCAAGGTTACGTCCCAACATTTTAATTCCACTTTAATTTACATTCTCATTCCTTAATGTAATTATCTAGCAATAATTTGACATGTAATCTTTAGCATAAATCAATAAATAAACAATTCTTCTTTATTCTTCTTCTATAAATTTCCCCTTTCTTTTCATTATAATTGTTAGCACATTTCTCTTATCATTAAATTGAAGGACATTTAGCATTAGAACACCAAAAGTAGCAAGACCCGCGTAAGCGGGGCGGAGTGGGTGTTTAAGTACTTCCCACTCCGTCACCTAACCCCCGAACCCATCTTTTCCTGAATCTCTGGTTTTGTATATAAAATTGGCTCTTTTTGGGTTTTTCTTATGTTCCTCTAAAACATAGGTGGCGACTCTTAAAATCAAGTAGACATCCTAGGTAATTCACGCGCTCTAGCCAAGCCGTGGTTCCGCGGGGTATCTACAATGACTCTTAGACCAATTCAATGTAATGAAAGGACCATTGGTGCCATGTCCCAAGTGGTTTTGGGGTGATTGCACATTTGATTGGAGAAGAAGAAGAAAGTTTAAGACATTTACCTATAGTATCCTTCAACGAGAACCTCTTGAAAAGCCTTAAAGAAGAGGTTGAATACTTAGTTGACAAAGGTCTAAAAGAAGTCCCAAGGAAAAGTCTAGAAAAGAAGTGAGGAAAAAGGTCCCTTCCAATGATGGATTGGAGGGGTTTTTATAGTTGAAAGAGGGGAGTTTTTGGAGCCAAACGGAGTCTCCAATAAATATTTCCCGGGCAATATCATGTATAATGAGCAAGGGAGAGATTCTTGGGCAGAATCTGTAACTGACACACCCAAGAAGCGCGCGCATCCCACCTATGCGGCGGAAGGCGCGCGCGTCTGGCCTCAAGAGGCGGAGGCGCGCGACTCTAAAAAGCAATTTTTGACAGAATGGACTAGAAAGTTAGAACTGTTATTCAGTTTAGTCCCGGGACTTAACGGAGTCCGTCTGGAACTTAACAAAAGTAACAGAAACTAACAGAAAACACTTAAAAGAGGGAGAAACACAAAATCAAGTGTGCAATCGGGGTGAGCGGTCCAAGGCGGGGTGTCTACAAAGCCCATTGGCGGTGTGGATTGCGAAGATGCGCCGACGAAAGACAGACATCCGCCTAGGACATCACTAAGAAAAAGAAAAGACTCGATAAAAGCAGGAATTTGAAATTGTAGGGGATAGAGGTGCACTCCCTGTGTGAGCGGCTTTGAGAGATAAAGGTGCACTCCTTGTGTGAGCGGCTTTGCCAATAGCGGGATCTGTTTGCTGAAAGCGGGACCCGTTTGCTGAAAGCGGGATCTGTTTGCTGGGAGCGGGACTTGTTTGCTGATAGCGAGATCCGTTTGCTGGAAGCGGGACCTATTTACTAATAGCGAGATCCGTTTGCTGGAAGCGGGACCTGTTCACTGATAGTGAGATCCATTTGCTGGAAGCGGGACCTGTTCACTGATAGCGAGATCCGTTTGCTGGAAGTGGGACCTGTTTGCTGATAGCGAGATCCGTTTGCTGGAAGCAGGACCTGTTTGCTGATAGCGAGATCCGTTTGCTGGAAGCGGGACCTGGAGGACCGTTTGCTTGAATGCGGCACCCAGAAGATCGTTTGCTGAAGTGCGGGACCCGGAGAACCGTTTGCTGAAGTGCGGGACCCGGAGGACTTTTTGCTTTGAATGGATGTAGATTTTGCTTGATGAGGAAGCGGTGATTCTGTGGCTTACCCCGGACCAAGTTGTTGTCGTGAGTCGTAATTTGATGTTGACTGTTTGACTTTGAATTTTGATGGGGTGCGGGCACAGTTGATTGCGGAGTGCTTTGTGCTGGGGATGTATTGTAAAAACTGGTATTTTGAGAAAGTAAAATATACCCTACTTTGAGTGGGAGTTTCTATCTTATTTCAGTTTTTAGACATGCCTTAAGGGCGGACCAAATTAATATGTGCCCGGCTGAGTGTTTGTTGCCATTAAGCTCCTTCTCATTGCTGGGATCCTGAACTTGTCATTGGTTGTGAGATTTTGAAGTGCCTGGGTTGCTTTCTGAACTTTGACATGGGCCATTTCTGGAGCATCTTTTACCTGGGACGCGGGCGCTTCCTCTCTTGGTGACGTGACGCGCGCGCCTTGTAGACCGGTGTCGGGAGGCGCGAGCCTCTGGGAGGCAAAATTCAGGGCCTGATATTTGCTGACCAAAAGATCCCCCAACAGCTATAATATCAGCTTCTGGTCGGTAATTCGATTCCAACATCTTTCTTCTGCCATTTTTGAACACCATTTTATTGCCCAATTTTGCTTATAACCTTCTTTCCTATGGCCTCTAACCTTTTTAGTCTTGGTGCCGAGGTTGTCAAGAGTTACGAGAAGGATTTATCGACATTCGTTTATTCTTTCAAGACCCATCCCAAAAATGCTTTCATCAAAGATTTTGGATTTTGAATTCTTTTTACTTTGCGAACATTGAAGCCGGATTGGGACTTGTTGAAGGCTGCTGCAGCCTTCTGGGATTGTGATAGCCATGCATTCAACTTTTCGGCTAATGAAATGGTGCTGACTGTCGATGATTTTGGGGCCATTTTGGGTATGCCTTTGGTCAGTTGGATTGTCGTCCCTAAGTATCACCGTGGTGTTGTTGATTCTTGGGTTGACCTTCTGAATCTCCCTGTTGGAGAGGTGAAGAAGATGATGCACGGGACCATTGTTGACATAACTGAGCTTTCGATGTTTTTCAGCTTGCATTCGAAAGATGTCGTGGTTCAGTCCTTTAAGAGAAATGCCATGGCTGTCTGCCTTTTCAGCGAGGTTTTGTTTGTCACTCTTCTGGGTACTGTGGATGCGCAGTTGGCTGAAATCTTGTTGCAGGTGAAAAGACAACGACTCAGCATAATTCCGCTCGTTGTAGGAGAGACATTGCATGGTTTGGACGAATTACACCGTACGGGCGAGATGCGATGAGGAAACCCCTTGCTTTTGACCATATGGCTTCGGGAGCATTTCAGGCTTTATGCATCAGATGGCGACCTTTCTCCTTTTACTGTTCATAGGTGACGGTTGATGATTAGAGATTTGACTGAAGAGGGTTGGAGGAGAATTTTACTTCTCGTCTTACAGCTGACGTTGAGTGGTGCCCTTGGGGTCTTCGCCCTTTTGTGGAGTGGACCTCTGGTTTTCAGTATGTGGTTTTACCCAGATTGAGAGATTCTTCGTTTTACCAACCAGAACAGGTTCTGAGGAAATTTGGTCGTCAACATATAATTCCTTTTCCGAGGAACGGGAGGCTTCGTCCAGTTTCTTATATGGGTCCGGACTTCTCGAATGAGCTTCAGTCAGCTTGGGGAGATCATCGTAACCGTTGGGCTTCCGCTCCTTTGCATCGGGGTAGTATTTTTCTTCCTGAGAGTTACTTGGATGACTTGCTTGGTACCGTCTACCGCGGCATTACTTGGGTAGATGCTCTGCGGGCTGAGTTGTTAGGGAAGGACTTTGAGCCTAGCAGTGCTTTGAGGTACAAGGAAGCTACTGCTGATGTGAACAACATTCTAACTGATCCTTTCGGTACCCCTTTAGATGACTTTTACGCTCGGAGGCGCTCTGTTGCGCAGAAGGTATCGGTCCGTATCAGTGTGCCTAGACCTCTCAAGAAAAGTAGGATTGATGGTCGTTCGGGTGGTCCTTCGAAGGCCAAGAGAAAATTAGATTTTTCCTAGTATCCCCAAGAGATTGCAATTAAAATAGACCACTTGTTTAGGATTTAATGTTTTATGTCTTTTAATAGCTCAACATTTCCATTGTAATGATAAAAAATAATTCAAGAAATGAATAAAAATTGCATCTCGTTAGTTTGAAATGATTTGGGTATTTGTTCATATTTTAGACCGCACCCGAAGGTTGCCTACGTTCCTCCAGTGTAGAGGCTCAGGTCTCCGTAGTTCAAACAAATGAAGACCATTTTTTTTTGTGCACCCTGTTTTTTTTACCTAGACCGCCCTTTCGGGTTTTCAATCTAGCGGGCTTCTTTTTTGCACGTGCTCTCCATCTAAATCCACGAGTCGGACTACATCGCCGCTTAGTATCTTCTTGACTACGTACGGACCGATCCATCGGGGTCCCCATTTTCCAAGGGGGTTCATGGCATTAGGAGGGTGTTGTCTTAGGACCAAATCTCCCACGCTGATGTTTCGGGGCTTCACCTTTTTGTTTAAATCCCTAATCATTCTTTGTTGATAGGCCCTCGTACGTTCGATTGCCCTTAGCCTGTTCTCGTCGAGTAGGGTTAGCTGTTCATATCGACTTTGCATCCAATCGACTTCATTGACTTGGTTCTCGTGGAGGACCCGTAGGGATGGGACTTCGAGCTCTATTGGGAGTACACCATCGGAACCATATACCAGTGCATAAGGAGTTTCTCCAGTTGCTGTCCGTATTGACGTGCGGTAGCCCCATAATGCTAGGGGTAGCTTTTCGGGCCAATCCCTTCCGGTGGAGGCCATTTTCTTCACAATGGTCTCGATTGTCTTATTAGTTGCCTCGACCACGCCGTTTCCTTGATGGAGGTATGGAGATGACTTGTGCTTAGTAATCTTGTATTCTACCAGGAGCGCGTCCATCTCTTTCTCAAAGTGAGAACCGTTGTCTGAGATGATTTCATGAGGAACGCCGTACCGGCACATGATGTGGGTTTTTACGAATTCGGCCACTTTCTTGGCATTGAGAACTCGGTAAGCCTGTGCTTCGACCCATTTCATAAAATAGTCCACGGCTACTAGGACGAAAGATTGTCCGTTGCTGCCAGTAGGGTGAACTTTGCCGATGATGTCTAAGCCCCAACAAGAGAAAGGCCAAGGCGTGGTCATATTGTAAAGCTGTGAGGGTGGAGCGTGTTGTAGATTGGCATAGAATTGGCATTTGGCGTACCTCTTAACTTTCTCGATACAGTCCCTTTCCATGGTAGTCCAATAATAACCCATGCGGAGTATCTTCTTGGTCAACATAAACCCGTTCATGTGGGGCCCACATTCACCTTCGTGGATCTCATCCATTATTTCTTGAGCTTCGGTCTCATTTGCGCATAGGAGATTGATCCCTTCGTGGTGCCTTTTGTAGACTCGGTCCCCAATCAGTACATATCGGGAGGCTAGTCTTTGCAATGCCATTTGGGACTTCTTATTGCTATTCTCGGGATAAGTACCATCCTTGAGGAAATTCATGATATCCGCATACCACGGGGAGTTTGCTTGGACCTCGTTGATCTCGATACTCATGCAGTATGCCGGACTGTTCCTTCGGAAAATTTTGAAGGGCTTGACCATTTTACCCTCAGGTATTTTGACCAGTGAAGCGATGGTGGCTAGTGCATTAGCAAAACGGTTTTTGTCCCTTGGCAGGTAGTTGAAGGTGATTTCTTGAAATTGTTCAACCAACTCCTCGAGATGTTGACCATACCGTTGCAGAGTCGAGTCTTGAATCTTCCACTTTCCAGATGTCTGGTTGATGATGAGCAAGGAATCACCAAGTACTTCTAAACTCGTGACATTTCTCTCGAGGGCTGCTTCGAGCCCCGCTATGCATGCTTCGTACTCAGCGATGTTGTTGGTGGCTTCAAATTCGAGGCAGATAGCGATTGGAGTATACATGTCCTTTGGATCAACAAGTAACATCCCTATGCCATATCCATGCTTATTGGCTGTGCCATCGAAAAAAAGTTTCCACTTCTTTTCTTCTGTTGTAGCGCAAATTAAATGCTCGTCGGGGAACTGTACATCTTCCCCCTTCACTTCGTCACACGGAAATTCAGCAAGCTGATCACTGAACACTTCCCCCCTGATGGATTTGAGTGTGACGTAAGTGATATCGTAGCCGGCGAGCATGAAATACCATTTGGCTATTGTTGTTGACATGAAAGGCTTCTCGAAGATGTAGCGGAGCGGGTCCACTTTTGCTACCAACTTGATTGGGAAGGCCTCCATGTAATGCTTGAGCTCTTTAGTAACCCAAACCAATGCAGCACAAGACTTCTCTAAGACAGAGTAGTTCTTTTCAGCTCCTTGAAACCGGCGGCTGACAAAGTAGATAGCATTCTATTTTGTGGAGTCTCGCTGTTCTTGTGCGAACATAGCCCCTAGGGCTTCATCATTGATAGTGAGATAGAGCAAGAGAGGCTTCTCCTTGTGCGGTGGAACCAATACTGGAGGGCATGTCAAGTAATGCTTCACTTGGTCGAAGGCTTCTTGGCAAGCATCGGTCCATTCTAGAGCCACATTCTTTTTAAGTAGCTTGAAGATCGGCTCACACATAGAAGTGAGTTGGTGCACAAATTGACTGATGTATTGAAGTCTTCCCTTGAAACCTTTGATTTCCTTCTGCGTCTTTGGTGGAGTCATGTCAATGATTGCCTTGATCTTGGAGGGATCGGCTTCAATTCCCCTCTCAGTGACCATGTAACCGAGAACCTTTCCTCTGACGACCCCAAAAGTGCACTTTGCGGGATTGAGTCTCATGTTGTGTTGTCGAAGTCTTTCAAAGAATTTGTGAAGATCGATCAAATGTTGACCGTTGGTTCCCTTCGAATGGATGATCATGTCGTCTACATAGACCTCGATCTCTTTATGAATCATGTCATGGAATAGATCCGTAACAGCCCTTTGGTACGTAGCCCTAGCATTCCTTAGTCCGAACGGCATGACTGTGTAGCAGAAAGTGCCCCACGGTGTTGTGAAAACTGTCTTGTGTTGGTCCTGTTCGGATATGAGAATCTGATTGTAACCGGAAAATCCGTCCACAAATGAGCGGACTTCATAGTTGGCAGTCAAATCGAAGAGCATGTCGATGTTTGGTAGTGGAAAATCATCTTTTGGGGAAGCTTTGTTCAAATCCCGGAAGTCCACACAAACCCGAACCTTGCCGTTTGCCTTTCTGACTGTCACAATGTTGGCTAGCCAAGTCGGATACTCAATGACTTTGATGAAACCCACACTGAAGAGCTTTTCAATCTCTTCTTTGACTTATAAAGACCATTCTGACTTGATCTTTCTGAGCTTCTGCTTTACTGGCTTGGCGTCCTCTTTGATCGGAATTCTGTTCTCCGTGACCTTTCTGTCCAAACCTGGCATGTCTTTGTACGACCATGCAAATACATCCACAAACTCTTTGAGCAGTGCAGTCAATCTGTCTTTGTCTTCCCCCTTGAAGAAGCTGCCAATCTTCGTTTCTTTCGGCTCTTCGTCGGTACCCAAATTAACAACATGCAATTCCTCATCACCCCCTGGACCATTTTCACCACGACAACGAACCTGTTGAGCTAGTTCATTTAGGTATGTTATGTTTTCGTGGTCTATTTCATCATAATTTGAATCGTTATTAACTTGTTCATTAAGTTCGTTATTAGTTAATTCATCATTAATGATGTTTGCAATCTCGGGGTACTCAGAAATATCGAATTTTTCATTAGCAAAGAAAGGAAACACACGCTCGGCTATTGCCTCCATATCCTCTTGGGTGAGGGTATTAGAAACACTCTCGGACTCGAAAGTAAGTGTGAGCCGCTCTTCCTTTGTTGCTGTACGGGGTATGCAACTCATTTCTCGGATCAAGAAATCCTCGGATACTATGGGCCCCTTCGTTGAATAACAGCTGTTGATTGGCTCGGAGCTTGGCGGGATCTCACTGATGGTATCCTTTCTGACGGCGGTGTCGTAGATGGCGTTGACTTGACAATCGTCCATGATGGAAAATTCTTTGAACATGGAGGCTAGATCGGATGGTTCTTCCTCCACGGTAATCTCTACCTCGGACTCTATAGTCACTTTCTTGCCCCACCACTCTCGGGGTGACATTGGAGTAGGCTCCCTTTTTTTGTGTCGGAATTTCACAATCAGTAAAGATCTCAAGACCGGGCTTTCTGACGCCCTTGTTGTTAACCCATGGTTCGGGATAGATCATGTACGGAACATCTTCCCCTTGGCGAACAAAATAACCGTTCAGTGTGTTGCAGTAAGGCCTCAAGTCGGGGATTTCATATTGTCAACCTTCTTTGCGAGCTCGGGTCTTTTGACTCTTGACTGCTTGCTCGTATTTCAAGTCATCTTTGGTAGGCTCGTATCCCAAACCAAACTTGTTTCTGACAAAAGGAACCTCTACGGGGTACAATATCCCTTGTTGATGCTTCCCTAGGCCTAGACCAGGAAAGTAATTCATGTTCCTCATCATGCGGAGGATTTTAGGATCGCCGAGGGTCCAGTGCCTGTTTCCCCCTACTTTGTCGATGGTTTTGACGCCGGAGAGAGTGGAATATTCTATCCCGTTTTGAACTTGGTGAACAGGTTGTCCCCCATTTCTGTGGATGGTGACATTCTCGGCCATGACGGTGACTATCTCGTCCCCATTTCTGATCTTGACACATTGATGGGGAGTGGAAGGGACTGCATTGGAACTGTGGATCCATGGTCGGCCCAAAAGCAAGTTGAATGAAGCAGGGACATCAAGTACTTGGAATGGGACGGACATGATCATGCTTCCATATTCGATATCAACTTCTAGCATTCCCATGACTGTACGGGCAGTGCTATCGTACCCTCTAATGACTTTGACGGAGGGTTTTAAATCGGAGCTTTTGAGCCCCAGTATGCCCATGACTTGGCTAGGCATTAAGTTGAGTGCAGAACCACCGTCTACTAGAACTCTTGAGATGGGTCTCCCCCTTGCCCTTACTTTGAGGTAGATGGCTTCATTGTGTTCGGACCCAAATGGCGGGAGGTCCATGTCGGCAAAAGTGATGACATTGCCGATGTAAATATGACCTATCATTGCTGTGAGGTCCTCAGGAGTCGTGTCAAGAGAGACTGATGTGTCATCCAAGTTCTTGATGACGAGGTCTCAGTGTTTCTTCGATGATGCAATAAGGTCCCAGATGGATATGTTGGCTTGCGTCTTCTTGAGTTGTGTTAACAAAGGATCTTCGGGTACGTCGCGTGCTTGCAATCTTTGAGAAGAGGTGTTGGTTGCTGCGTTATTGGGAGGGATTGTGCTTGTTGTTACTCGGCCACTACGAGTGAGAATGTTCACGGTCCCGTGTAGCTTCTTCTTCCTATTCTCTAAGACTTCCCTCATAATCTCATCATAAGTCACAACATAACAAGAATTATCTGGTTTATTCATATCATCGGAGCCCTCATTCACAATTGGGATCGAATGAGTGGTTCCTTCAAACTCTCCTACCTCTATTACATTAACACCACCCTCATTAGGGATTATGAATTCCTTCTTGTCTATGAGGTCTTGGATGGTGTTGCGGATGGAGAATCAATCCTCGGTGAGGTGGCCGGTGCATTAATGGTAGTCACACCATTTATGGTGGGCATGATTGGGACGGAGCGGTTGTTGTTGCTTGTACCCTTGAAGAGGAGTGATTTATCCCTTGGCCTTTAGAGCTTCATAGGCCTCGGTGATGGTCATGCCATTGAGAGGAGTGTAGACGCGGTCGTTTTGGAACCGCTTGCCTTGTGGTGGAGGGACCTTCTTGTAATTCCCCTTGTCGGTAGTAACGGCATTGACAGAAGCCTCTTTGTTTGAATTAGAGGCGGCCTTGTAACGATAGGTAGGAGTGGCCTTCTTAATCTCCTTGAGCAAGTCATCCATGCGTACCCCCACCTCATACATTTGGGAGAAGTCGGAGTAGCAAGCCCCACTTAGGTGGGTGCGGAGATCAATCTTGAGACACTTGAGAAAGATGTCCATTTGCTCTTTTGTGTTTGGCCTCTCAACAATTTCAGAGAGCTTGTCATTCCATCTCCTTGTGAAGTCAATGAACAACTCGTTGTCTCTTTTGGTGGTGTTCTCGAGCTCTTTCCTTGTGGGCCGGTGTAGATACCCCGGGGGCGGGACCACGGCTTAGGCTCGAGCGCGTGAATCACCCTAGGGATGTCTAATTGATGTTTTAGAGTCTCCACCCACGTTTTTTGAGGAATGTAAGAAAACCTAATGATTATGAGCCTAAGTTTGATTTACGAAAACAGAGATTCTTTGGGATGAGGGGTTTGGGGGTTAGGTTATGAAATGGGAAGTACTTAAACACCCATTTTACTCGAGCAAAGTCGGTCTTGTTTGTTCATAATTCACTTTTAAAGATAAATGTGTTCTTCCTATTAAAATGATGATAAAAAAGGGATTTTAGAGTTCGAAATGTAGGGAGATGACTCCTAGGCCAATTCAATGTAATGAAAGGACCGTTGGTGTCATGTCCCAAATGGTTTTGGGTGATTGCATATTTGATTGAAGAAGAAGAAGAAGAAGAAGAAGAAGAAGAAGAAGAAGAGGAGGAGAAATGTTTAAGACATTTACCTATAGTATCCTTCAAAAAGAACCTCTTGTAAAGCCTTGAAGAAGAGGCTGAATACTTTGTTGAAGAAGTCCCAAGAAGAAGTCTAGGAAAGAAGTGACTAAAAAGGTTTGAAAGTAATGATGTCCAAGGTCCTTCTCCAATGATGGATTGGAGGAGTTTTTATAGTTGAAAAGTGACTGTTTTTGGAGCCAAACGGAGTCTCCAAGAAATCTTTCCCGGGCAAAATCATGTATAATGAGCAAGGGAGAGATTCTTGGGCAGAATCTGTAACTGACACGCCCCAGAAGCGCGCGCATCCCACCTAGGCGGTGGAAGGCACGCGCGCCTGGCCTCAAGGGGCGGAGGCGCGCGACTCTGAGAAGCAATTTTTGACAGAATGGACTAGAAAGTTAGAACAGTTATTCAGTTTAGTCCCGGGACTTAACGGAGTCCGTCTGGAACTTAACCAAAGTAACAGAAACTAACAGGAAACACTTAAAAGAGGGAGAAACACAAAATCAAGTGTACAATCGGGGTGAGCGGTCCAAGGTGGGGTGTCTACAGAGCCCCTCGGCGGTGTGGATTGCGAAGAAAATGCACCGACGAAAGACAGACATCCGCCTAGGACATCACCAAGAAAAGGAAAAGACTCGATAAAAGCAGGAATTTGAAATTGGGGAGGATAAAGGTGCGCTCCCTGTGTGAGAGGCTTCGAGAGATAAGGGTGCGCTCCCTGTGTGAGAGGCTTTGCCAATAGCGGGATCCGTTTGCTGGAAGCGGGATCTGTTTGCTGGAAGCGGGATCAGTTTGCTGATAGCGAGATCCGTTTGCTGGAAGCGGGATCTGTTTGCTGAGAGCGAGATCCGTTTGCTGGAAGTGGGACCTGTTTGCTGATAGCGAGATCCGTTTGCTGGAATGCAGGACCCGGAGGACCGTCTGCTGAAGTGCGGGACCCGGAGGATTGTCTGCTGAAGTGTGGGACCCAGAGGACCGTCTGCTGAAGTGCGGGACCCGGAGGACCGTTCGCTGAAGTGCGGGACCCGGAGGACCGTTTGCTGAAGTGCGGGACCCGGGGGACCGTTTGCTTTGAATGGATGTAGATCTTGTTGTCGTGAGTCGTACTTTGATGTTGACTGTTTGAATTTGAATGTATGTAGATCTTGTTGTCGTGACTCGTACTTTGATGTTGACTGTTTGACTTTGACTTTTGATGGGGTGCGGGCACAGTTGACTGCGGAATGCTTTGTGCTGGGGATGAATTGTAAAAACTGATCTTTTGAGAATGAAAGACACCCTACTTTGAGTGGGAGTTTCTATCCTATTTCAGTTTTTAGACCTGCCTTAAGGGCGGACCAAATTAATTTGTGCCCTTCCGAGTGCTTGCTGTCGTCGTTTTGAGCTTCTCTTGTTGGTGGGATTGATCTTTTCTGTAGATAGAAGGCGTTTGAACGTGCCTGGGCTTCCTTCTTGAACTGACAAGGGATATTTATGGAGCCTTCTTATGCCTGGGACGCGGGCGCTTCCCCTCTTGGATACGGGACGCGCGCGCCTTGTAGACCGGTGTCGGGAGGCGCGCGCCTCTGTGAGGCGAAATTTAGGGCCTGATATTTGCTGGCCAAAAGATCCTCCAACAGCTATAATTTCAGCTTCTGGTTGACAATTCGATTCCAACAGCCCTTTTCTGTCATTTTTGAACACCATTCTATTACCCAATCTTGCTTATAACCTTCTTTCCCATGGCCTCCAACCTTTTTAGTCTTGATACCGAGGTTGTCAAGAGTTACGAGAAGGATTTGTCGACCTTCGTGTATTCTTTTAAGACCCATCCCAAAAATTCCTTCATCAAAGATTTCGGGCTTCGAATTCTCTTCACTCTGCGGACATTGAAGCCGGATTGGGACTTGTTGAAGGCTGCTGCAGCCTTTTGGGATTGTGATAGCCATAAATTCAACTTTTCGGCTAATGAAATGATGCCGACCGTTGATGATTTTGGGGCCATTTTGGGTATGCCTTTGGCCGGTCGGATTGCCGTCCCCAAGTATCACCGCGGTGTTGTTGATTCTTGGTTGACATTCTGAATCTCCCTGTTGGAGAAGTGAAGAAGATGATGCACGGGACCGTTGTTGACATAACTGAGCTTCCGATGTTTTTCAGTTTGCATTCGGAAGGCGTCGTGGTTCAATCCTTTAAGAGAAATGCCATGGTTGTCTGCCTTTTTAGCGAGGTTTTGTTTGTCACTCCCCTGGGTATTGCGAATGCGCAGTTGGCTGAAATTGTGTTGCAGGCGAAAGGACAGCGATTTAGCATAATTCCGCTCGTTGTAGGAGAGTCCTTGCATGGTTTGGACGAATTGCACCGTACGGGCGAGATGCGACGAGGAATCCCTTTGCTTTTGACCATATGGCTTCGGGAGCATTTTAGGCTTTATGCGTTGGATGGCGACCTTTCTCCTTTTGCTGTTCATAGGCGTCGGTTGCTGATTAGAGATTTGACCGAAGAGGGTTGGAGGAGATTTTTTGCTTCTCGTCTTACAGATGACATTGAATGGTGTCCTTGGGGTCTTCGCCCTTTTGTGGAGTGGACCTGCGGTTTTCAGCATGTGGTTTTACCCGGATTGAGGGACTCTTCGTTTTATCAGCCAGAACGGGTTTTGAGACAGTTTGGTCGTCAGCAAATAATTCCTTTTCCGAGGAATGGGGTACTTCGTCCAGTTTCTTATATGGGTCTGGACTTCTCGAATGAGCTCTAGGCGGCTTGGGGAGATGATCGTGACCGTTGGGCTTCCGCTCCATTGTACCGGGGCAGTATTTTTCTTCCCGAGAGTTACTTGGATCATTTGCTTGGTACCGTCTACCGCAGCATTACTTGGGTAGACTCTCTTCGGGCTGTGTTGCTAGGAAAGGACTTTGAGCCCAGTAGTGCTTTGAGGTACAAGGAAGCTGCTGCTGATGTGAACAACATTTTGACCGACCCTTTCGGTACCCCGTTGGATGACTTTTATGCTCGGAGGCGCTCGGTTACGCAGAAGATATCAGTCCGCATCAGTGTCCCTAGGCCTCCCAGGAAGAGTGGGATTGATGGTCGTTCGGGTGGTCCTTCAAAGGCCAAGAGAAAATTAGATTTTTCCTAGTACCCCCAAGAGATTGCAATTACAATAGACCACTTGTTAGGATTTAATGTTTTAAGTCTTTTAATAGCTCAACATTTCCATTGTAATGATGAAGATGATTTAGTGAATGAATAAAAATTGCATCTCGTTAATTTTGAAATGATTTGGGTATTTGTTTATGTTTTAGACCGCACCCGAAAGTTGCCTACGTTCCTCCAGTATAGAGGCTCAGGTCTCCGTAGTTCAAACAAACGAAGACCATTTTTTTTTTTTGTGCACCCTGTTTTTTGCCTAGACCGCCCTTTCGGGTTTTCAATCTAGCGGGTTTCTTTTTTTTGCACGCGCTCTAATTTTTGCCTAGGCCGCCCTTGCGGGTTTTCAACCTAGCGAGCCTTTTTTTTTTTTTTTTTTATTGTCTTCGTTTATTAGACAAAAACCTCTTCAATTTATCGAGGTTGACTTCCTTTGGCAGCTGATCTCCGTCTAAATCCATGAGTCGGACTGCATCGCCGCTTAGTATCTTCTTAACTACGTACGGACCGATCCATCGGGGTCCCCATTTTCCCAGGGGGTTCATGGCATTAGGAGGGTGTTGTCTTAGGACCAAATCTCCCACACTGATGTTTCGGGGCTTCACCTTTTTGTTGAATGCCCTAGTAATTCTTTGTTGATATGCTCTCGTCCGTTCGATTGCTCTTAGCCTTTTCTCGTCGAGTAGGGTTAGCTGTTCATATCGATTTTTCATCCAATCGACTTCGTTGACTTGGTTCTCGAGGAGGACCCGTAGGGATGGAACTTCGAGTTCTATTGGTAGTACAGCTTCGGAACCATATACCAGTGCATAGGGAGTTTCTCCAGTCGCTGTCCGTATTGACGTGCGGTAGCCCCATAACGCTAGAGGTAGCTTTTCGGGCCAATCCCTTCCAGTGGAGGCCATTTTCTTCACAATGGTCTTGATTGTCTTATTAGCTGCCTCGACCGCGCCGTTTTCTTGAGGGCGGTATGGAGATGACTTGTGCTTAGTAATCTTGTATTCTACCAGGAGTACGTCTATCTCTTTCTCAAAGTGAGACCCGTTGTCTGAGATGATCTCATGAGGAACGCCGTATCGGCACATGATGTGGGGTTTCACGAATTCGGCCACTTTCTTGGCGTTGAGAACTCGGTAAGCCTGTGCTTCGACCCATTTTGTAAAGTAGTCCACGGCTACTAGAACGAAAGATTGTCCGTTGCTTCCAGTAGGGTGAACTTTGCCGATGATGTCTATGCCCCAACAAGAGAAAGGCCAAGGCATGGTCATATTGTAAAGCTGTGAGGGGGGAGCGTGCTGTAGATTGGCATGGAATTGGCATTTGGCGTACCTCTTGACCTTTTCGATGCAGTCCTTTTCCATGGTACTCCAATAATAACCCATGCGGAGTATCTTCTTGGTCAACATAAACCCGTTCATGTGGGGCCCACATTCACCTTCGTGGATCTCATGCATTATTTCTTGAGCTTCGGTCTCATTTACACATAGGAGATTGACCCCCTCGTGGTGTCTTTTGTAGACTCGGTCCCCAATCAGTACATATCGGGAGGCTAATCTTTGCAATGCCATTTGAGATTTCTTATTGCTGTTCTCGGGATAAGCACCATCCTTGAAGAAATTCATGATATCTGTATACCATGGGGAGTTTACTTAGACCTCGTTGATCTCGATACTCATGCAGTATGCCGGACTGTTTCGTCGGGAAATTTTGAAGGGATTTACCATTTTACTCTCAGGTATTTCGACCAGTGAAGCGATGGTGGCTAGTGCATCAGCAAAACGGTTCCTGTCCCTTGGCAGGTAGTTGAAGGTGATTTCTTCAAATTGTTCAACCAATTCCTCGAGATGTTGACCATACCGTTGCAGAGTCGAGTCTTGAATCTTCCATTTTCCAGATGTCTGATTGATGATGAGCAAGGAATCACCGAATACTTCTAAACCTGTGACATTTCTCTCGAGGGCTGCTTCAAGCCCTGCTATGCATGCTTCGTACTCAGCGGTGTTGTTAGTGGCTTCAAATTCGAGGCGGATAGCGATTGGAGTATACATGTCTTTTGGATCAACAAGTAACATCCCTATGCCATATCCATGCTTATTGGCTGTGCCATCGAAAAAAAGTTGCCACTTATTTTCCTCTGTTGTAGCGCAAATTAAATACTCGTCGGGGAACTGTACATCTTCCCCCTTCACTTCGTCACACGGAAATTCAGCAAGCTGATCACTGAACACTTTCCCCCTGATGGATTTGAGTGTGACGTAAGTGATATCGTAGCCGGCGAGCATGAAATACCATTTGGCTATTCTTGTTGACATGAAAGGCTTCTCGAAGATGTAGCGGAGCGGGTCCACTTTTGCTACCAACTTAATTGGGAAGGCCTCCATATAATGTTTGAGCTTTTGAGTAACCCAGACCAATGCAGCACAAGACTTTTCTAAGATAGAGTAGTTCTTTTCAGCTCCTTGAAACCGGCGGCTGACAAAGTAGATAGCGTTTTCTTTTGTGGAGTCTCGCTGTTCTTGTGCTAACATAGCCCCTAGGGCTTCATCATTGACAGTGAGATAGAGCAAGAGAGGCTTCTCCTTGTGTGGTGGAACCAAAACTGGAGGGCATGTCAAGTAATTCTTCACTTGGTCGAAGGCTTCTTGGCACGCATCGGTCCATTCTAGAGCCACATTCTTTTTGAGTAGCTTGAAGATCGGCTCGCACATGGAAGTGAGTTGGTGCACAAACCGACTGATGTATTGGAGTCTGCCCATGAAACCTTTGATTTCTTTCTGTGTCTTTGGGGGAGGCATGTCAATGATTGCCTTGATCTTGGAGGGATCGGCTTCAATTCCTCTTTCAGTGACCATGTAACCTAAAACCTTTCCTCTGATGACTCCAAAAGTGCACTTTGCGGGATTGAGTCTCATGTTGTGTTGTCGAAGCCTTTCAAAGAATTTGCGAAGGTCGATCAAATGTTGACCATTGGTTCCCTTTGAATGGATGATCATGTCGTCCACATAGACCTCAATCTCTTTATGAATCATGTCGTGGAATAGATCCGTAACAGCGCTCTGGTAGGTAGCCCCAGCGTTCCTTAGTCCGAACGGCATGACTGTGTAGCAGAAGGTCCCCCACGGAGTTGTGAAAGCTGTCTTGTGTTGATCCTCTTCAGATATGAGAATCTGATTGTAACCGGCAAAACCGTCCACAAATGAGCGGACTTCATGGTTGGCAGTTGAATCGACGAGCATGTCGATGTTTGGTAAAAGAAAATCATCTTTCGGGGAAGCTTTGTTCAAATCCCGGAAGTCCACACAAACTCGAACCTTGCCGTTTGCCTTTCTGACTGTCACAACGTTGGCTAGCCAAGTCGGATACTCAATGACTTTGATGAAACCCACACTGAGGAGCTTTTCAATCTCTTCTTTGACTTGTAGAGACCATTCTGGCTTGATCTTTCTGAGCTTCTGCTTTACTGGCTTGGCCTCCTCTCTGATCGGAATTCTGTGCTCCGCGACCTTTCTGTCCAAACCCGGCATGTCTTTGTATGACCATGCGAATACATCCACAAATTCTCTGAGCAGTTCAGTCAATCTGTCCTTGTCTCCCCCCTTGAAGAAGCTACCAATCTTCGTTTCTTTCGGCTCTTCGTCGGTACCCAGATTAACAACATGCAATTCCTCATCAGCCCCTGTACCATTTTCACCACGACAACGAACCTGTTGAGCTAGTTCATTTAGGTATGTTATGTTTTCGTGGTCTATTTCATCATAATTTGAATCGTTATTAACTTGTTCATTAGGTTTGTTATTAGTTAATTCATCATATATGATGTTTGCAATCTCGGGGTACTCAGAAATATCGAATTTTTCATTAGCAAAGAAAGGAAACACACGCTCGGCTATGGCCTCCATATCCTCTTGGGTGAGGGTATTAGAAACACTCTCGGACTCGAAAGTAAGTGTGAGCCGCTCTTCCTTTGTTGATGTGCGGGGTATGCAACCCATTTCTCGGATCAAGAAATCCTCGGATACTATGGGCCCCTTCGTTGAATACCAGTTGTTGATTGGCTCGGAGCTTGGTGGGATCTCACTAATGGTTTCCTTTCTGACGACGGTGTCGTAGATGGCGTTGACTTGACAATCGTCCATGATGACAAATTCTTCGAACATGGAGGCTAGATCGGATAGTTCTTCCCGCACGGTAACCTCTACCTCGGACTCTATAGTCACTTTCTTGCCCCACCACTCTCGGGGTGACGTTGGAGTAGGCTCCTTTTCTTACGTCGGGAGTTCACAATCAGTGAAGATCTCAAGACCGGGTTTTCTGATGCCCTTGTTGTTAACCCATGGTTCGGAAATATCATGTACGGAACATCTTCCCCTTGGCGAACAAAGTAACCGTTTAGTGTGTTGCGGTAAGGTCTCAAGTCAGGGATTTCATATTGTCGACCTTCTTTGCGAGCTTGGGTCTTTTGATTCTTGACTGCTTGCTCGTACTTCAAGTCATCCTTGGTAGGCTCGTATCCTAGACCAAACTTGTTCTTGACAAAAGGAAATACCACGGGGTGCAATATCCCTTGTTGATGCTTCCCTAGGCCTAAACCGGGAAAGTGATTCATGTTCCTCATCATGCGGAGGACTTTAGGATTGCCGGGGTCCCATTGTCTGTTTCCCCCTTCTTTGTCAATGGTTTTGACGCCGGAGAGAGTGGCATCTTCTATCCCGTGTTGGACTTGGTGAACGGGTTGTCCCCCATTTCTATGGATGGTGACATTCTCGGCCATAATAGTGACTATCTCGTCCCCATTTCTGATCTTGACACACTGATGGAGAGTGGAAGGTACCGCATTGGAACTGTGGATCCAAGGTCGGCCCAGAAGTAAGTTGAATGAAGCGGGGACATCAAGTACTTGGAATGGGACGGACATGATCATTCTTCCAAATTCGATATCAACTTCTAGCATTCCCATGACTGTACGGGCAGTGCTGTCGTACCCTCTAATGACTTGGCATTAAGTTGAGTGCAGAACCACCGTCTACTAGAACTCTTGAGATGGGTCTCCCCCTTGCCCTTACTTTGAGGTAGATGGCTTCATTGTGTTCGTACCCAAATGGCGGGAGGTCCATGTCGGCGAAAGTGATGACATTGCCGAAGTGAATGTGACCTATCATTGTTGTGAGGTCCTCGGGAGTCGTGTCGGGAGAGACTAATGTGTCATCCAAGTTCTTGATGACGAGGTCTCGGTGTTTCTTTGATGATGCAATAAGGTCCCAGATGGATATGTTGGCTTGCGTCTTCTTGAGCTGTGTTAACAAAGGATCTTCGGGTACGTCGCGTGCTTGCGATATTTGAGAAGAGGTGCTGGTTGCTGTAGTATTGTGAGGGATTGTGCTCGTTGTTACTCGGCCACTGCGAGTGACCACGTTCACGGTCCCTTGTAGCTTCTTCTTCCTATTCTCTAAGACTTCCCTCATAATCTCATCATAAGTCACAACATAACAAGAATTATCAAGTTTATTCATATCATCGGAGCCCTCATTCACAATTGGGGATCGAATGAGTGGTTCCTTCAAGCTCTCCTACCTCTATTACATTGACACCACCCTCATTAGGGATTATGAATTCCTTCTTGTCTATGAGGTCTTGGATGGTGTTGCGGATGGAGAAGCAATCCTCGGGTGAGGTGGCCGGTGCATTGATGGTAGTCGCACCATTTGTGGTGGTGTAGACACCTCGCCTTGGACCGCTCACCCCGATTGCACATTTGATCTTGTGTTTTTCCCCGTTTTAAGTGTTTCTCGTTAGTTTCTGTCACTTCCGTTAAGTTCCTGACTGACCTCGTTAAGTCCAGGGACTAAACTGAATGACAGGGCTGACTTTGTTGTCAATTCTGTCAAAATTGCCTTCTCTGAGTCGCGCGCCTCCGACAGGAGGAGCCTGGCGCGCGCGCCTCCCGCCCCCAAAGCAGGAAGCGCGCGCCTCTGGGCGTCAGTTACAGATTTCTGGCCAGGATTCTCTCCCTTGCTCAATTTACAGGATTTTGCCCGGGAAGGATTTCTTGGTGACTGAGTTTTGGCACCAAAAACACCCCTCTTTCACCTATAAAAACCTCCCTTTACCTCCATTTTCAAGGACCGAAAATTGAACTTACAAAAACTATACCAAAATCACTTTCTAAAGGTTCTCCAAGGATCTCATCAAGCAATATTTGAAGTTCTTCAAATTGTAGGTAAAAGTCCATCTTTTCCTTTCTTTTCTACTTCATCTCCTCTCTCTCTCTTTTACTCTAATCAAATGTGCAATCACCCAAATCATTTTGGGACATGACTCTAATGATCACCTCATCTCATTGAGGTTGTTTAAGGAGTTATCTCCTACATTCCAAACTCTATTTTAAACCCCCCTTTTTATGACTTAAAGAAGAAGAAGAAGAACGTTATTATTCATGTAGATTTTGATCAAGCAAGACCAACTTTATTTGGGCGAGATGGGTGTTTCGGTACTTCCCATCTCGTAATCTAACCCCCGAACCTCAAAACAAAGAATCTCTGTTTTCGTAATCAAACTTAGGCTATAATCAATAGGTTTTTCTTATGTTCCTCAAAACATAGGTGGCGACTCTAGACAATCTAAAACAAGTTAGACATCCTAGGATCACCCACGCGCTCGAGCCTAAAGCCGTGGCCTCCCCGGGGTATCTACAGTGGCGACTCCGCTGGGGACATTTGAGGGTTAAACTTGCATTTTGATCAAAATCTACATCTTTTCTGGGCATTCTGATTCCTGATAGGGGAGGCGCGCGCGTCTGGCATCTCCAGCCTAAGGTGCGCGCATCCCGCATCAAGAACCAGAATCGCCCACTTCTTCATGTTCTTCATCTTCTTCTTCTGCTATTCTGCACTAATCACTTCTGCAGGGGTTACAATATGAACATAGGACCAGGGCAATCCCCTGAGTCAAAAGTCTGACATTCTGACAGGTGTGACCAGAAGCGCGCGCCTCCCATAAGCATTGCAACATGCGCGCGCGTCCCACATCAGCACTCAGAGGCGCACGCTTCTGGGTTGATTCCCAGAACAGAGACAGGTTTCAGTGACTGAGCAGAACAGTGGGGTGTGGGCACAGTTTCCTGCATCAGAACAGAATTGAACCCTCGGACTGTTTTAATTTTGTGTTTTATTTACCGGTCACACGGGTGATTCGGGAGTTGTAATTTATGTGCTTATGTGTTTTGTTTGTTTTCTTTCTTTTTCAAAAAAAAAATATATAAAAATTTGTCACTTGTTAGACCTCACACTACATGCACATATTCCTATGAACTGCTCACTATCGAGTCGCACAAGTCCAACCCCAAACCCGTCGAGGCCCGTCCTAGAAAGTTTCAAGCTCCACCAGACCTTGGCTCTTTCGAAGCGGTAAACCTCAGCCCGTGGCGTAGTTCAAGACTACATGCCGGGGGTGACCTTTGAGCCTCATATTCAAGCCGAGCACAAGCCACACAATTCTAGTTAGGGTCTAACACTCCGTGACTCAAGTCGGTTTCCATGTACCGAGATTTCCCTAAACTAATGTCTTCAAATCATACATGCCAACTTGTTGAAACGGACACAATAAAAATCCGTCCCCAAAAGTGGTTATTTTGGACGAAAATAAAAATCCGTCCCCGCATGTATGCTTTACTACATTAATTTAGTTTAATCCCGATACATGTAGGATTCACAAGCGCGATGGAATCCGATGAGTATATGGGACCGCGAGATGGTCTATATACTAGTGTGACGATTCCATTATTTTCTTAGAAACCCCAAAAGGGATTCATTCCCTCCGACTTATAAAAAAAAAAAAAAAAGAGTCTTTTTTTATGTGGTTCGAGTCGTGTGCCCAACTGTGTGTTCTAAGCCTCTTCATGGACCGCAAGTGTTACTCAAGACTGACAAGGGCCTCTTCTGCAATATAGGTTCAATTGGTACTTACAAAGTCTACCGGGATTCGGCAAATCGGTTAGTCCGTGAAGAGATCACTCCAACAGCTCCTACATCAACCATGACCGGCAGCAGCAACACCATGTCTCTCGAACAGCTTTCAACTATGGTCCAACTCCTCTAAGAGCAAGTCTCCACCCTTAATAAGGAGGCACAAAGCAAAGACGACATTTGGCAATCCCACCTTGACAGCCAAAGGGAGGCCCACGAGGCCGAGATGGAACTAATGAAAGAAAAGCTCACTAACCTTGCCAAGGGAAAGAACAAGAATAATGATGATGAATCCGAGTGGACCGAGGGTTTGTTCAAAAGTCCTTATGTCAACACCCGCACCAAGAAAATGGGGGAACCAAGTTCCGAGAACAATGAGCCCAAAATGGTGGATTCTATCATGGCCTACATCGACCAAAAATTCAATGGGCTCAACATGGGGAAAGGCTCCGACACAAGCCTTTATCAATCATCCATCCTCATGAGTACTATGGCCGCTCTTCCCAATAAGTTGAAGATGCCCGACATAAGCAAATTCAAGGGCAACTCTTGTCCCATGGCTCACATTGAGACTTATATTTGGGCAATGGTTCCGAAGAAGGTCGCCCCCAAGGTAACGGCTCAATGCTTTCCTCTCACTCTCGAGGGGGCGGCAAAAGATTGGTATGCTACTCTCCCGCTCACTGTCCGTCTCGATTGGGACTCCGCCATGCTTGCCTTCAAGTCACAATACCAAGGCAACACCACTCACCGGCCCACAAGGAAAGAGTTAGAGAACACTACTCAAAGAGACAACGAGTCCTTCATTGACTTCACAAGGAGATGGAATGACAAACTCTCTGAAATTGTTGAGAGGCCGAACACAAAAGAGAAAATGGACATCTTTCTCAAGTGTCTCAAGATTGATCTCCGC
Source organism: Campanula takesimana (assembly GCA_026119855.1). NCBI lineage: Eukaryota > Viridiplantae > Streptophyta > Magnoliopsida > Asterales > Campanulaceae > Campanula > Campanula takesimana. The sequence continues at coordinate 272,331 of JAOWBW010000489.1, forward strand.
ACCCACCTAAGTGGGGCTTGCTACTCCGACTTCTCCCAAATGTATGAGGCGGGGGTACGCATGGATGACTTGATCAAGGAGATTAAGAAGGCCACTCCTACTTACCGATACAAGGCCGCTTCCAACTCTACAAAAGAGGCATCGGTCAACGCCGTCACTATCGACAAGGGGAATTACAAAAAGGTTCCTCCACCCCAAGGGAAGAAGTCCCGAAATGACCGTGTCTATACACCTCTCCAAGGCATGACTCAAACCGAAGTGTTCGAAGTCCTCAAGGCAAAGGGTCAAGTCACACCCGTGCAAGGGTACCAACCCAAGACGGTCCACCCCAATCATGCTCACCACAAATATTGTGGCTACCACCAATATAGTGGCCACACCACCGAGGATTGCTTCGTTCTCCGCAATGTCATTCAAGATCTCATAGATAAGAAAGACTTTGTAGTGACTAATGACGAACATGTCAATGTAATAGAGATAGGAGAACTCGAGGGGACCACCCATTCAATCCCAATTGTGAATGGGGGCCCCAATATTATGAATAAACTTGACAATTCTTGTTATGTAGTGACTTACGATGAGGTAATGAGGGAAGTACTAGAGAATAGGAAAAAGAAGCAAGATGGGAACGTCAACATGCTAACTCGATCCGGTCGAGTCATAGCAAGCAACCCTTCCACTTCCGCACCGAGCTCCTCTTCTCAAAGGCCGCAAGCTCGCGACACTCCCGAAGACCCTCTACTTGTCCAACTCAAGAAAACTCAAGCCAACATTTCTATTTGGGACCTCATCGCATCCTCAAAGAAACACCGAGATCTTGTCATCTGCAATCTCGATGATACATCAGTTTCTCCCGATACTACTCCCGAGGACCTCACGGCAATGATTGGTCACATTCATTTTGGCAACGTCATCACCTTTGCCGATATGGACCTTCCACCATTTGGTTCTGACCACAACGAAGCTATTTACCTCAAGGTACGAGCAAGGGGGAGGCCCGTCTCAAGAGTCTTAGTGGACGGTGGTTCCGCACTCAATCTCATGCCTGGCAGAATCATGGGCATACTGGGGCTTAAAGATTCCGATTTGAAGCCTTCTACTCAAGTAATCCGAGGTTATGACAGCACCGCCCATACAGTCATGGGTATGATCGAAATAGACATTGAGTTTGGGAGCATGGTCATGTCCGTTCCATTCCAAGTGCTTGATATCCCGGCCTCGTTCAACTTACTTTTGGGTCGACCATGGATTCACAGTGCTAATGCCGTACCGTCAACTCTCCACCAATGTGTCAAGATCCGAAATGGTGATGAAATAGTGACCGTCATGGCTGAAAACGTCACTATCCACAGAAAAGGTGAGCCCGTCCACCAAGTTCAGCATGGTTTACCAGACTCCACTCTCTCCGGCGTCTCAATCAACGCCATTGACAAAGAAGGGGGAAACGGATCATGGACCCCCAGCAATCACAAAGTCCTCCGCATGATGAGAAATATGGACTACTTCCCTGGTTTAGGCCTAGGGAAATATCAACAAGGAATCCTACGCCCTGTGCAAGTCCCATTTGTCAAGAACACATTCGGTTTGGGGTACGAGCCTTCCAGAGAAGACTTGAAACAAGAGCAAGCGATCAAGAACGAAAAGGCCTGAGCTCGTAAAGAAGGCCGTCGTTATGAGGTCCCTGATCAAAGGCCTTACCGCAAAACGTTGAATGGCTATTTTGTCCGCCAAGGGGAAGACGTTCCATACATGATCTTTCCCGAGCCCTGGGTTAACAATAAGGGTGTCACAAAGCCCGGCTTCGAAATCTTCTCCGATTGTGAGATCCAGAAATCCGAAAAGGAACCAACTCCCATGTCGCCCCGTGAATGGTGGGGAAGGAAGGTGACTATAGAATCCTAGACAGAAATCACCGTGGGGGAAGAACTAACAGATTTAGCCTCCATGTTCGAAGAGCTTGCCATGATGAATGAATGCCAAGTTAACGCCATCCATGACACCGTCATCATGAACGAGACTATCAGTGAGATCCCGCCAAGCTCCGAGCCGATCAACAATTGGTATTCAACGAAAGGGCCCGTGGTATCCGAAGAATTCTTAGTCCAAGAAATGGGTTGCATACCTCGCACAGCAATAAAGGAAGAACGGCTCACACTTACTTTCGAGTCCGAGAGTGTCTCTAATACCCTCACCCAAGAGGATTTGGAGGCCATAGCCGAGCGTGTGTTTCCTTTCTTTGCTAATGAAAAATTTGATATTTCTGAGTACCCTGAGATTGCAAGCATCATAAATGATGAATTAACTAATAATGAACTTAACGAACAAGTTAATAACGATTCAAATTATGATGAAATAGACCACGAAAACACAACATACTTAAATGAACTTTCTCAACAAGTCCGTAGTCGTGGTGAAAATGGTCCAAAGGCTGACGAAGAATTGCATGTTGTTAATCTGGGTACCGAAGAAGAGCCAAAAGAAATTAAGATTGGAAGCTTCTTCAAGGGGGACGACAAAGACAGGTTGACTGCATTACTACGGGAGTTCGTGGATGTGTTCGCATGGTCATACAAAGACATGCCGGGTTTGGACAGAAAGGTAGCGGAGCACAGGATTCCGATTAGAGAAGATGCCAGGCCAGTAAAGCAGAAGCTCAGAAAGATCAAGCCAGAATGGTCTCTGCAGGTCAAAGAAGAGATTGAGAAGCTCCTCAGTGTGGGTTTCATCAAGGTTATCGAGTATCCGACATGGTTAGCCAACATCGTGACAGTCAGAAAGGCAAACGGCAAGGTTCGAGTTTGTGTGGACTTCCGGGATCTGAACAAAGCTTCCCCAAAGGATGATTTTCCACTCCCTAATATCGATATGCTGGTCGACTCCACTGCTGCCTATGAGGTTCGCTCATTCGTGGATGGGTTCGCTGGGTACAATCAGATTCTCATGGCCGAAGAAGATCAACATAAGACAGCTTTCACAACACCGTGGGGTACCTTTTGCTACACAGTCATGCCATTTGGGTTAAGAAACGCTGGGGCTTCCTACCAAAGAGCCGTGACGGACTTGTTCCACGATATGATTCACAAAGAAATCGAAGTCTATGTGGACGACATGATCATTCACTCCAAAGGGACCGATGGTCAACATTTAATCGATCTCCGCAAGTTCTTCGAAAGGCTTCGTCAACACAAGATGAGGCTCAACCCTGTAAAGTGCACATTCGGGGTTATTCGAGGCAAATTCCTTGGTTATACGGTCACTGAAAGGGGAATTGAACTAGACCCCTCCAAAATCAAGGCAATCATTGACATGCCTCCTCCAAAGACGCAGAAAGAGATCAAAGGCTTCATGGGCAGACTACAATACATCAGTCGGTTTGTGCACCAACTCACTTCCATGTGCGAGCCAATCTTCAAGATACTCAAGAAGAATGTGGCTCTAGAATGGACTGACGCGTGCCAAGAAGCCTTCGACCAAGTGAAGCATTACTTGACATGCCCTCCTGTGCTAGTTCCGCCGCATAAGGAGAAGCCTCTTTTGCTCTATCTCACTGTCAATGATGAAGCCCTAGGGGCTATGTTAGCACAAGAGCAACGAGAGTCCACAAAGGAGAACGCCATTTATTTTGCCAGTCGCCGATTCCAAGGAGGCGAAAAGAACTACTCTGTCTTAGAGAAGTCATGTGCAGCATTGGTTTGGGTCACTCAAAAGCTCAAACACTATATGGAAGCTTTTCCGATCAAGCTAGTAGCAAAGGTGGACCCACTCCGCTACATCTTCGAGAAGCCTTTCATGTCAACAAGAATAGCCAAATGGTACTTCATGCTCGCCGGCTATGATATCACTTACGTCACACTAAAATCCGTCAGGGGGAAAGTGTTCAGTGACCAGCTTGCCGAATTCCCGTGTGACGAAGTGAAGGGGGAAGATGTACAGTTCCCCGACGAGCATTTAATTTGTACTACAACTGAGGAAGTTAAGTGGAAAATTTTTTTCGATGGTGCCGCCAATAAACACGGTTTTGGTATAGGAGTATTGCTTGTCGATCCAAAAGACATCTACACTCCCATTGCCATCCGCTTGGAATTCGAAGCTACTAACAACATTGCCGAGTACGAAGCATGCATAGCAGGGCTCAAAGCAGCTCTCGAAAGAAACGTCACGGAACTAGAAGTATTCGGCGACTCTTTACTCCTTATCAATCAGCAATCGGGTAAATGGCGAACCCAAGACCCGACTCTCCAACAGTATGGTCAGCACCTTGAAGAACTGGTTGAACAATTCCAAGAGATCACTTTCAACTACCTGCCAAGGGATAAGAATCACTTTGCCGATGCACTGGCCACTATAGCTTCATTAGTCGAAATGCCCAAAAGGAAAATGGTGAAGCCTTTCAAAATTGCCCGAAGGAACAGTCCGGCATATTGCATGAGTATCGAGATCAACGAGGTTCAAACAAACTCTCTGTGGTATTCAGATATCATGAACTTCCTTAAAGATGGCACTTATCCCGAGAATAGCAATAAGAAGTCTCAAACAGCTCTGCAAAGGCTAGCCTCTCGGTACGTACTGATTGGGGACCGAGTCTATAAAAGGCACTACTACGGGATTAATCTCTTATGCGCCAATGAGGCCGAAGCTCAAGAGATAATGTGTGAAGTGCACGAAGGAGAATGTGGACCCCACATGAATGGGTTTATGCTAGTCAAGAAGATACTTCGCATTGGTTACTATTGGAGCACTATGGAACGAGACTGTATCGAGAAAGTCAAAAGGTGTGCCAAGTGCCAATTCCACGCTAATCTGCAACATGCTCCACCCTCACAACTTTACAACATGGTCACACCTTGGCCTTTCTCTTGTTGGGGGATAGACATCATCGGTAAAGTTCATCCTGCCGGGAGCAATGGGCAGTCATTCGTCCTAGTGGCGGTCGACTACTTCACAAAGTGGGTCGAAGCACAAGCCTATCGGACCCTCAACGCCAAGAAAGTGGCCGAATTTGTAAAGATTAATATCATGTGCCGATACGGCGTACCTCATGAAATCATTTCTGACAACGGCTCTCATTTTGAGAAGGAAATGGATGCACTTTTGGTAGAATACAAGATCACCAAGCACAAGTCATCTCCTTACCGTCCCCAAGCAAATGGCGCGGTCGAAGCAGCAAATAAGACCATCGAGACCATCGTCAAGAAAATGGCCTCAACAGGAAGGGATTGGCCCGAGAAGCTACCATTAGCATTGTGGGGCTACCGCACATCAATACGGTCCACAACAGGAGAAACTCCTTATGCATTAGTCTATGGTTCTGAAGCCGTACTCCCTATCGAACTTGAAGTCCCATCTCTACGGGTCCTCCTCGAGAATCAAGTCAACGAGGTCAACTGGATGCAAAGTCGATACGAACAGCAGCCTTACTCGACGAGAAAAGGTTAAGAGCACTCGAACGCACAAGGGCGTATCAGCAAAGGATGGCAAGAGATTTCAACAAAAAAGTGAAGCCTCGAAACATCAATGTGGGAGATTTGGTCTTAAGACAACATCCTCCTAATGCCATAAATCCCCTGGGGAAATGGGGACCCCGATGGATCGGTCCGTACGTGGTCAAGAAGATACTAAGCGGTGGTGCAGTCCGGCTCGTGGATTTAGATGGTGACCAGCTGCCAAAGGAGGTCAACCTCGACAAGCTCAAGAGGTTCTACGCTTAATAAACAAAGACCATTAAAAAAAATAAAAAAAATCGCTCGCTAGGTTGAAAACCCGCAAGGGCGGCCTAGGCAAAAATTAGAGCACGTGCAAAAAAGAAGCCCGCTAGATTGAAAAACCGAAAGGGCGGTCTAGGCAAAAAATAGGGTGCACAAAAATAAATAAAAATGGTCTTTGTTTGTTTGAACTACGAAGACCTGAGCCTCCCAACTGGAGGAACGTAGGCAACCTTCGGGTGCGGTCTAAAACATATCAAAAATACCCAATTCACTTCAAATAACAAAATGCAATTTTTTATTCATTCAATGATTTATTGAGCAACAAAAGACATCAAAATACTAAATCCTAAAACAAAGTGGTCTAATTGCAATCTCTTGGGGTACAAAGAAAAATCTAATCTTTCTTAGGTTTGGGAACCCATTGCTTCTTGTTATTTCCTTTAGTCTTCTTGGATGGGGACGGAACATTCTTGGGACCGCCAAGACGGGAGAAAACGCTAGGACGGGACGGAGCTTCATCAACGGCTTTCCCTTTGCCCTTATCAAGCGGAGCCTTAGCGGGGACAACCATTGGACGCTTCCACACATAGGAGGAATTTCCTTTACCTTTCTTCTTCTTGGGAAAATGACGGGGTCTATAGTCCCGCACATGAACCACCGGTCTCACAGGGTCAACAACATCGTCATTGGGCCTTCCCAAACGATCAAAAACGCTCAGACGCTTCTCCACCATCGGGACGGACCCCACAGCTGGAACAGCATTCACCACTGCAACGGACTTCTCACCCTCGGGGACGGAAACCTTTACTTCAAAGGAGAAAGTCATTGGGGCCATTATGACAAGAATTTTGTGGTTTAAGAGGAGAAAGTGTTTGCAAAAGAATGCTGTGTGACCATTCTGGTCGAAAAGGGTTCAAAATTTATAGCTGTTGGAACATTCTGATCAGAAAAAGAAAGAGGCTGTAATTCAGCAGGCCAGAAGCGCGCGCCTCCGACCAAGGCTTCACAACGCGCGCGCCTCCCACAAGCAAGGCCCGACGCGCGCGCCTTTGACAGCAGTTCAGACAGAAACAGCCCTTGTCAGTTCAGAACAGAACCCAAGCACTTCAACATATCCAACCTGCAGCAAAATCAGATCCCAGCAACAAAAAAGGAGTTCAAGCATCGACAACAAGCATCCTTTGGGCACACATTTGTTTGTAAAGGGTCGACATCTAAGATCGAGTCGTTAATAGAACATAAAAATGAGTAGTAAAATAAATAGGATTGTAAATACATACTAAATGTTATTACAGGCAAAAGTAAAAGCGTTTCAATCCCTCATCCTCTCAGCCACAACAGCTCGGGCACGTCATCACCAGCACTGTGCTCACCCCCTGCTGCCGCTCTCGGTCTCCTCATCATCATCGTCATCCTCATCATCATCATCATCATCATCATCATCCTCAGACTCAGATGTCTCAATCACAACACCAGGACGGGTCCTCTTAGCAGCTCTCCCTGATGAACTGACGCCGCCCCGGCTCTGGCTACCCTCTCGGCTCAGGCTCCTACTATGGCTACCCTCTCGGCTCAAACTCCGGCTATGGCTCAGACTCCTGCTCAGCGACTGCCTCGCTGAAGAGACAGCCTCATCAATGTCCAGTGCAGCATCCCTGTAACCTCTTCCCATGCCCCGAGCACCTCGGGTAGCTCCTCTCGCAGCACCAGAGACAGCACCGGCAGCATCTCTAGTCATGGCAGCAATATCCCTGCACAGCTCCAGCACCCTCTCCTCCAGCTGGCGGAGCCTCCGCCTCATTCCTTTGTTCTGCCTACCCAAGTGCCTATAAGCAGCTACGGGCACCTGTTGCAACAAAGAACAGGGAAAGGAAATTACATCAATACAAAGGACAGAAAAACAAGACTGGAACTGAGAAAATGCAAAGATGGTCAGAAAAACATACCACAGCAGCCTGGGCAGGAGGCTCTCTCTCCGGTGACATATCTTCGGGAACAATAAGGAGGAGGAAAAGGAGGATCAAAACAATACCCGGCACCGGTAGTATAAAACCGAGCGGAGGTCGAAGGAGCAGCCTGTGATCTCCTCGGATCAGCAAACATAAAGCCCTGCATCAAGTTGTTCTCCCTGAAGAGGCAATAATCCTGATCCAAGTGAATATAGGGGACGGCATCAACCCCTACCATATATGCCGTGCGATCAGCCTCTGAAAGTGACCTCCAGTTACGAGGGCAGAAAGGAGGAATGTCTGGAACTGCAGGACGAGGAGGGGTGTAAAAGTCTGTCACCTGGGTACCATGCTGCCAAAATACCCTATCTCCCAAGTACAGAGCCATGTACTCACCTGAACTCATCAAAATCCGAGAACGGGTAGGAATAAGAGTATGCTCAAACCAGTACTGAACTGATCTCCACGGATACAAAGAAAAGGCAACAGACTCAGGCCTCAGGGTGTCCAAGTGCCGTCGGGCCGAAGTAAGACTAATGGGATTCGTGCCAGTCTTCATATTCCTCTCCTTATACGCCCACCGTGCGCAGTTCGGATACTGGGGCTGGCCTTCCTTGGCAATCTTGAAATCCCTCAGATTCAGGATAGCAAAAGCCCAAAGCTGTAGACAAGAGGCAGAAACAAAGTTAATGACAATCAACGAAAAAGGCAGTTATGACTAAGGCAAGGAGAATATAAAAGGGACAGTAAGTGGTATACCTCCCACAGCAAGCTGAAGCCCGTAACAGAGCTGGTAGTCGAGCGGCTGGTCAAATCCATGCCGTGGTAACAAGCAGCCAAGCCCGCTGCGCCCCAGTTATACTGGCCGATCTTGTCCAAGTCCACTAACAAGTCAAGCAGAGCCAAAGAGGCCGAAGATCCCCCATTGGCAAACAGAGTGTGGGATAACAAGTACCAAATGAAGCAACGGGCCACAGCATCAACCCGATCAGCAGTAACACCTCAAGCCTCAGCCATCAAGATGCTGAAATAAGCCCGGATTCGCCCCCATGTCACTCGAGAATTCTTAACCTCGAACCGGCAGTCAACCAAGGCCAGTAACTCGTCCGGAGTCCGAGCAGCCCCTCTCAAACCAAAAGGGACAGGCACCCCATGAACGGCAAGCCCGTCAAAGATGTGAAATCAGTAGGCGTCATAGTCACCTCGCCCATGGGTAAGTGGAAAGTATGGGTGGTATCCCACCATCTCTCCCTCAATGCCTGAACCACATCAGGGTCATTCTTCAAAGCTGGGAGGCTAGTGACAAAAAGACCAGAATGAGTCCCTATGACTCAGGCCCGAACATTCTCGGGCAACCTCTTCCATATAGAGATGGGCCCATGAGCCCCACCGCGAATCTCTGTCAAACGGGTCCACTCCTGAAAGAAAAAAAAAAGGGAACAGCAAAAATTTCATCAGCATGACTGCTAGATTACGGATGAACTCAACACAGAGATTTCAATGGCAGAACAATGTACAAGAAAGTGTGTGGACATGAAAATGGACATCCCAACATGTTTCTTACAACAAATCAGCAACAACAAACAACATGCAAAGAATGATCAATAAAGCTGCTGCAGTAATATTTCGGGTAAAGAAAACAAAACTCCATGAAACCCGAAATCGACAAGAAAGGTGAGGAATTCTTACCAAACCCTAAGTCACGAAGTGAGAAATGTGGGTATGAGGCCGGAAAGTAAGCAAGCTCGGGTCCATAGCTTCAAACCCAATTTCGAGCTCCTCACCCTGTGGCATCTCAAACGGAGGTGATTGCTGACGATCCGGCATCGTTTCTTTGACGGAATGGATCTTAGATCAGCAAGAAAGTGTTTTGGGGTGATTTCTCTACGAAAATTGGGCTTGGAATTTGGAGGGTTCTTCAAATATTTGAAAACTGGCCGAAAACAGCGAACAGCCTGTTTAAATATGCTGAACTTATGCGCCAGGCGCGCGCCTCCCGACATACACATCCGAGGCGCGCGCGTCCCACAACGAGGCACAGACGCGCGCTCGTCCCATCATCAGGCAGGTTCAGAAGCAGTCTCCCATGCAAGAATCCATGCACAATATCAATGTTTCCCCACGGATTCCAAACTCCCTAAGTTCTGTCACGGGTGCCATACCCCCCTCAAGAGTCAATCTCAACATTTCATCCCCAGCAGGAACATTTTTTCTGGTCGCGGTCAACTGTACCCGCACCCCACAATTCAAAAAGAAGTCAAGTGTGACTCCAAGTGGCACGAGACTCCAAAGAAATATTTCATCAACGAATTTCACTAACGGATTCGTCCTCCAAAGGTTCACTAACGGCCTCTCCAAAGGTTCACTAACGACCTCATCAACGGATTTCACTAACGGATTCGTCCTCTCCAAAGGTTCACTAACGGCCTCATCAACGAATTTCACTAACGGATTCGTCCTCAAAGGTTCACTAACGGCCTCTTCAACGGATTTCACTAACGGATTCGTCTTCAAAGGTTCACTAACGGCCTCATCAACGGATTTCACTAACGGATTCGTCCTCCAAAGGTTCACTAACGGCCTCATTCAAAGGTTCACTAACGGCCTCATCAACGGATTTCACTAACGGATTCGTCCTCAAAGGTTCACTAACGGCCTCTTCAAAGGTTCACTAACGGCCTCATCAACGGATTTCACTAACGGATTCATCCTCAAAGGTTCACTAACGGCCTCATCAACGGATTTCACTAACGGATTCGTCTCCAAAGGTTCACTAACGGCCTCCTCAAAAGTTCACTAACGGCCTCATCAACGGATTTCACTAACCGATTCGTCCTCTCCAAAGGTTCACCAACGGCCTCGTTCAAAAGGTTCACTAATGGCCTCAATCAAAATATTCAGCCGGCAGGTTCACCTAACGAATCACGCCACCCCCTCTATCAACAAAAGCCACTCACACAGGGAGCGCACCACTCTCTCTCGCAATTTCAAATTCTTGCTTTCATCGAGTCTTTACTTTTTTTTTTCTTGGTGATGTCCTCGGCGGGTGTTTTTAACTTTCGTCGACGCGTTTTGCTTTGCAATCCACGTCGCCGAGGGGCTCTGTAGACACCCCGCCTTGGACCGCTCACCCCAATTGCACATTTGATCTTGTGTGTTTTCCCCGTTTTAAGTGTTTCTCGTTAGTTTCTGTCACTTCCATTAAGTTCCTGACTGACTTCGGTAAGTCCAGGGACTAAACTGAATGACAGGGCTGACTTTCTTGTCCATTTTGTCAAAATTTCCTTCTCTAAGTCGCGCGCCTCCGACAGGAGGAGCCTGGCGCGCGCGCCTCCCGCCCCCAAAGCAGGAAGCGCGCGCCTCTGGGCGTCAGTTACAGATTTCTGGCCAGGATTCTCTCCCTTGCTCAATTTACAGGATTTTGCCCGGGAAGGATTTCTTGGTGACTGAGTTTTGGCACCAAAAACACCTCTCTTTCACCTATAAAAACCTCCCTTTACCTCCATTTTCAAGGACCGAAAATTGAACTTACAAAAACTATACCAAAATCACTTTCTAAAGGTTCTCCAAGGATCTCATCAAGCAATATTTGAAGTTCTTCAAATTGTAGGTAAAAGTCCATCTTTTCCTTTCTTTTCTACTTCATCTCCTCTCTCTTTTACTCTAATCAAATGTGCAATCACCCAAATCATTTTGGGACATGACTCTAATGATCACCTCATCTCATTGAGGTTGGTTAAGGAGTTATCTCCTACATTCCAAACTCTATTTTAAACCCCCCCTTTTTATGGCTTAAAGAAGAAGAAGAAGAACGTTATTATTCATGTAAATTTTGATCAAGCAAGACCAACTTTAGTTGGACGAGATGGGTGTTTCGGTACTTCCCATCTCGTAATCTAACCCCCGAACCTCAAAACAAAGAATCTCTGTTTTCGTAATCAAACTTAGGCTATAATCAATAGGTTTTTCTTATGTTCCTCAAAACATAGGTGGCGACTCTAAACAATCTAAAACAAGTTAGACATCCTAGGATCACCCACGCGCTCGAGCCTAAAGCCGTGGCCTCCCCGGGGTATCTACAGGTGGGCATGATTGGGATGGAGCGGTTGTGGTTGCTTGTACCCTTGAAGAGGGGTGATTTGTCCTTTGGACTTTAGAGATTCATAGGCTTCGGTGATGGTTATGCCATTGAAAGGAGTGTAGACGCGGTCGTTTTGGAACGGCTTGCCTTGTGGTAGAGGGACCTTCTTGTAGTTCCCCTTGTCGGTGGTAACGGCATTGACAGAAGCCTCTTTGTTTGAACTAGAGGCGGCCTTGTATCGGTAGGTAGGAGTGTCCTTCTTAATCTCCTTGAGGAAGTCATCCATGCGTACCCCCGCCTCATACATTTGGGAGAAGTCGGAGTAGCAAGCCCCACTTAGGTGGGTGCGGAGATCAATCTTGAGACATTTGAGAAAGATGTCCATTTTCTCTTTTGTGTTTGGCCTCTCAACAATTTCAGAGAGCTTGTCATTCCATCTCCTTGTGAAGTCAATGAAGGACTCGTTGTCTCTTTGAGTGGTATTCTCGAGCTCTTTCCTTATGGGCCGGTGATTGGTGTTGCCTTGATATTGATTCTTGAAGGCAAGCATAGCGGCATCCCAATCAAGACGGACTGTGAGCGGGAGAGTTGCATACCAATCCTTGGCCGCCCCCTCGAGGGTGAGAGGAAAGCATTGGGCCATAAATTTTGGGGAGACCTTCTTCGGAACCATAGCCCAAATGTAAGTCTCGATGTGAGCCATCGGGCATGAGTTGCCCTTAAACTTTCTAATGTCGGGCATCTTGAATTTGTCGGGGAGAGCGGCCATCGTGCTCATGAGGATGGATGACTGATAAAGGCTTGTGTTGGAGCCTTTTCCCATGTTGAGGCCGTCGAATTTCTGATCAATGTAGGCCATGATGGAATCGACCATTTTGGGGTCGTTGTTGTCGGTGCTTGGTCCCCCCACTTTTTTGGTGCGGGCACTGACATATGGGCTTTCAAACAAAGCATTGGTCTACTCGGATTCCTCATTGTCATTAACCCCCTTGTTCTTGGAGAGCTTGAGGAGCTTAGCTTTCAGTTGGTCAACCTCGGCCTCGTGGGCCTCCCTTTGACTGTCGACATGAGCTTTCCACAAGGCTTCTTTGGTTTGAGCCTCTTGGTTAAGGGTGGAGACTTGTTGTTGGAGTGTTTGAACCATGGTAGAAAGTTGTTCGAGAGTCATGGCGTTGTTGGTGTTGGAGTCGCCGGCCATTGATGATGTAGAAGTTTGTTGGAGTGATCATTTCACGGACAAGCCTATTGGATGAATCTCTGTAGATGCGGAGAGTACCAATCGGACCTATAATTGGAGAAGTAGCCCTTGTCAGTTTCGGTTCACACTTTCGGTCCATGAAGAGGTTGAGAACACACAGTTGGGCACACTACTCGAACCACATAAGAAAAAAGACTCTTTTTTTTTTATTTATAAGTCAGAGGGAATGGGTCCCTTTTGGGGTTTCTAAGAAGATAATGGAATCGTCACACTAGTATATAGACCATCTCGCGGTCCCATATACTCATCGGATTCCATCACGTTTGTGAATCCTACATGTATCGGGATTAAACTAAATTAATGTAGTAGAGCATACATGCGGGGACGGATTTTTATTTTCGTCCAAAGTAACCACTTTTGGGGACGGATTTTTATTGCGTCCGTTTCAACAAGTTGTCATGTATGATTTGAAGACATTAGTTTAGGGAAATCTCGGTACATGGAAACCGACTTGAGTCACGGAGTGTTAGACCCTAACTAGAATTGTGTGGTTTTGTGCTCGGCTAAAGAGAGGTTTAAAGGTCACCCCCGGCATGTAGTCATGAACTACGCCACGGGCTGAGGTTTACCGCTTCGAAAGAGCCAAGGTCGTGTGGAGCTTGAAACTTTCTAGGACGGGCCTCGACGGGTTTGGGGTTGGACTTGTGCGACTCGATAGTGAGCAATTTATAGGAGTAATGTGCATGTAGTGTGAGGTCTATCACGTGACAAAAAAATTTTTTTATATTTTTTTTTTTTGAAAAGAAAAGATAAAAAACACATAAGCACGTAAATTACAACTCCCGAATCACCCGTGTGACCGGTAAATAAAAGCATAAAATTAAACAGTTCAAGGGTTCAATTCTGTTCTGATGCAGGCAACTGTGCCCACACCCCACTGTTCTGTTCAGTCACTGAAACATGTTCTTGCCCTGGAAATTGGCCTAGAAGCGCGCGCCTTGGGCTAGTGTTGTGGGAAGCGCGTGCCTGGCGCATAGAAACTGGGAGGCGCCCGCTTCTGGGCTCACCTGTCAGATTATCAGAAACTTATGGACTCAGGGGATTGTGTGATGGAACCCCTGCAATGTTTGTTAGCACGAAATAATAGGAAGAGTAGGAAGAACACATGGAAGGCGGGCGATTCTGGAATTTGACTCGGGACGCGCGCGCTTTGGACCATGAAGGTCCGAGGCGCGCGCTTCCCATGTCAATTTCCAGAATGCCCAGAAAAGTGAATTATGAACAGAAACACAAGTTTAACCCTCAAACGTCCCCAGCGGAGTCGCCACTGTAGATACCCCGGGGGCGGGACCACGGGTTAGGCTCGAGCGCGTGAATCACCCTAGGGATGTCTAATTGATATTTTAGAGTCGCCACCCACGTTTTTTGAGGAACGTAAGAAAACCTAATGTTTATGAGCCTAAGTTTGATTTACGAAAACAGAGATTCTTTGGGATGAGGGGTTCGGGGGTTAGGTTACGAAATGGGAAGTACTTAAACACCCATTTCGCCCGAGCAAAGCCGGTCTTGTTTGTTCATAATTCACTTTTAAAGATAAATGTGTTCTTCCTATTAAAATAATGATAAAAAAGGGGTTTTAGAGTTCGAAATGTAGGGAGATGACTCCTAGGCCAATTCAATGTAATGAAAGGACCGTTGGTGTCATGTCCCAAATGGTTTTGGGTGATTGCACATTTGGTTGAAGAAGAAGAAGAAGAAGAAGAGGAGGAGAAATGTTTAAGACATTTACCTATAGTATCCTTCAAAAAGAACCTCTTGTAAAGCCTTGAAGAAGAGGTTGAATACTTTGTTGAAGAAGTCCCAAGAAGAAGTCTAGGAAAGAAGTGAGTAAAAAGGTTTGAAAGTAATGATGTCCAATGTACTCCTCCATTGATGGATTGGAGGGGTTTTTATAGTTGAAAAGTGACTGTTTTTGGAGCCAAACGGAGTCTCCAAGAAATCTTTCCCGGGCAAAATCATGTATAATGAGCAAGGGAGAGATTCTTGGGCAGAATCTGTAACTGACACGCCCCAGAAGCGCGCGCATCCCACCTAGGCGGCGGAAGGCGCTGTGAGAGCCCGCGCCCGAGATGATCGGATCACCGCGAAAATGACCACCCGTGAAAGCGGTTCGCGCCCGTCTCGTGCTGATGCGCTTTTGGAAATGCGCTCGGTTCTCACACAATGGTTTTCTCTTGATGCTGTTTTTGATTGCAAGAGTCGCCACCTCATTTTATTTTAGGGAAAATGAAGATAAAAGCTTTTTCAGAGAAAGTGGGTTCGGGGGCTAAGTTACGAGAAGAGAAGGGGTTAGGCACTCTTCTCGCCCATGATGGTCTCTATATGCATGCCACGTAAGTTCTTTTTATGCCTTTTGCCTTGGTTTTATGCCCTAACAAAATGGTGATTTAATAAATGGGGAGTCTTCCTATTCTAGGAAGGTTTGTTTTAATTCACAAATGAGAGTCGGTTTGAGTGGACTCACACTTGGTTTTGAAAATAGTTTTAATCATTTATGTACATCAAATTAAACACATAAAGGGGTGGGGGATTAATAGTTACATTTTGTGCAAAAAAGGGAAACAATTCCCAAATGAATAAATGTCCAAAACTCCGTCCCCAAACATTTTCAGGGACTGCTGCTCACTCTTCTTTGCGTACCTGTTCTTGTACTGATCCAATCTGGAAATTAAAGGTCAAGAAAACTTCCTAACACATTAAACATCTACCCTGATTTTTCCCTTGATTTTAGGGGCATGTTATGGTGTCCAAACAAAGCATGCAAGGCAATTCTTTCCACAGCCCAGTCTGACAGAATTTCATACATCCCTAAAGTATTCACTTTTTTCATCATGAAAACATAGGAATCAGGGAAAACACAAAACATTAAAGTTGTTCCTAACATTTTAAAGTTATGATATGGAGAGTTTAAAGTCCAGAAAACAAGTTTAGGTCACCCAAATCACTTCTGACATTTTCATGTCCAAACAAGAACATGCTGATTCTGAGAACAGAGAGCTTAAACAAAAAATAGAAAGAGCCTCTTCCACTGAGGCTAAAAATATGATATTTACATGTTATTCTTCCTTGTTCTGTGTAGAACAAGTTATATTTTGTGGTCTAAGACCAAAACCCAAGTTTTCTAGGAGTAAAAATAGCAACAAGGCAGTACATATGGACAGATTATTGGCATCTCACTCATGTCATGAAAACACCTATCAAAACTAACTCAAATGAAAAGCTATGAACATGAAACTTTGTACATGCATATATATACATGTTAACAACATGAAACAACAACCATCCAAGCATTTATATATGGTTTCATGATGTTCTATGCTAAGATAAAACAAAGCATGGCAGATTCAAGGTTTATAAGATAAAACAAGTTTGTTCGTTGGAAAACTTCTTGAATCCACCACAAACAAAGATATGACACTCATACATACATGATATATATACACAATATCAAAAGCTTAGCATGATCAAGAGCTCAAAACATCATTATATATCATCATTTAATAAGAAGAACAACAAGAGTAACAATATTGTATTATTGAATATAAAATGGAGGTTTAGCCTAACAAGGTGGCTAAACCCCTCAAGAAATTACATAAACATTACATCTTACCCTTTTAGATGATTACAAGGGGGAAATGATGCCTAGGTTGTGCTCCCTTTGCTTCCAAGGGAAGACTTTTTTGGGTTGTTTTCTCAAGGTTTTGGCCTTGTGTTGAAAGAGTTTGAGTTTGTGTTTAGTGTTTGTGTGGTGGTTTTATGGTGGTGTGGTGGTGGTGATATGGTGGTGTGGTGATGGTGTGGTGGTGGTGTTCTTGTTGAGAGAGAATGAGAGTGGAGGATGGTAGGGTTTTTTTTTTTCTTTTTGTTTTTGTGTCTCTCCCTTTTTGAAATGGATGAGAGTGGTGTATATAGGAGGAGGGAGGTGGTAAATTGGTTGTAACTTGGAGGGGGGAGGTTGTAAATTGGTGGATTCATCATCTATCCTTCTTGACTAAGGCTTAAAGTCATCTTTCTTATCTCTGTTCCGGCTTTCCGCTCCGCAACTGCTCCGTTGTGCGCGTCTCCGGTGTCCCGGTTGTCCGCGAGTCCAACATGAAAGTTGCTCGGAATATTTTTCTGGTCAGGCCGGTATATCTGAAATATTTTTATGAGCAAGGAACGACAATAATATATTTTTTGCTCTTCTTGACCAGTTGATAAGATATTTTGAGATATTTTCCAATTTGGATAACCATCTTTCCGGCTCCGTCTTTCCGCTCCGTCGTGCGCGCTCCGGTATCCCGGTTGTCCGCGGGCCCAACATGAAAGTTGATTGGAATAATTTTGTTGTCACGCCGGTATATTTGAAATATGTCAATTAGCAAGGAAAGGTAATAAAATATTTTTAATGCACAGAATGGATAACAGCGAGCAGTTCGGGGGGTTGCGGGCCCCGTTTCCGGTCCCGCACCTCGAAAAACGAAATTTTTGCTTGTTTGCTCGTTTTTTCGCTCTGATCATGAATATGAAGTCCGTTTATCCATTCGATGCACCGATAAGGCTCACGGCAGTCCCGCACAGCCAAATCGAGGGTTTTAGGTCAATTTTTCGGGTTTAGACCGATTCAAGGTGGGTTTTTAGGGGTGCGAGATCAGGGTATCTACAGAGCCCCTCGTCGAATCTCCTGGTTAAAGGGGATTCTACGATTCACTAAGAGACACTCGATCTCGTCTAGGGTGTAACGGCTGGGTCCAAGGTAGGACTTCCTACGTATCTCTTTCGAGAATCAAGCCTCCGTAGTTCTAACTCAAACTATCAATCAAACACAGACAATGGTCGGTTCCGGTTTCCCGGTTTACCTACGTATCTCTCTCGAGATTCAAACCAAACGTAGTTCAGGTTTATTAAAATTTAAAGCAGGGGGTAGCATTGAGATGCGATATCTCTTTGCTGGGGATGGGGGTTGGCATTGAGACATGGTTATGAGAATGGGCGACTGAGCTCACCAAGGTAAGCTGCCTACGTATCCCTTGCGGGAATCAAATCGCGGCGTAGTTCTGGGGAGGTACAACTCGGGCCCCCGAGATGACTAAGGTGGAATAACATAACTTCAACTGGGGAACGTACGACGTTGCGCAGTTCGGGGGAGGTAATCTCGGGCGCCCGAGAAGACCAGGGTGGAACAACATAGCATTGCTGGGGAGTTGCATTGAGAAGCGAAGTCTCTTTGCTGGGGGGTTGGTATTTGACCAACAAATTGCGAGAATTGGCGACTGAGTCCAACGTTGTGAACTGCCTACGTATCCCGCCGTGGGAATCAAGTCGAGTCGTAGTTCTGATTAGAACCGACTCGAACAATTAAGAGAAGGCTTAAGACCAACACGACTCAAGGGTTGACGCAAGGTACAATCCGAGTAAAGGGTGCATTGAGATTTGATCTCTCTTTGCAAAGGGATGGAAATCATGAAGGGAGAACGTACGACGTTGCGCAGTTCGGGGAGGTAATCTCGGGCGCCGGAGAAGACCAAGCTGGAACAACATATCTTTTCAAAAGGGGGACCTACGACGTTGCGCAGTTCGGGGGAAGTAATCCCGATCTTTCGAGAAAACTGAGGGCAATAAACAACTGAAGCCATTTATGTACACAAACTAAAATCAAGGATACGCTGCATTCTGCGCCGTCCAGATTCTTCTGCCTTTGTTTTTGCTGTCTGATGAGATTTTTGTACTTTTTTAAGCGAGAGACCACCGCTTTGTGTGATCCACTGGTGCTGTTTTAACCCCGACTGATTCTTTTTTGCTATTGGGAGGGATAACAGGATCGGCTTCGTCCGTTGATCTGCAAGTTAGCTTTGCATGCAGTGGCAGATGTGATTCACACAGATAAAAATTGGATTATTCTGACTGAACACAATCTTTCTTTTATTCTGAAATTCCGGATACTTTTTTCTTTTCTTTTTTTTTTTTTTTTTTTTTTTTTTAAATGACACCGACTCGCGATTAATGACCAACACTGAATCAAGCCCGGATTTCAGAGGGCGGCTGCGGTTATATTCATGATAAAGGGGACAAGGTTCAATTCCTAGGGATGAGGACAAGGAAAATGTCAGCTTTTCTAAGAGCCGCCGTACGGACGACTGACACCTTCTGCTGGGTTTTTGACTTTTCGAACCTTGCTTTTGGCTAGGGGGGACGGGGAGACAACCCCTTTTGGAATACTGATGATTTAGGCCGAGTTTTTGGGAGGTTATAAATGGGGAGGGGGATCTCTTCTTATTTCTCACACCAACCAACTTCTCCTTCTTTCCTGCTTTGCATCCTTTAGCTCATTTCCCTTCTAAAATGGCTAATCTTGGCCAAACCCTGGTTAACATCGAAGAATACCGGGTAGGACTCGACTGCTGGGTGAATTCATACCCAAATAATGTACGAGCGGTGCTAGAAGAAAACTATCATTTCAAGTTGCTCTTTACTCTGAGGAAGCTTCCCATTCAGTGGGAGATGATCCGCGGTGCTTCTGTTTTCTGGTCAACCCGGACCCACTTGTTCAATTTCAATCAAGACGAACTGTGTCCCACCTTTGAAGAATTCTGCGCCATTACAGGCAATACCATTTACGGCGAGGCCATGGTGCCCACTTCCCACAGGACACCTGCTCGGTGGCTCATTGAAACCTTCAGCTTTGATATTGACTTCTCAAGGGTTCTCCTTCATGGGACCCACCTTGACATTACTTGCTTCCCCGAACTCTTTGGCGAGGCTGACCCTCATAACCCGATGTACTCCGACCGTAGGGACTTTGCCTTGGTTATGTGCCTATTTGCAGAGATGTTTTTCGTTTCTTACGATGGCTTCATCGACTCAAGGATGGTGGACATCGTTGATTCTTGCATGCGTGGTGCCGGCAACGTGATGACTGTCCTCTTGGCTGAGACTTTGCATGGGCTGGACGGCTACTATCCCAGAGGTGATGCTTTCACGTCGGGCAGCCCCATTCTATTGCAGATCTGGCTTCAGGAGCATCTCAAGATCATTCGGCCGGTGTCGAATCCAGACTATACCCCTTCTATGCTTCCAAGGCGAGGTTTATACAGGCAAAACTGCACTACCGTCAAGGAGTGGGTTGGACACTTTTGGCGGATCACATCAGCAGACATCACGTGGGTGCCTCCGCATTGGGGTTTGAGCAGGTATCTCATTACGAGTGCGGGTCATTCCTTCATCTGGCTGGCTGGGCTTCGCTCCACCACTTTCTACTTGGGCCAACCGGTGGCTCGCCAGTTCGGACAAGTCCAAGGGATCCCCTTTTCTGACCTTCCCATCACAGATAATTTGCCGGTGAGTACCAACATATGCAACTTGATCAAAGAGGTTTTGTATTAGAATGGTGCACACATCGGTCGAGGCAGGCGCCGGGGTGAAGGGGACACATTTTATGAACCCACTTTGGAATATCTTGAGTGGTTGGGCCCTCAAATTGCTGAAGAAACCGCTACCATTGCAGCTTTGGTACTGGAGCTCGTAGGTCCAGAAATTCTGTCTGGGGATTACTATTCCCAGATAACAGGGCCGACAGTTTTCCAGAATCAGATTGGCGGGAGTCAACCACGCAGCGGTCATCGATCCGGACGCCGCAGAAATGACCGGGGCTCAACTTCAAGGAACACCCAGCCTGATGCAACGAACTCTGAGAATCAAAGGGGAGAAAGCTCGACGGGTCCTTATCCGAATGTGTTCGATCGTCTCAGTCCCTGAATAAAGTTTCAGTTATTTTCGCTTTAATCCTTGGTTGCCACGCCAAGATGATGTGTTTTTATTTCAAAGTTTGTTGTGTTTGTTTTTCCTTTTGAATGTAATGTTTGCAAGTTCAACGTGGGGAATAAAAATCTTTCTTTACTTTTAATGACCGGACCCAAAGGTTGCCTACGTTCCTCTTTAGAGGCTCAGGTCAACGTAGTTCGACACAGTTACATGAAATTTTGCACGCCTCCTGTTTTTTACCTAGAACTGCCCTTTCGGGTTTTCACCTCTAGTGGGGCTGTCTTTTGCGCTTTTTTTTTTTTACAGACTCGATAGGAAACACAAATCTCTGCGTCTTCTACGCATAATACTTCTTCAATTTGCTGAGGTTGCAGGGCTGAACAAGGTCTTCTCCAAAATTCAGTTTGCAGGAACACGGCTCCACCAGACTGTATCTTCTTGACAATGTAGGGGCCCAACCACGGAGACTTCCATTTCCCTTGGGGGTCGACATAACTTGGTGGCTTTTCTCGCAGCACAAGATCTCCCATTTTGATATTGCGGTCTTTCACTTTCTTGTTAAATGCTCTGGCAATTCTGCGCTGGTACGCACGATTGTGCTCAAGGGCCAACAACCGCTTTTCATCGAGCAATGCTAACTCTTCATGGCGACTTTGTAACCAATCAACTTCAGACACTTGATTCTCAAGTAGCACTCTCATAGAGGGGAATTCAAGCTCAATCGGGAGAACTGCTTCCATGCCATATGCAAGTGAATAAGGAGTAGCCCCAGTCGGTGTCCGAACAGATGTGCGGTATCCCCACAAGGCTAAAGGCAGCTTCTCGGACCAATCTTTTCCAGTGATAGCCATCTTTCTAATGATGTTCTCCAGGGTTTTGTTCGCCGCTTCTACCGCTCCATTGGCTTGGGGTCGATAGGGGGATGACTTGTGTCTGACCACCCGGAATTCGTCAAGCAATCGGTTGACTTCCCCTTCAAAGTGAGTTCCATTATCTGAGATCATCTCATAAGGGACCCATATTTGTATAAAATGTTGGTACGAATGAACTCGGCTACCTTCTTGGCATTCAAAACTTTGTAAGCAGCGGCCTCAACCCACTTGGTGAAGTAATCGATAGCTACGAGCACGTATTCTTGCCCACCCGAACCTTTCGGTTTGACCTGACCAATAACATCTATCCCCCATGTGGAGAAAGGCCAAGGAGCAGTTGATTGATAAAGAACGTGTGGTGGCAGATGTTGTAGACTAGCGTACCGCTGACACTGATCACAGGTTCGCACTTTCATCATACAATCCTTTTCCATCGTGGTCCAGTAGTACCCTTTCCTCACTATCTTCTTAGCGAGCATGTGCCCATTCATGTGGGGTCCACACAGTCCCCCATGGATTTCATCCATGATTCTATTCACCTCAGTCTTATCTACACAGAGTAAATTTAGTCCGTGATGATACCTTTTGTACAACTGATCTCCGGAAATCACAAATTGGGAGGCCCATCTGCGCATTGCAATCCTTGCCTTTTGTCCCTTTCTGGAGGGTAGGTCCCATTCCTGAGCACATTCCATACGCCTGTATACCACGGCTCTTCATTCTCTTCGCTTTCTAGCTCAATATCCAGGCAGTAGGCTGGGATTGATCTCTTACTAACCACAAACGGCTTTACCATAACATCTGCAGGGAATTCCATGATGGAGGCTAGGGTAGCCAATGCATCTGCGAATCTGTTTCGGTCCCTTGGGAGATAATGGAATGAGATATCTGAGAAGCGTTTTGTGAGCGCTACCAGTCGAATATGATACTGCTGTAGTCTTGGATCCAGGATTTTCCATTTTCCCTTGACCTGATTGATGATCAAGGCGGAGTCCCCGAACACTTCAATTTCTTTGACCCCTCGATTTAATGCTTCTCCCAGGCCGGCGATGCAAGCCTCACACTCTGCTATGTTATTCGAACAGTCGAAGTTAATCGGATAGCAATGGGCGTGTGCGCATCACTTGGATCAATGAGCAAGATTCCAATTCCGAAACCTCTCTTGTTGGCAGCCCCATCAAAGAAGAGTTGCCACTTATTCTCCGAACAATCAACAGTGTAGATCCCTTCATCGGGAAACTGAGCTTCTGGTCCGGGCTCAAGATCAAAAGCCACATCTTCAAGATGGTCTGCTATCACCCTTCCTTTAATGGACTTAGGCGTTGCGTAAGTCATATCAAACTCGCTTAAGAGAAAAGCCCACTTGGCCACTCGATTGGACATGGTTGGCCTTTCGAGGATGTACTTCACTGGATCCATTCGGGATATAATTTGGACAGGTAAGGATTGCAGATAAATTTTTAATCACTGCGAGATCCAAACCAAACAGGTACATGCCTTTTCCAACGCTGAGTAGTTCAATTCACTCCCTTGTAGCTTTCTGCTAACAAAATAGATGGCACTTTCCACCCAGGAGTCTTTTTTTCTTGTGCAAGCATTGCTCCTACTGCAGTATAAGTAACTGTTAGGTACAGTCGTAAGGGTTTGTACGAATGAGGTGGCGCCAAGACCGGTGGGCTTGTCAAGTATTCTTTGACCTTTTCAAAAGCAATCTGGCATTCTTCATCCCATGATCGATCGGTGTCCTTTTTTAGGAGCTTAAAGAGCGGTTCACACATCATGGTTAACTGCCGTATGAATCTGCTAATGTATTGAATCCTTCCCAAGAAACCTTTCACCTCTTTTTGAGTTCGAGGTTGAGGCATTTCTGTGATGGCCTTTATTTTGTCGGGGTCGACTTCAATCCCTTTTTCAGTTACCAAGAAACCTAAGACTTTGCCTCGGACAGTACCGAATGTGCATTTAGCAGGATTCAATTTCATGTGGTACTTCCGCAACCTTTCGAAGAACTTTCTGAGGTCAATCAGATGCTGAGCGCCTTCTTCAACTGAGTGCACAATCATGTCATCCACGTAGATTTCAAGCTCTTTATGGATCATGTCATGAAAAAGGGTCGTAGCACCTCTTTGATAAGTGGTTCCGGCATTTTTAAGACCGAAAGGCATCACAGTATAGCAGAACGTCCCCCACGGGGTGATGAAGGAAGTTTTCTCTTGATCTTCTACTGCCATCTTAATTTGGTTATAACCCGCCATTCCATCAACGAACGACTTCACTTTGTGCATTGCAACCGAGTCCACCAAAATGTCAATATTTGGTAACGGGAAATCATCCTTCGGGCAAGCCTTGTTGAGGTCTCTGAAATCAACACATATCCGTACTTTGCCGTTCGCCTTTTCAACTGTGACCATATTGGACAACCATTTGGGATACTCCACAACTCGGATGAAGCCTACTTGTAGCAGCCTCTCGATCTCCTCTTTAACCTGAAGGGCCCACTGCGGCTTGATTCTGCGTAGTTTCTGCTTGACCGGTTTGGCGTCAGGAAAGGTAGGAATTCGGTGTTCCACGATCGTCGGATCTAACCCTGGCATGTCTTCATACGACCAGGCAAACACATCAACAAATTCTTTGAGTAAACTGATCAGCTCTTCCCTGTCAGCCCCTTGCATGAAGCTCCCGATCTTCATTTCTTTGACTTCTTCATTCAGCCCCAGATTGATGGTAGACAGATTTTCCCCACAGGCTTCTAATTTTCGTTCCCCGCGCTGTTTTGCTAACCTGTTTAACTCGATTAAATAGTCTTTTTCATCTTGACTTATGTTTTTTAAAGATTCATGATTAACTTTAGTTGTTCTTAAATTTTCATTTGTTAAAGGATTTTTTAAAATATTGGCAACCGAGGAGTAAGCGGAAATAGAGGAAACTTCATTCACAAAAGAGGGGAGTACAAGCTCGGCGACCACGTCGAGGTCCTCGACAGTGAGGTCCTCTTCGGGAGTCCCGGAAACAACATTAGATAGCACAAAGGGTTCAAAAGCGGGGCCATCAGGGCGAACATAACCAAACTGCTCCACCAGAGTGTCAGTAGTAGCGAGCGGGCCAGTGGTTCTGGACCAGTTATTAAGTGGTGCCACTGCCGGCTTGAGGTGCTTCACCGAGTCATAAGCTTCACCATTACCATTTTCGATCATAACCACATATCCGTCTTCAAGACCAATTCCTTCAAACAACCCGAAGACATCATCTTGTTCATCAATATTCCACAGAATAATCGGGTCCAGTTGCTTATAGGAACTGCCCACATCAAAGTTTTCATCGACCATCTTGATATTCTCAAATACTTCCCATCCAGCATGAGGCTTTTCATTAATGCCAATAACTGGCTCAAAAGGCATAACATACGCGACATCTTCAACTTTGCAAACAAAATATCCCTTCCAGGACTTTTCATAAGGATGGAGTGGGGGGAGCTTATAGGTCCTTCCACTTTTGATAGCAGTCTGTCTCTCCCTTTTCTGACGTACAGCTTCGGCGATTTCGGCAGGAGTCGGTTTGTAGCCAAGCCCAAAAGGAAGGAAGAAAAATGGAACATCATCCTTGATAGGTTCAATACACCCTTGTTGCTCTTTTCCAAGCCCCATCATAGGCAGGAACTTCATCTTCTTGACCATATTCAAGGCCATTGCGTCTCCATACCTGGTCCGCTTTCTACCAATTAGATCGATCTCCTTGACATATTCAATAGCATGGATCCGAGCTTGTGGGATCACTTCAAAACCACTCAAGAAGATTCCAGTATCTTTGTGCTCAATTCCCAAAATCGGGAGGTCATGAACTTGCGTATCATCTTGGGCATGAACTACCACTACATGATTGTCGTGGATGAACTTGATGCACTGATGGTAGGAGGAAGCTACCCCTCTTACTCCATGGATCCAAGGGCGTCCCAAGAGTAGACTGAATGAGGACTTGATATCAATCACTTGAAATTCAATCGGCATGACAAGAGGGCCAATGGTGAGAGTGAGAAGGACAACACCCAAAACACAGCGACTAGTGCTATCGTAAGCACGAACCACTTGAGAAGATAGGGCCAAATCAGTTATCTTGATTCCCAAATCTGCGAGAACATGCACGGGGCATACATTTACTGAGGAGCCATTATCGATCAAAACACGAGCTAAGTGCTCACCTCCGACCCCAACTGTGATGTGCAGAGCCTCGACATGATTAAGACCAATTTTTGGTGCATCGAGATCAGTAAAAGTGATGATATTCCCAAAATGAATGTTGCCGATCATGTGGACAAGGTCATTAGGAGAAGTCTCGATCGGGATGACAGCTTGAGCAAGAGCTTTAACCAACACGTCTCGGTGCTCCTGTGAAGACGAGAGCAAACCCCAAATGGATATTTTAGCCTGGGTTTTCTTTAACTGGGTCAAGACCGGGTTCTCGGCGACCTTCTCTTTCTGAGCGGGGACTTCTTCTTTATCCTTTCCCAATTCACTTGCCTCGGGATTTGGAGGCTGATAGGCTCTTCCCGAGCGAGTGAGGTGATTCACATTTCCGCCAACCCAAGTGGCCTTTTTAACAGGGGCCTTTTGCTCCTTAACATCTTTAGCACTAGACAAAATCGAATCCCAAGAGATCATATGGCATTCAAAATCTTCGGAGATAACAGGAGTTACAGTGTAATTCAAAGCTTTCTTCGGAACGATGAAACTAGTCCTTGAGTAGTTTCCTTCAAACTCGATCACATGGATCCCTGGCAAGGGATTAGTCACCACATTTGGTTGGGGCGGCTTCTGAATGATTCCATCTTCTATCATGTCTTGCAGAGTGTGTCTCAAACTCCAACTTTGTTGCATGACCAGGTGATACGTGGTATGCACAATATTTACTTGCATTCCAATTCTTAGGAGGCAGATTAGGCGGGCGGTATCCTTCTATCGGCTTTAGTACTCCTTGGGCGACCAATCCTTGAAAGATAGTAGACAATGGAGCGCTGAATTTATCAAAATGGCGATCTCTCCGATTTCCACCATTCCTTCGCTGATCGGTGACAGAGTTCACAGACCCGTCTTGATTATAACACGAAGGTGCCCTATTGTAGCTGCTCCGGCTTGGTCCCACATTGATGTTCCAAAAAGGAGCAGGGGTCATGGCAACATTGTTCACAACTGGTGCCGGGGCTTTAGCAGCGGATCGGAATCTGTAGGAGCTAGGAGAAGAATCTAGCGTGATCACCCCAGTTCGGACATCTTCGTCAATACGAGAACCCACATCAAGAATAGAAGCAAAATCTGGAAACGGGAGATATTTCATCTTATCTGCACACACCGGCTGAAGATTCTTAAGGAAAATACGAGTTTGCTCGGCACTGTCAGGCCTCTCCAGAGTTTGAGCAACTTTCTTCCTCCACCTACTTGCAAATTCAGAAAAGGATTCCTTCTCACGCTGAGCACACGAATCGAGGTCACGACGGCTCTTCTCCCAGTTGGAGTTATCTTTGTATCGCTTCTGGAATTCATCCACGAGCTTCCCCCAATTATCAACCAGATTGGCATCCACAGTCATAAACCACTGCTTAGCGGCTCCTACCAAAGTCAGATGGAAGTTGGAGGCCATCGCACCAATATTAGCCCCACGAGACTGCATTGCATGAGCGTAAGATTTCAGGTGGGCCATTGGGCAACCTGTACCGTCAAATTTCTCCACATCGGGCATTTTGAATTTAGGAGGCAGAACAGCAAATGGAGATAATTTCAAGGAATCTGCAGAAAACTCCCCTTTATTCATGACCTTTCTCAACATTTCTTTCATTTCGCTCATTTCAATCTCAGCTTTAGTAAGGGGTACATATGGGACACCCTTGTAGAACGCTTCCATTTGGCGAACTAGGTTAGGATCTTGCCCCTGGGAAGTTCCTTGATTAATCTGAGAGGCACCGCTAGCAAACGCACCATAAGCGTTGGGCTGCTGATTCGGATACAGAGTCTGCATATACTGAGCAAAGGGATTATGATCAGGTGGATACTGAGACGGATGCACAGTAAAATTTGCTGGATTCGGGATGAAGGGCTGGTGAGTGCCACTGAAGTCTGGATGAGCCACATTACCCTGAGGAGGGATGTTCTGGTGATGACTCTGGCCGATGGTGTTGCTACCAATAGGATTCAAGTTGATGGTAGGGATGCCACTTCCATTGGGACGTGTATTGCCATTGGGATTAGGATTGGGAACCCCATTTCCGGTCTGATTAACGTTCGGATCGCCATTGGGATTTCTGTTGGGGTTGCCATTGGGAGCCCCATTACTATTCTGATTCTGCATCTGCACAAGTGTAGCCAGTAGCTCATCTTACTGAATCCTCATCTGACCCAACACATTCTGCTCCAACCATGCTTGAAGACCTGGTGGCGGCACATAGGCTTCCTCATTTCCTTCCTGAGCCATTGCAATAGCTTCTTCGGTTACAGGCACTGTCTCGGCAACTCGGATCAACCTCCCCTTACTGTTTCTAGCTCCCCCTTTCCAAGTAGATGCCAGGCTTAGAGTATCTGAAAGGGATGGTGCTTAGGGATGATTAGAGAGTGAAAAGGATCGAGATTTTCCGAGTTTGATTCAAAGGAGTTCAAAAATCAAAATCAATCCTAGAATGCCGGATAAGCACTTGCTTTATTTTGACATGTTTTTGCATGAATCTTGGAATAGTGGATACCATCTCCAAAGTATAGGACCAACGTTTTTCACCTGTACTGTACTATTGGTCGCCCGAGCCCCTAGCGAAGGGCCTATACTCTTTCTGGGATCCACCATTCGGTTACGGTCTATGTGAGGGTCTTGACAATTTCAAGTCAATCCAAGAATTTCAACATGATATCCATAATTGAGGTCGATTATAACCTTTTGGGAATTCATAGGATTGAAGTAAAATTGTTTAGACAAAAACCGACATGAAGTCTGTGACGTGTTATTTTCGAAAGAATATGGACATCGCATTTCGGCTTTTGAAGCTTGGCTTACACCCATCACAGCGACCGTAGGCGCTGCTAAGGGGGAAACAGTATACCTTTGACCCTATGGGGAAGTCAAGTGAGCTCCCTTATGCCCCAGGTTTACCGTCTCGGGTTTGAGATTCTAAGACGCTTTTCAAAAAACGTGCATGTGTGTGAGGTATCTATGAGTTCGAAAAATCATTTTGAAAGCACGTAAAGAAAACAAGAAAATCATTTTTTTCCTTTTTTACTTGTTTTACCCCTTTTTTGGGGAATCACTCACCACGCAATGCATATATATATATACAAATAAGATAAGCGAAAAAAGGCCCCTGCAAAACAGAGGTTAGGGCACAGATATATACACCCCAAGTAAGGCACATAAAGCATGGCACACACAAAGATTTAGAGTTTAGCCCACTTTAAAACAACTCCCCAGCGGAGTCGCCACTGTGAGAGCCCGCGCCCGAGATGATCGGATCACCGCGAAAATGACCGCCCGTGAAAGCGGTTCGTGCCCGTCTCGTGCTGATGCACTTTTGGAAATGCGCTCGGTTCTCACACAATGGTTTTCTCTTGATGTTGTTTTTGATTGCAAGAGTCGCCACCTCATTTTATTTTAGGGAAAATGAAGATAAAACCTTTTTCAGAGAAAGTGGGTTCGGGGGCTAAGTTACGAGAAGAGAAGGGGTTAGGCACTCTTCTCGCCCATGATGGTCTCTATATGCATGCCACGTAAGTTCTTTTTATGCCTTTTGCCTTGGTTTTATGTCCTAACAAATTGGTGATTTAATAAATGGGGAGTCTTCCTATTCTAGGAAGGTTTGTTTTAATTCACAAATGAGAGTCGGTTTGAGTGGACTCACACTTGGTTTTGAAAATGGTTTTAATCATTTATGTACATCAAATTAAACACATAAAGGGGTGGGGGATTAATATTTACATTTTGTACAAAAAAGGGAAACAATTCCCAAATGAATAAATGTCCAAAACTCCGTCCCCAAGCATTTTCAGGGACTGCTGATCACTCTTCTTTGCGTACCTGTTCTTTTACTCATCAAATCTGGAAAGTAAAGGTCAATAAAACTTCCTAACACATTAAAAATATACCCTGATTTTTTCCTTGATTTTAGGGGCATGTTATGGTGTCCACACAAAGCATGCAAGGCAATTCTTTCCACATCCCAGTCTGACAGAATTTCATACATCCCTAAAGTATCCACTTTTTTAATCATGAAAAACAAGGAATCATTGAAAACACAAAACATGAAAGTTGTTTCTAACATGTTAAAGTTATTATCTGGAGAGTTTCAAGTCCAGAAAACAAGTTTAGATCACCCAAATCACTTCTGACATTTTCATGTCCAAACAAGAACATGCTGATTCTGAGAACAGATAGCTTAAAAAGAAAAATAGAAAGTGCCTCTTGAACTGAGGCTAAAAATATGATATTTACATGTTATTCTTCCTTGTTCTTTTTAGAACAAGTTATATTTTGTGGTCTAAGACCAAAACCCACGTTTTCTAGGAGTAAAAATAGCAACAAGTCAGTAAGGTACCATATGGACAGATTATTGGCATCTCACTCATGTCATGAAAACACCTATTAAAACTAACTCAAATGAAAAGCTATGAACATGAAACTTTGTACATACATATATATACATGTTAACAACATGAAACAACAACCATCCAAGCATTTAGATATGGTTTCATGATGTGCTATGCTAAGATAAAACAAAGCATGGCAGATTCAAGGTTTATAAGATAAAACAAGTTTGTTCTTTGGAAAACTTCTTGAATCCACCACAAACAAAGATATGATGTTGTTCAAATAGATTCCTAGATCATAGAGTTACTTAATCCCAATCATGTTTTCACTTAGGATCCCCCAATTTTATTAGAACCTTTTTAGGTACCCTTATGATTCTTTGTGACAAGCACAGGTGTATTACAACTCTTCAAAACAAGACAAACCAGCAGAGGAAGCAAATCAGCAGACCAGTAAACAAGTTGCCGATCAACTCTATTCTTAACATGCGATAAGTTTCCGATCAACTTGCTACACAAGTTGCCGATCAACTTATTAAAGAAGTTGCCGATCAACTCCATTCTCAACATGCCGATATAATAGACAGTCCGCACTGTCAGTCAGGTGACATCATTTCATTAAAGTCAACATTGCTGATTGTCTCTATACTATTTTATCATAAAGTAGTTTACCTGCTCTGTAATGATTACTGCGCCGTCTGACACATAACTACTTTTAGCTATACTCTGTCTCTACTTGCTTTTGCAGGTAACCGGTTGAGACAAAGGGGTCTTTACCCATCAGACTTTTCAGGCACGCGTATCTTCGCCATTAATGCCAAGGATACTGCATTAAATGCTCCTCACCTACCCAGCTGGAAATTCAAATGTTATCCTTCTTCAACAAGCTAAGACATTAACTCCTCCTATAAATAGAGGACTCAGTGCATTGAAGAAGGTTGGTGATTTTAGTGCATTGAAGAGAGTTGGTTGTTTGAAGCATTCATTGAAGCTCAAACATTCCGTGTCCTGATAATCATTAGATCATTTAATAGGACATACACTTGTGCACAAACTCAACAACATTGTTAGTATTCCCGAACTAGATCATTTTAAGGAATACGTTGTTTGAGTATTTCACACACCCACCTGAGTGAGACAAGTTCTTTTGAACTTGCTACTCAAATACACTTGGTCGGATATTTGTTTTACGATTCATTAACTATCTCTAGAATTTAGTCTTTGTATCCGGCAAAGCCGTGCTTGTAATAGACTAGGGATATTTAATAGTGCTCTTAACCCAAATCCAAGTTCTGACCAAACTTGGTAGAGGACGTAGCAGTATTTACACTGTGAACCTCTCCAAATCCTTGTGTCCCCTGTCACTTACTGTCCTTGCCGGTTGGAACTCTATCACCGGCAAATCATTAATGTTCTTGCTGATTCATCATTATTTCCTTTGACCAATCTCTTGAAACTGCATTGAACTTTTGGAAACAACTTTGTGTAAAACTAAGCTCTGAAAATCTTTTATACACTGATCTTGTGTGAGTTAAATCTAAGTCATATTTTTCCCGCTGCGCTTACTGATAATAGTTTGCAAACTGATAAGTGACTTTGCATTTAAAAGTGTTTCTTTGTAAAAGTTTAAAAAGGCTATTCACCCCCCCCCCCTCTAGCCTATTTTCCTACCAATTGGGCCTAACAATTGGTATCAGAGCTTGGAATTTTGAAAGAAATTTCCAAGCTTTGCAGCTTGTATTGCCGATACCATGGCAGGAAAAATCATGCAGTCGTTCAACATCACTACCATTCCGTTGTTGAACGTCAATGAGTTTGGTGTCTGGAAATCTCGTATGATAAAGTATATGAACTCAATCGATGACCGGTTAATGCAAGTAATAGAAGGTGGTCCAATCATTCCTCTAAAGGTCTCAACCACCTACCGACCAATTCCTTCCACTCCTCTGACTGCTCATGCTGATCAAGACACTGAACAAGAAACGCATGTTCAAGTTGATGAAACCTTGATTGAAAAACCTAGAGAAGAATGGACTGATGAAGACAAACTTTCAGTTTCTCTAGATGGTAAGGCGTGCCATATTATCTCATGTGGATTGGACGACAAGCAATATAAACTGATTGACTTGTGCTCCACGGCTCAACAATGCTGGAACAAACTCCTTGCATACTTTGAAGGAGATGAGCAGGTGAAAGACAACAGACTCTACGACTGCATTGCTGAGTTTGAATCTTTCAAGAAACTAGATGGTGAATCTCTAAGAAGTGCCTACGACAGATTCTGCAAGGTAAGTAATTTATATGCTTCATTAGGTAAAGTGTATACTATGAAAGATCTTAATATTCGTTTTCTAAGTTCTTTAGGAAATGAGTATCATACTAAGGTCACTGCTGTTAGAGAAGTTAGAGACTTAAACAAGACCTCTATTCAGAATATTGTGTCTAGTCTGTTCTTGTATGAGAGAGAACTGCAAAAACTTAACGTTCTCGATAAAAATTTCAAAAACTTGTCTCTATCAGCTCAATCTCAGGTATCCTTTCCTTCAACCAAATTCCCTCCTATAGATCCCCATCAAACACCCTGCTGTTCAAAAACCTCAGAAACACCTTCATAACAAACAATGGAAGAAGACGGGTTTGACGCCTTTGCCAGAAACTACAAGAGGTTCAAAGACTTCAAAAAGATGCAAAAAGGAAGTCACCAGCAACAAAAATCTTTTACACCACCATTTCAAAAATCAGCAAGCTACAACAAACCAAGTACCAGTGCTACCGATGGCAAAAACAGCAAAGGTGATCTTGTCTGCTTTAACTGCAGAAAACCTGGTCACTTTGCCTCAAAATTTCCTCAGCCAAAGTATGAATACGTGACGAAATCAGTAAACAAGAGATACCCAAAGTCTCGAAGTTATGTTGCCGATGATAGCACAGAAAAAGCCTTGCCGGTCTGGTGTGAAACTGCTTCAGACGAAGATGCCGACGAAGATGCGGATGCCGATGTAAGTTTCATGGCATTATATTCAGATGATGCCGATCTTTCATCCTTGCCGAATCCAATCTACCGAGATCCCTCGCCGCCAAAGACTCCAGTCAAAGAAATACCAACTGGAAGAGCTCAACCATACTTCAAGGAAGTAAGCATCAAAGCAGGAAATCCAATAGGATGCAAGGTTCATCAAGTGGGAACTTCACTCTATGGACAGTGTAACTCTTCTCACTTCAATGCTTCTAAAACAAAACCCTTGCCGATGACAAGAAAATTCTCATTCACCGAACATCCCAATATTGCCAAAAGCCTTTCGAAACCCATCTCTTCCCTACCTGACTTCTCTCCTGAACCCATTCCCTCTACTCCTAAAGATTCAGCCGACCCCCTTCCAGAATTATCTAAGGCTGAGATGGTAGAGACAATGGATGAACTTTTTATTGATTATGAGAAGCTGAGTAGAGTTCATAAAGTTATGGCTGCTGATTTCAAAAGAATTTCTAACGAGAATAGCTCACTTATGTCTGAACTTTCAGTTCTCAAAGGACACGAGCTTGATTCTATTTCTCTAAAGAAAGAAAACCTAGATCTCAAATGCCAAGTAGCAGTATTGATAGCTCAGATCGAAGATCTTGTGAAAAGAAACAATCATCTCTCAAGGATTGTTGATTGTTACACAAAATCTAGAGTTGCTGTTGAAACAATCCTACAGACCCAAATGTCATATAAGGACCAATCTGGGTTAGGATTTGACTCCAGCAGCAGTAGCTCTACTGAAACTTGTGCGACCGAGAAAAGGGATGAGAAAGTTGAATATAGTCCTGTTAACTCAGTGCATAAGGATGCTAAGCCAATATACAGTGCTGTGGCAATGAAGTATCCTAAGAACCAGAACAAAAGGAATGATAAGCACAAACAAAGATATGTTAAGGTTGCTGATACTGAGTCTGCCAATAACGGTATTCTTGGTGAATACATCAGCAGAGCAAGTGCTGCCGATCTAACCTCCTCTGCTGCCGATGGACAAGTACCTAAAAAGGTAACTGCCAAAGGTAAACAGAATGGAAAGAAAGGCAACACTGGCACCTTTAAACCTACTAAGTTTGTGCCCGCTCAATTCCCTAGTTCTGCCGATGCACTGACTAAACAGAATGATGTTCTACCGACTCCACAGCCTATCAGTCAAGTGAGATGTTCTAATTGTTTTGATTATGGTCACAAGGCTCATGAATGCCTCTTGAAGCACCTATCTGGACCCACTGAGGTTACATCCTCTAGTGGTGGCCAGATGTGGTTGCCAAAGAGGAACTAACCCTTGGACCCAAGAATAAGGGGGACCATAAGCATACCGTTTTATTTCAGGAATGCTTCATGGCCTCAACTGGTGCAAGCAAGGATTTGTGGATTCTAGATAGTGGCTGTTCAAGGCACATGACAGGATTTGCAGATCTACTTGCCGATATCTCAGAAGCATCAGGTCCCCCAGTGGTTTTCGGTGATAATGCCAAAGGAAAAATCATCGGTATTGGTACCATCAAGAGAGGTGCAGTCACTGTACAGAAGGTCTCTCTAGTGGATGGTCTGAAACACAACCTTCTATCAATATCATAATTCTGTGATAAAGGGATGCAATGTGTATTTACTACTTCCAGTTGCTATGTGAAAGACATTGCTTCCAATAAAACTCTTCTCACTGCCAAAAGAAAAGGTAACATTTATGCAGTAGATTTAAGTGCTATTACTGGTGTTGCTAATGTTTGTTTTGTAGCTAAGAACATCAGTGAGAACTCATGGCTATGGCACAAGAGACTCAGTCACTTGAACTTCAAGTATCTCTCCAAGCTTGCCGATTCAAATCTGGTAACCGGTCTGCCTCAAGTGTCTGCTGATCATGCAAAGAAATGCAAGGCCTGCCAGCTTGGAAAACAACATAAGTCATCTTTCCGAAGCAAGCCCTACATGTCAACTTCTAGATGCCTCCAATTGCTACATATGGATCTATTTAGCCCCACAACTACAGCAAGTATTGGGGGAAGTAGATATACCTTGGTTGTAGTAGATGATTTCTCTAGATATACTTGGGTGGAAACTTTCAGTCACAAAGATGACACATATGCCGTTGCTACCAAGTTATTCAGACTACTACAAACCCAGAAGGAGAGCGATATCATCAGTATGAGATCAGACAACGGCACTGAATTCAAGAACAATGGTATTGCTCAGTACTGTGATGATCATGGCATAGACCACAACTTCTCAGCTGCCTATACACCACAACAAAATGGTGTCGTTGAGAGAAAGAATAGAACTCTCATTGAAGCTGGTAAGACCATGATTGCTGAAGCCAGGCTGCCGAAATACTTTTGGGCTGAAGCCATCAATACCGCCTGCTTCACTCAGAACAGATCTCTCATCAACAAATTCCATAACAAGACTCCTTATGAACTCTGGAGAGGCAGAATTCCCAACATTGGATTCTTCAAAATATTCGGCTGCAAATGTTACGTGCTTTACAACGGTAAAGAGCACAGAGGTAAATTTGATGAGAAAGCTGATGAAGGAATCTTTGTTGGATACGCTAAACACAGTAAGGCCTTTCGAGTTTTCAATAAGAAACTTTTAAAAATTGTTGAATCTGTTCATGTAACCTTTGATGAATTTGATTTGCTAGAGTCTGACAAGGCTCCAAATAGTACCAATGTGTCTAGTGCTCATGAGACAGGTGAATCCAGTAATACTAACCCTGCAGATCAAATACCAGCTGCTGATCCAGTCATATCAGTAGAAGAATCAGCAGATGCTCCGTAATTTCCTTCATCGGCAGAACCAGAACCTGCTGATGAATTTCATAATCCGTTTGCCGATGCAAAATCTGCTGATCATTCTGAAAACAGATCAAGCCCTCAACCAATCTCTGTTATAAGGCCCTTCCCAACAAGCTCTCAATCTAATCCACCTCTCACCCAAAACTCTAATTCTCCTACTCCACCTGCTGATCTTGACCCTCCTCTCGAATCTTTACAACAAGATACAGTCAGACAAGATGTGCCAAGGGAGGTTAGAACAGTTCGTGATCATCCATTAGAAAATGTGATTGGTGATGTCTTTGGACCAAGATTGACAAGAAACCTTAGTAGAGCATTCGCCGAGAGTCTCTTCTCATCTGCTATGGTTTCCAATATAGAACCAAAGAAGACTGAAGAAGCTCTTGCTGATCCTGGCTGGGTGGAAGCTATGCAGGAGGAGCTAAATCAGTTTGAAAGATGCAAAGTATGGGAACTTGTGCCAAGACCAACTTCTCAGCAAGTTATTGGTACTAAGTGGGTTTACAAGAACAAATTGGATGAAGCTGGGAAAATTATTAGAAATAAAGCAAGGCTAGTTGCTAAAGGCTACCGACAAGAAGAAGGAATCAACTACGATGAGACATTTGCTCCTGTTGCAAGATTGGAAGCTATAAGACTTTTCTTAGCCTATGCTGCCTTCAAAGAATTCAAGCTATATCAAATGGACGTGAAAAGTGCCTTCCTGAATGGAGAACTCCAAGAACTAGTTTATGTTGAACAACCACCAGGTTTTGAGGACTCCAAGAAGACTGATCATGTCTACCGATTGAAGAAAGCTCTCTATAGCCTAAAGCAAGCTCCAAGAGCATGGTATGAAACCCTATCTAAGTTTTTACTTAGTGATGACTTAGGTTTCACTCGAGATAAAATCGATACTACTTTATTTGTTGCTAAGCATAAGGGTCATTCATTGTTTGTTCAAATATATGTCGATGATATTATTTTTGGTTCCACTAATGAATCACTTTGCGAGAGATTTGAGAAGCTAATGCAGAGCAAGTTCGAGATGAGCATGATGTGTCACGACCCGAAATCTAGGCTCTATTTTATTAGTAATAAATAATTATTATTTAATTATTTGCTTAATTATTTATTTAAATTATTATTTATTTAAATATTTATGTGTGCATTTTATGTGTTATAATAATTATGCCTAGCATTTTGTTTGGGTCATTTGTGCTAGTGTCGAAATGTTGAGTCTTAATTGTTAGTAGGGAGTGTAAGTAATTGTTTTAGTAGATGGGGAAGGGGCCTTAGTGTAACTTCCATTTTTACTTCACCTCCTTCCTTCTTCTCCTTCTCCCTCACAAATTCATTTCCCAGTTCTTTTCTCTCTCTCCAAGCAAAAGGTGAGTTTTTCTTCTCTTCATTCTCTCTTCATTTTCTTCATCTTCCTCTCATAATCTCTCATTTCTTAAAACTTGAAATGTGTTTAGATCGTCGATAGGATCGCGTAGAATCAAAAATATTCGAATTCCGTCAACTTTCATTATTTTCAAGTAAGTTACTTTTCCCCCATTTTGATGTTAAAATGTTCATATCATGTTCATATAATGCTTTTGTTGTTATATTTGAAGTTTGGATGAGGTTGCAATTTATTTGGAATTTATTTGGGTTTTTGGTTAAAAATGGTGATTGTTTGAATGTTGGGATTTGATCTTGATATTGGTTGTTAAATGTTGTTGTATGAGTCTTTTTGGACTTAAAAGTTGTTTTGGTACATTAGTATGCTAGTTAGAGGGTTGGATTTTGGTTGAAATGTGTTTTGGTATGAAAATGGAAGAACCCATTTCTTCCTCCCCGATTTTCAGCAGTTCAGAAGACTGGGCGACCGCCCAAAAATGTCTGGGCGACCGCACATCTATCTGAAAGCTTTTGTTCTTGTTTGAGGGCTTGTTTGGGCGACCGCACAGTCCCTGGTGGGCGGCCGCACAGACCTCTGAAAGTTTACATTTGTTAATTTGTGTGATTGAAGAATGCGTTTTGGTCTAAGTCTTGGGTGTCCTTCTAGTTGACCTTAGTGAACAATGTAGTACACTCTAGTGATAGAATTGGGTCCTTTGTGATTAAGTTTGTGTTGGAAATTAATTAAGTGTTAATTGAGATTGTTGGAACACTTTAATTGTGCGTGGTTGGTACATTTCACTTTCTTGGTGACTTCTTGGTATAGTTCCCTACTTTGGAACCTTAAGTTGTTTATTCATGCTAAAATATTATTACTTAGCATTTAATTAGAAGCCCAGCTGGCATATTTGTTGCATCGGGCGATGGGAAAGATTATAATGGCAAAGCCAAGTCCATTATAATGTTGACCATTGTTTTGCCCCCTTCTATACCCTTTTCCAGATTGGCCTTGGAAAAGACAAGTTAGCTTCCTTTGTGAATGTATCTAGCTACCGAGCATGACTTTGTGGCATGGCTCTTGTCCTTTGTGACACTCTTATGGTTATTGGTTCCGGTACCGGGGGTTTCTCTTCGGCTTTCATGCTATTATGAAGATGATGATTTGTTGATTATTGAAGCTGCGCAGCGATCCTTTATTTGGATGTACCGGTTTGGAAAACCTTGGCTATATCCTTTGTTATGTGTTTATTTCCGCTGCTATCTGTTATGTGATAACTGCTATGTGCTATCTCTGATTTATTATTGTATATTGCATCATAGCATGTCATGTAGTTGCATTAGTAACTTATTGAGATTTATCTCACCCCCTTTCTTTTATCTTTGTTTTTCCTTAACCCCCCCCCCAGGTGCTAAGGATTAGTCTCGCTGATCACGAGAAAGAGGACGTCGAGTGTGGATACATTCTTTTGGGGAAAGTTGTTATAGGTTGGTTTACATTATATCAATGTGTAACCTTTTGGGGATATTTGTACCAAACATTGACGTCACTAGGATTTGTGTATTTTGTAACTTTGGTGTATAAGCTTATGGAGTTTATACTAGTTTTTACTTTGTTGTTCAAGTTGATTTACAAAACCTTGTGTTATCATCTTTTGGGTATAAAAGGAAATGTTTATCTCCATTATTTTAGAGTTTATTGTTTAAGTCGACGTCCAGATCGCGGTCTCGGGCCCACGGGGTTCGGGGTCGCGACAGTTGGTATCAGAGCCTATGGTTTGGCTCTAAGTATAAGTCTAGGTGGACTAGTATGACCTAGGTGGGTAGTTGTGTTCGGAGTGAGTAACGGTTGATGTCTTATGCAGGTAATTACTCACAATGTCTGGAAGAAGAAACAGAGGAGGTACTAGTGGGGCACAGAATCAGAATGATACAAGAGAAGAAGCACGTGCTATGTTTCAAGGCATGTTCGAGGCGGCCATGAAGGCCATACATGATCAAGGTCCGAGGGTAGAACAAGCACCACCCGCTATGGATTGGAGCAATTTCTGAAGTTGAAACCGGTTGAATTCAATGGGGAACCCGATGTAAGGAAAGATGAGTTGTGGATTGAGTCGATGGAGAAGATTTATGAGGTATTTGATTGCACGGATGAGGACATGGTCCGGTTCGCGGCTTATAAACTTGTGGGAGCCGCCGAGCATTGGTGGAAGGGTGTTAAAGCTAGTTGGGATGATACTCACACGGTGTATGCGTGGGAGTTGTTCGTGCGCAAATTCAAGGAGCATTTCATTCCGGTTGTTGATCAAAACCGAAAGGAGATCGAGCTACTCAACCTGGAGCAAGGTTTGTTGTCTATAGCTCAATATTCGGCTAAGTTCATAGAATTAGCCCGATATTGTGACTATTTGGTGAGGACCGAGGAACAAAAAGCTATGAGATTCATTCGGGGATTGAAGACCTCCATCCGTACTCAACTTATTGCCCAACGGATTGTGACCTTCCAAGATGCGGTAGACCGTGCCTATCTGATAGAGCAAGATATTGGGGAACATAAGAGGAAGACCGAGGTGGCCAACCCGAGTAAGCAAGGAGCGCAGAGCAAGTCACAACCAAGGATTGATAATCGAGGTAACTTTGGGGGACAATCTCATTCCCGAGGGCAACCGATCCCGAGGAATCCGGGTACTACTCCGGGGATTCAGATTAGGAAGCCTTGTACCTTTTGTCAGAAGGTAGGCCATTCGGAGGATAGGTGTTGGAAAAAGCAAGGCAAGTGCACCAATTGTGGTGAAATGGGGCACTTTGCGAGAGAGTGCACGAGGTACCGAGGTCAGTCATCCGGGTCAGGGGTTGGTACTAATCAGGGTCAGAAAAGGGATGCCGCTGGGAAGCCCAAAGTTCAAGGAAAGATTTATTCCATGAATCAACAACAAGCTACCGATGATCCATCCGTTATTGGAGGTATTGTTTCTGTGTCTAATGTGAGCGCACGAGCGTTAGTAGATCCAGGATCATCTCATTCATACATTTCTGTGCAATTTGCTTCCATGTTAAATGCTACATTCGAGTCTTTACCGTACGTGCTAGAGGTGTTGACCCCTATAGGAGAATGCTTGATTTCTGATTGAGTCTT
This sequence comes from Campanula takesimana, assembly GCA_026119855.1. NCBI lineage: Eukaryota > Viridiplantae > Streptophyta > Magnoliopsida > Asterales > Campanulaceae > Campanula > Campanula takesimana. Next base: position 312,797 of record JAOWBW010000489.1, read on the forward strand.
TCGTGCTTGTGATGTGGTTATTTGTGGTCGTGTCCTTTGTGCGGATTTGGTAGTTCTTCCTATCCAAGACTTTGATGTCATATTGGGTATGGATTGGTTGAGCAAGTTTCATGCTTCCGTGGATTGCCGTAAGAAAACTGTTACTTTTTCTATTCCCGATGTGCCTAAATTTGTGTTTGAGGCTTGTCCTCTGAGTAGAAAGGTTCGCTTAATTTCTTATATGAAAGCGAGAAAATTATTGCATAGTGGTTGTGAGGGGTATTTGGCTAGTGTTCTTGATACTAGGAAGGAATCCCCTAGTTTTGATAGTGTTCAGGTAGTCCGGGAATTTCCCGATGTTTTCTTTTCCGAGTATGATATGCCTCCCGATCGTGAGATAGAATTTTGTATAGACCTTTTGCCGGGTACGGCTCCAATTTCGAAAGCACCTTATAGGTTAGCCCCCGCAGAGTTGAAGGAGTTAAAGGTTCAGTTGCAAGAGTTGCTTGATCGAGGGTTTATCCGCCCTAGTGTTTCCCCGTGGGGAGCACCGGTTTTGTTCGTGCGGAAGAAAGATGGTTCGTTGAGATTGTGTATAGATTACCGTAAGTTGAATCAGGTTACAGTGAAGAACAAGTATCCTCTACCGCACATCGATGATTTATTTGATCAGCTTCAAGGGTCCGTGGTTTTCTCTAAACTTGATTTGAGGAGTGGGTACCATCAGTTGAAGGTTCGATTGGAGGATATTCCGAAGACTGCTTTTCGCACTCGCTATGGTCATTACGAGTTCTTGGTTATGCCGTTTGGGTTGACTAACGCGCCGGCCGTGTTTATGGATTTAATGAACCGAGTTTTCCATCCTTATCTTGACTCGTTCGTGGTGGTCTTTATTGATGATATACTCGTCTACTCTAAATTTCGAGATGAGCACGAGCAGCACTTGAGGACAGTTTTATCCGTTCTGGCGAGGGAGAAATTATTTGCGAAGTTCAGTAAATGCGAATTTTGGCTCGAGAAGGTGTCATTTCTGGGTCATGTGATTTCTAAAGACGGGATTTCTGTGGATCCTTCAAAGATTGAAGCCATAGTGGATTGGAAGAGACCCGAATCAGTGACAGAGATTAGAAGCTTTCTTTGTTTAGCCGGGTATTACCGAAGATTTATTGAGGGGTTTTTGAGGATTGCTACTCCGATGACTCAGTTGACCCGGAAGAATGTCCCGTTTGTGTGGACCGAGAAATGTGACAAGAGTTTCGAGGAATTGAAGAAGAGGTTGACTACCGCACCGATCTTGACTTTGCCTAATGGGAGCGATGGCCTAGTGATTTACAGTGATGCTTCGAAAGAGGGTTTGGGTGTGTGTTGATGCAGAATGGGAAAGTGATTGCGTATGCTTCGAGGAAGTTGAGCCTGAGTGAACAGAATTACCCGACTCATGATATGGAATTGGCGGCGATAGTCTTTGCGTTGCACAAATGGAAGCACTACCTTTATGGAGCGAAGTTTGAGATTTTTTCGGATCACAAGAGTTTGAAATACCTTTTCTCCCAGAAAGAGTTGAATAATAGGCAAAGCCGATGGATGGAATTATTGAAGGATTATGATTGTACGATTTCTTATCATCCGGGGAAGGCGAATGTGGTAGCCGATGCGATTAGTAGAAAATCTTATGTGGCTTCGATGATGGTCCGTGAATGGAAAATGCTTGAGGATGTTCGAGATTGGTCTCCTCGTGAATCGAGACATGGGGCTATATTTGCGAATATTAGGGTGTCTCCGACCCTAAATCAAAGAATAAAGGAAGCTCAGAAAGAAGATCCCGAGTTGGTGAAGATAATGGGTAAATTGAAGGAAAAGAACTTCGAGGATTTTTCTTTGAGTTCGAGTGGAGTGTTGACTTTCCGTGGTCGTTTGTGCGTACCCGATGTTGGTGGAATAAAGAGGCAAGTTTTAGATGAGGGTCACAAATCGAGGTATACTATTCATCCGGGTAGTACGAAGATGTATCAGGATTTGAAGCAACAATTTTGGTGGATTAATATGAAGAGGGAAATAGCCGAGTACGTTTTGAAGTGTTTAACTTGTCAGCAGGTCAAAGCCGAGCATCAGAGACCCGCGGGACTACTTCAGCCGTTAGACATTCCCGAGTGGAAATGGGAGCATGTGACTATGGATTTCGTTACGGGACTACCTCGTACCCGTAGGAAGTATGACAGTGTTTGGGTAATAGTGGATAGATTGACCAAGAGTGCCCATTTCTTGCCTATTGACATCAGATATTCGATGGAGAAGCTTGCGACCCTTTATATCGATGAGATCGTTAGATTGCATGGGGTTCCGATTAGCATTCTGTCAGATCGAGACCCGAGGTTTACTTCTAGATTCTGGAAGGCGTTTCAAGAAGCTTTGGGTACAGATTTGCGTTTTAGTACAGCTTTTCATCCTCAGACCGACGGTCAATCCGAGAGGACTATTCAGATTCTTGAGGATATGTTGCGAGCTTGTGCGATAGACTTCTCTGATTCTTGGGATTCGCACCTACCGTTAGTGGAATTCTCTTACAACAACAGTTATCAGGCTAGTATCAAGATGGCACCGTTTGAGGCCTTGTATGGAAGAAAGTGTAGATCGCCTATTTGTTGGGATGAGGTTGGTGAAGCGAAGATTGTGGGTATTGATTTGCTTCATGATTCAGTTGAAAAGGTTAGAATTATCCGGGATAGATTGAAAACAGCCCAGAGTCGACATAAGAGCTATGCAGATAACCGAAGGCGAGATCTTAGTTTTCAGACCGGTGATTTGGTGTTCTTGAAAGTATCTCCAAAGGTGGGTATTCGTAGGTTTGGGAAGAAAGGCAAATTGGCTCCGAGGTTTATTGGCCCGTTTGAGATTTTGGGAAAGGTTGGACTTCTTGCGTATCGTCTTGCGTTACCGCCATCTTTGGACAGGTTGCATAACGTGTTCCACGTTTCTATGCTTCGGAAGTATATTCATGACCCATCTCACGTGTTACCGAGGGTACCGGAGGATATTGAGCCCGATATGACTTATGAGGAACGACCGGTTCGGATTTTAGATTCTAAAGTCCAAGAGTTGAGGAACAAAAACATTGCGTTGGTTCGAGTTCTTTGGAGGAATCATAATATCGAGGAGTCGACGTGGGAGCTCCGAGATGAGATCGAGAGGAAATTTCCGTGGCTTTTTGTTTCGGGTGAGTCTCGTTAAAATTCGGGTCGAATTTTCTTTAAGGGGGAGTGAATGTCACGACCCGAAATCTAGGCTCTATTTTATTAGTAATAAATAATTATTATTTAATTATTTGCTTAATTATTTATTTAAATTATTATTTATTTAAATATTTATGTGTGCATTTTATGTGTTATAATAATTATGCCTAGCATTTTGTTTGGGTCATTTGTGCTAGTGTCGAAATGTTGAGTCTTAATTGTTAGTAGGGAGTGTAAGTAATTGTTTTAGTAGATAGGGAAGGGGCCTTAGTGTAACTTCCATTTTTACTTCACCTCCTTCCTTCTTCTCCTTCTCCCTCACAAATTCATTTCCCAGCTCTTTTCTCTCTCTCTCTCTCCAAGCAAAAGGTGAGTTTTTCTTCTCTTCCTTCTCTCTTCATTTTCTTCATCTTCCTCTCATAATCTCTCATTTCTTAAAACTTGAAATGTGTTTAGATCGTCGATAGGATCGCGTAGAATCAAAAATATTCGAATTCCGTCAACTTTCATTATTTTCAAGTAAGTTACTTTTTCCCCATTTTGATGTTAAAATGTTCATATCATGTTCATATAATGCTTTTGTTGTTATATTTGAAGTTTGGATGAGGTTGCAATTTATTTGGAATTTATTTGGGTTTTTGGTTAAAAATGGTGATTGTTTGAATGTTGGGATTTGATCTTGATATTGGTTGTTAAATGTTGTTGTATGAGTCTTTTTGGACTTATAAGTTGTTTTGGTACATTAGTATGCTAGTTAGAGGGTTGGATTTTGGTTGAAATGTGTTTTGGTATGAAAATGGAAGAACCCATTTCTTCCTCCCCGATTTTCAGCAGTTCAGAAGACTGGGCGACCGCCCAAAAATGTCTGGGCGACCGCACATCTATCTGAAAGCTTTTGTTCTTGTTTGAGGGCTTGTTTTGGCGACCGCACAGTCCCTGGTGGGCGGCCGCACAGACCTCTGAAAGTTTACATTTGTTAATTTGTGTGATTGAAGAATGCGTTTTGGTCTAAGTCTTGGGTGTCCTTCTAGTTGACCTTAGTGAACATTGTAGTACACTCTAGTGATAGAATTGGGTCCTTTGTGATTAAGTTTGTGTTGGAAATTAATTAAGTGATAATTGAGATTGTTGGAACACTTTAATTGTGCGTGGTTGGTACATTTCACTTTCTTGGTGACTTCTTGGTATGGTTCCTTACTTTGGAACCTTAAGTTGTTTATTCATGCTAAAATATTATTACTTAGCATTTAATTAGAAGCCCAGCTGGCATATTTGTTGCATCGGGCGATGGGAAAGATTATAATGGCAAAGCCAAGTCCATTATAATGTTTACCATTGTTTTGCCCCCTTCTATACCCTTTTCCAGATTGGCCTTGGAAAAGACAAGTTAGCTTCCTTTGTGAATGTATCTAGCTACCGAGCATGACTTTGTGGCATGGCTCTTGTCCTTTGTGACACTCTTATGGTTATTGGTTCCGGTACCGGGGGTTTCTCTTCGGCTTTCATGCTATTATGAAGATGATGATTTGTTGATTATTGAAGCTGCGCAGCGATCCTTTATTTGGATGTACCGGTTTGGAAAACCTTGGCTATATCCTTTGTTATGTTTTTATTTCCGCTGCTATCTGTTATGTGATAACTGCTATGTGCTATCTCTGATTTATTATTGTATATTGCATCATAGCATGTCATGTAGTTGCATTAGTAACTTATTGAGATTTATCTCACCCCCTTTCTTTTATCTTTGTTTTTCCTTAACCCCCCCCAGGTGCTAAGGATTAGTCTCGCTGATCACGAGAAAGAGGACGTCGAGTGTGGATACATTCTTTTGGGGAAAGTTGTTATAGGTTGGTTTACATTATATCAATGTGTAACCTTTTGGGGATATTTGTACCAAACATTGACGTCACTAGGATTTGTGTATTTTGTAACTTTGGTGTATAAGCTTATGGAGTTTATACTAGTTTTTACTTTGTTGTTCAAGTTGATTTACAAAACCTTGTGTTATCATCTTTTGGGTATAAAAGGAAATTTTTATCTCCATTATTTTAGAGTTTATTGTTTAAGTCGACGTCCAGATCGCGGTCTCGGGCCCGCGGGGTTCGGGGTCGCGACATGATGGGTGAACTAAATATTTCCTTGGACTTCAAGTCAAGCAATCCAATGAGGGAATATTCATCAGTCAAGCCAAGTACGCAAAAGAATTAATCAAGAAGTTTGGCTTTGAAAATGCTCACTCTCAAAGCACACCTATGGGCACTAACATTCATTTAGATAAGGATGAGTCTGGTAAGAAAGTAGACATGACTGTCGACCGAGGTATGATTGGCTCACTCCTCTATCTTACTGCCAGTAGACCAGATATTATGTTTGCTGTTTGTGTTTGTGCCAGGTTTCAAGCTGACCCTAGGGAATCCCATCTGCAGGCTGTAAAACGTATTATTAAATATGTTTGTGGCACTGTTAACCTTGGATTATAGTATGCTAGAGATTCTTCCTTTAATCTAATAGGCTATTCAGATGCAGACTTTGCAGCTTGTAGGGTGACCAGAAAGAGTACAAGTGGGACTTGCCAATTTCTTGGTGATAGACTGGTGTCTTGGTCCTGTAAGAAACAAGAATCAATTTCCACTTCCACTACTGAAGCTGAGTACATTGCTGCCGGCAGTTGCTGTTCACATATCCTTTGGATGAAGCAGCAGCTTGTTGACTATGAAGTTCCATCTCAAATTTGTCCCATTTATTGTGACAACCAATCAGCAATCTCAGTTTCAAACAACCCGGTCATGCACTCCAAAACCAAGCACATAGACATCAAGTATCACTTTCTGAAGGAACATATTGAAAAGGGGAATGTAGTGCTGCTCAAAGTTCATACCGATTACCAAAGAGCAGACATACTGACAAAGCCCTTAGACCAGAAAAGATTTGAATTCCTAAGAGGTGAACTAGGTATGATTGATTTCTATGGTTAAAACTGTGCTAACTCTGCCTATTGTGCTAGACTTGCCGATCTCATCAGCAAGTATGAAAATCTTGCCGGCTAAATTATTTTGCCGATCTTATCAGCAAGTGTGAAAATCTTGCCGACCAAAATATATTGCCGACAAAATATTGCTGACAACATCATGCCGATCAACATATCTTGCCGACTAAGTTATCTTGCCGATTCAAACTATCTTGCCGATATTTAAAACATCAAATCAGCACGTCTCTGCAAAAAGATAAGATTCCTGACACATGACGTAAGCAATCAAATCAAAGGTACATCGGTCACACCATCTCCCTGACACGTGTGTGTACCTTTCTTACCCAAAATCGTGTCAAGATGTATTCCATTTAATGCGATACATCAGTAAGGTAACAGGTCATCATCATTTCTCTTTTAATTTTGACTAATTTACCCTTTCTCTCTCTTTCTTTTAACTGTTCATTTCTCACCGGTTTGTGTGCGCATTAAATTTTGCGTGCGCACGTTCACCGAGGTTATAGGTACAGTTGCTTCTCATTATTCCTTGTCCTCTCATATTCTCTCTCCCCCATAACATATATAACGCCTTTCAAAATTCCTTTAAGCTTTCTTCGCCATTTTTCTTCTCTACTATATCTCTCTCACCCCTCTAACCAGTTTATTGAATCACCATTTTATTTGCTTATATATTCTTAATCTGGTAAGTGTTAATGCTTAAACCTTGCTCATTTCTAATCATTCTTGGTTTGATTTGTCTTTGTTTCTAATATTGTGAGTTGTTTGAGTAATCTTGCAGAAAATGTCTGGCGAAGAAGATATCTACGGAGGCTATGTTGACTCCGACTACTTCAACGATGAAGCCGACGGGGTTTTCTTGAAGAATCTTCTTATTGGGTCCCTGCTCGACTCATTCATCACTCCATCTGGAGTTGATTCAGTGTTCTTGGATCTCGTCAAAGAATTCTTCTCAAACTCCTCTGTTGTCCGCTCCCGTGCTGACTCTTCAGTCATCGTCTCCATCAACTCCTCTGTTTTGGGCTTGCAAGTCTCTCTTACTCCCTCGTCTATTTCTGAAGTTTTTCCCTCTCTCGGGAATGAAGGGTTGAGTGCTTTAGTTGATGATAAAGAATTGGATAGGGCATGGATTATCATGAGAGGAGCTGGTACAAGACTCAGTGGCACCAGTCATTTAAAGATTCATTATCCTCGCCGATACTATGCTTTAGCTGAGATAGTTGATAGATGTCTTATTTGCCGATCTGGATCTCATAGCAATGTCACTGACGTTCAGTTTGAAGATATGGCTGCCATTATTCTGCAGGTTGAGTTCAACTGGTGTGCCTACATATTCAGGATCATTGCCACTGCTGCTGATAAATGGTCTTCTGATAGGCTGAAGAACAAACCCAATCCTGGGAAAGGTTGCCATTATCTGTTAATCAGCATGATCTTAAGGAGAAATATAAACATAGTAGCTGCAGATCGTTTTCCATCAAGCATTGCCTTCAGCAAGCTAAAGTCTTATAATGCTAAAGATTGGCAGAGAATAGCAAAGAATTCTTCTAGTGCTATTACTCCTGCTGATGCTCCTGCTGCTGCTGTCGCTCCAAAGAAGAAAAGAGCCAAGAAAATTCCTTTAGTTGCTTCCCAATCAGCAATCGCTACTCCTGCCCCTTCAACCGATAGAATTCTTGCCGATTCTACTCCTGGTGCTCCAAAGAAAAGAAAATTGGTGAAGGTTGCTGATAAAATGGTGTCAAAGAAGGCAAAGGTTGCCGACGAAGCAGACTTTTGCCCATGAAGAAGTCTACTCAAGTTGCTGATAAGATAATCTTGCCGATGGAGAAGCTTGCTACCAACGAAGTTCCTTCTGCTCCCATTCCTTCTGCTGATCCAAGAGCCAAGCTGATTAGATTTGCGCCTTCTCATCTTGCCGGTGCTTCTCTTACTGCCGATTCTATTGTCAAAGTTGAAGTTCCTTCTAAAGAATTCACTGATGACTTTGCTGATGGCAAAAGTATTGAAGATGTTATTGAAAAGCTGAAGTCTCAGACTTCAAGGAAATGTGCACCCATCAGGAATCCCACCTTCCACACCTTCTACAAGAATCCTTGGTCCTTCACCAACAAGGCCTTGAACAAGAAATGGGTCTTTCCGATTGATCATCTGCCTCCTTTCATTCGTCGTCTTCTTCAATTTCATGAAGAAATGAAGGATACCGTACCATCTGGGAAAACTTCTGATTATGTTGATTACCGGAGTTTGAACATTCGCACTGATATATGGAATGAGAAGTTCTTCCCTCTCTCTAAGTTCAAGCAGTTGAAAGAGGCTGAACTGAAGCTCAATTTTGGTCGCTATCTTGACTTTCTACCACTACACTGGAACCAAGTCTATCTCTTTCAAGATCGAATCAGACAAGACTTGATTGTTCAAGATGTGTAGATCATTTATGCCAAAACTTTCAATCAGCTCTCTCAATTCACAGAGTTTGATCCTTATCAGATTGGAAGACTTGAAAATGATGAAGATTTGCTGCCATACAATGATGATGAGGCTCCTGCTATCAGCCCTCTCAATGCTCACTTTCATAGATCAGTAAAGAAGGTCACTATGGACTTGATTGAAAAGTCTAATGAATTTCTATTGAAGCAAGATGCCGATCGACGTGCTGCCGATCAAGATGCTCATGTTCCTTCGCCCAGCAGCAGCAAGATCGAGACAGATGCCGTTGTTCACTCTGCCGACGATGCAGATGCTGCTGATAAAGAGTTTGTTGCCGATGGACGTGATGATGCTGATGAAGATAGTGATTCTACTGATAGTGATGCTGATGATGATGGTGCTGATTTGTTTGGAGATCTGGTTTGTGCTTACAAAGTTGCTGCTGACTCTCCTTCCACTTCACTTACAACAGATAGTTACAAGATGCCAATCAGAACTGTCATGACTAAAGCTCCCTCTGCTGAAGTCTTTGCAGAGTCTGTATTGAAGGATGATAGTAGTGTTGAAGGAAGTCATGCTGATGAATCTTTTAAGGAGATAGTGGAATTTCAAGTTGAGACAACTACAGACACTCAACCTCTGTTGGATGTATCTACCGACCTACCTGCCCTAGTTGAGACAACTATGGACACTCAACAGATGGATGTATCTGTTTCAGGAGGAGAGACTGATGAGAAAACTGCCGACACTCATCTTGCTGAGCAAACTACAGACACTCAGTTAGTTACAGTTACTCCTAAAATACAGATTGTCCCCCTACTGGTAGTAAGGAGGTTGTGGAATTGGGAGGAGGTACTGAAGGAAGTACTCCTAATTTGGATGCTGACATTGCTGCTAGCTTGCAATTTGAAGAAATTCTTCTACAACCTTTATTCAGCTTGCCGACGGTTGTTACACCCCTTCCTCTTCCTGATCCAACTGATGTTCGTGCTGATGGAAATCATGTTGATGAGGCTGATCCTGCTGACTACATGGAAGTTGGAGAACAAGCTTTTGTTGATCCTGATGCTGTTGATACTTCTCCACCTCCCAGCTATGATTACTTTCAGAATGGGAAGGATATGATGTGCTCAAATTGGTACACTACCAATGTTTCTATCCCTTCCAACAGCTTTGGACAGCCTCTCTTTAATGTTCATCCGAGGCTATCATTCAAATATACCCTCCAAAGGCGTCCACTTCCTTTTGGCAAAGATCACCCTCATGTCACCAAGCATCCATTCTTTTCTGGTGCTTCAACCAGTGACAGACCAATATTCATTCCATGGATCAAAGATGACCGTATTCGTACTAAGGGAAAGACTCCTCGGATTTCTAGACTGAAGCGAAAAATTGTCTATGAACCTAGATGTCTACTACCTGGAAAACTGAAGATAGGTGGTAAGATCGTTCTCCCTGGTCTATCTCCTAAAGAAGTTCACATCACTTCAAATGGTTGGATGAGGAGATGCTCTATGATCAATGATGAGCTTAAAGAAATTCTGGAGTATCGGCATCTCAACGCTCGTGGCCTTGTGCACTTAGTCAAATCAGCTGCACTTGCCATTACTCTGCCGATGTCCTCGTCAGCGTGCCGATCACATGGTTTACACATCTGGCTGCTGAATGCCAGATTGGTAATCATGATATTGGAAGGCATTGCTTGTTTGAAGTTTCAGCTTGCTTTGCTGCTCTCTATGGAAGACAACGGCATCTTTCATCTTTCAGGGGATAGAGACATTATTGTCCATCCAAACTTTCCTCTGGAGATTGTTTATTCTAGACCTGCCGGTGATATTGTCTCCACATTCATTCCTGTTGATGTTCTTTCTGCTACTGAGATTGTTGCTGCTCCTGCTGATGATGCCGACCTTGTTTCTGCTGATGATAGTTGTGCCGATGACTTAGATCTTGCCGATGATGAAGATCATGTGCTACAAAGAATTCTATCTTTGCCTCCACCTCCTGTTCCTGTTCCTTCTTCTCCTCTGCCGATTGTTATTTCTGACGATGATACGCAGATTGTTGCCGATGAGGTTCAGATCGAGGATGCTGGCCTGGAAAATGAGGAATTTGTCCCTTCTCTGGTTCTCAGAAATCCAAATTCTTTTGCTGCACCGATCTATGTTGATAGACCCATTGTCTTCAACAGCGTCTATGATTTTCATTGCTTTGAAGAAGGAGATGATTTTAATCAGGATGCGCCTCCTACTCGTGGTGATTTGGTTGACTTCTCCCACTCCATTGCGGACCTGTTCAAACAATCCACAAATGAGCTCTCCAAGCAGATTCGTAAGTCCAATCAGGAGGAGGATGTGATCAGAATCAGGACATCTGTTTACAATGACATGAAAAATCTGCTGCAAGATAGGACTGAACGCGTTTTTAATCTGTCTGAGTTAAATGGCTCTCTTGTCACTCAACAGAAAATTTTACTTGCCGAGCACAATGACACCCGCAGCAAACTTGAAGCCTCCAATGAGAAACTTGCTGATATTCAGAATGAACTTCTTGAAGCCAAATTGAAGATTGCTGCTCTTGAGGCAAACAACAAGATGTTATCTGATAGATTAGAGAGTGCTCAGAGAAGGCAGAGCAAGGCAAAAAGGAAAGCGGAAAAGAAAGAAGAAAGAGCAAAGAAGAAAGCAAGAAAGTCTGAATCTACAAAGGACTCGACTCCAGCAGATCCCAAGACGTCTGATCCAGCTGCTTCTGATTCTTGAGTCGACATAGCCAATGATGTAGATATCTTATGAAGACCTTCATAGACAAATCTCTTTGCTTAATAATATTTTGTTTGTGCTAATATTTTTTTCTTATATATATATGTTATCTGCATTATTCTGTGCTAATCCTCCTTGCAGATTAACATTCTGCCGATTCATTGAACCGGCTTCACCATTTATTTTGGTGAATCCACCTTTTACTTTAGACATTTAGTGTGACTTACCTTAGGAAATGATTTTACCTAGATATCCATAGAAAACTTTCCCTAAGTTAAGAGATGTCCTTAGTATTAAGGGTGATTGGACTTAAGAAATTAGGAGGAGATTGTTGTTCAAATAGATTCCTAGATCATAGAATTACTTAATCCCACTCATGCTTGCACTTAGGATCCCCCAATTTTATTAGAACCTTTTTAGGTACCCTTAGGATTCTTTGTGACAAGCACAGGTGTATTACAACTCTTCAAAACAAGACAAACCAGCAGAGGAAGCAAATCAGCAGACCAGTAAACAAGTTGTCGATCAACTCTATTCTTAACATGCGACAAGTTGCCGATCAACTTGCTACACAAGTTGCCGATCAACTTATTAAAGAAGTTGCCGATCAACTCCATTCTCAACATGCCGATATAATGGACAGTCCGCACTGTCAGTCAGGTGACATCATTTCATTAAAGTCAACTTTGCTGATTGTCTCTATACTGTTTTATCATAAAGTAGTTTACCTGCTCTGTAATGATTACTGCGCCATCTGACACATAGCTACTTTTAGCTATACTCTGTCTCTACTTGCTTTTGTAGGTAACCGGTTGAGACAAAGGGGTCTTTACCCATCAGACTTTTCAGGCACGCGTATCTTCGCCATTAATGCCAAGGATACTGCATTAAATGCTCCTCACCTACCCAGCTGGAAATTCAAATGTTATCCTTCTTCAACAAGCTAAGACATTAACTCCTCCTATAAATAGAGGACTCAGTGCATTGAAGAAGGTTGGTGATTTTAGTGCATTGAAGAGAGTTGGTTGTTTGAAGCATTCATTGAAGCTCAAACATTCCGTGTCCAGATAATCATTAGATCATTTAATAGGACATACACTTGTGCACAAACTCAACAACATTGTTAGTATTCCCGAACTAGATCATTTTAAGGAATACGTTGTTTGAGTATTTCACACACCCACCTGAGTGAGACAAGTTCTTTTGAACTTGCCGCTCAAATACACTTGGTCAGATATTTGTTTTACGATTCATTAACTATCTCTAGAATTTAGTCTTTGTATCCGGAAAAGCCGTGCTTGTAATAGACTAGGGATATTTAATAGTGCTCTTAACCCAAATCCAAGTTCTGACCAAACTTGGTAGAGGACGTAGCAGTATTTACACTGTGAACCTCTCCAAATCCTTGTGTCCCCTGTCACTTACTGTCCTTGCCGGTTGGAACTCTATCACCGGCAAATCATTACTGTTCTTGCTGATTCATCATTATTTCCTTTGACCAATATCTTGAAACTGCATTGAACTTTTGGAAACAACTTTGTGTAAATCTAAGCTCTGAAAATCTTTTATACACTGATCTTGTGTGAGTTAAAACTAAGTCATATTTTACCCTCTGCGCTTACTGATAATAGTTTGCAAACTGATAAGTGACTTTGCATTTAAAAGTGTTTCTTTGTAAAAGTTTAAAAAGGCTATCATGATCAAGAGCTCAAAACATCATTATATATCATCATTTAATAAGAAGAACAACAAGAGTAACAATATTGTATTATTGAATATAAAATGGAGGTTTAGCCTAAAAAGGTGGCTAAACCCCTCAAGAAATTACATAAACATTACATCTTACCCTTTTAGATGATTACAAGGGGGAAATGATGCCTAGGTTGTGCTCCCTTTGCTTCCAAGGGAAGACTTTTTTGGGTTGTTTTCTCAAGGTTTTGGCCTTGTGTTGAAAGAGTTTGTGTTTAGTGTTTGTGTGGTGGTTTTATGGTGGTGTGGTGGTGGTGATATGGTGGTGTGGTGATGGTGTGGTGGTGGTGTTCTTGTTGAGAGAGAATGAGAGTGGAGGATGGTAGGGTTTTTTTTTTCTTTTTGTTTTTGTGTCTCTCCCTTTTTGAAATGGATGAGAGTGGTGTATATAGGAGGAGGGAGGTGGTAAATTGGTTGTAACTTGGAGGGGGGAGGTTGTAAATTGGTGGATTCATCATCTATCCTTCTTGACTAAGGCTTAAAGTCATCTTCCTTATCTCTGTTCTGGCTTTCCGCTCCGCAACTGCTCCGTTGTGCGCATCTCCGGTGTCCCGGTTGTCCGCGAGTCCAATATGAAAGTTGCTCGGAATATTTTTCTGGTCAGGCCGGTATATCTGAAATATTTTTATGAGCAAGGAACAACAATAATATATTTTTTCATCTTCTTGACCAATTGATAAGATATTTTGAGATATTTTCCAATTTGGATAACCATCTCTCCGGCTCCAGATTTTCGTTCCGTAACTGCTCCGTTGTGCGCGCCTCCGGTGTCCCGGTTGTTCGCGAGTCCAACATGAAAGTTGCTCGGAATATTTTTCTGGTCAGGCCGGTATATCTGAAATATTTTTATGAGCAAGGAACGACAATAATATATTTTTTGCTCTTCTTGACCAGTTGATAAGATATTTTGAGATATTTTCCAATTTGGATAACCATCTTTCTGGCTTCGGCTTTCCACTCCGTCGTGCGCGCTCCGGTGTCCCGGTTGTCCGCGGGCTCAACATGAAAGTTGCTTGGAATAATTTTGTGGTCACGCCGGTATATCTGAAATATGTCAATTAGCAAGGAAAGGTAATAATATATTTTTAATGCACAGAATGGATAACAGCGAGCAGTTCGGGGGTTGCGGGCCCCGTTTTCGGTCCCGCACCTCGAAAAACAAAATTTTTGCCTGTTTGCTCGTTTTTTCGCTCTGATCATGAATTTGAAGTCCGTTTATCCATTCGATGTACCGATAAGGCTCACGGCAGTCCCGCACAGCCAAATCGAGGGTTTTAGGTCAATTTTCGGGTTTAGACCGATTCAAGGTGGGTTTTTAGGGGTGCGAGATCAGGGTATCTACAGAGCCCCTCGTCGAATCTCCTGGTTAAAGGGGATTCTACGATTCACTAAGAGACACTCGATCTCGTCTAGGGTATAACGCCTGGGTCCAAGGTAGGACTTCCTACGTATCTCTTTCGAGAATCAAGCCTCCGTAGTTCTAACTCAAACTATAAATCAAACACAGACAATGGTCGGTTCCGGTTTCCCGGTTTACCTACGTATCTCTCTCGAGATTCAGACCAAACGTAGTTCAGGTTTATTAAAATTTAAAGCAAGGGGTAGCATTGAGATGCGATATCTCTTTGCTGGGGATGGGGGTTGGCATTGAGACATGGTTATGAGAATGGGCGACTGAGCTCACCAAGGTAAGCTACCTACGTATCCCTTGCGGGAATCAAATCGCGGCGTAGTTCTGGGGAGGTACAACTCGGGCCCCCGAGATGACCAAGGTGGAATAACATAACTTCAATTGGGGAACGTACGACGTTGCGCAGTTCGGGGGAGGTAATCTCGGGCGCCCGATAAGACCAGGGTGGAACAACATAGCATTGATGGGGAGTTGCATTGAGAAGCGAAGTCTCTTTGCTGGGGGGTTGGTATTTGACCAACAAATTGCGAGAATTGGCGACTGAGTCCAACGTTGTGAACTGCCTACGTATCCTGCCGTGGGAATCAAGTCGAGTCGTAGTTCTGATTAGAACCGACTCGAACAATTAAGAGAAGGCTTAAGACCAACACGACTCAAGGGTTGACGCAAGGTACAATCCGAGTAAAGGGTGCATTGAGATTTGATCTCTCTTTGCAAAGGGATGGAAATCATGAAGGGAGAACGTACGACGTTGCGCAGTTCGGGGAGGTAATATCGGGCGCCGGAGAAGACCAAGCTGGAACAACATATCTTTTCAAAAGGGGGACCTACGACGTTGCGCAGTTCGGGGGAAGTAATCCCAATCTTTCGAGAAAACTGAGGGCAATAAACAACTGAAGCCATTTATGTACACAAACTAAAATCAAGGATACCCTGCATTCTGCACCGTCCAGATTCTTCTGCCTTTGTTTTTGCTGTGTGATTAGATTTTTGTACTTTTTTAAGCGAGAGACCACCGCTTTGTGTGATCCACTGGTGCTGTTTTAACCCCGACTGATTCTTTTTTGCTATTGGGAGGGATAACAGGATCGGCTTCGTCCGTTGATCTGCAAGTTATCTTTGCATGCAGTGGCAGATGTGATTCACACAGATAAAAAATGGATTATTCTGACCGAACACAATCTTTCTTTTATTCTGAAATTCCGGATACTTTTTTCTTTTTTCTTTTTTTTTTTTAAATGACACCGACTCGCGATTAATGACCAACACTGAATCAAGCCCGGATTTCAGAGGGCGGCTGCGGTTATATTCATGATAAAGGGGACAAGGTTCAATGCCTAGGGATGAGGAAAAGGAAAATGTCAGCTTTTCTAAGAGCCGCCGTACGGACGACTGGCACCTTCTGCTGGGTTTTTGACTTTTCGAACCTTGCTTTTGGCTAGGGGGACGGGGAGACAACCCCTTTTGGAATACTGATGATTTAGGCCAAGTTTTTGGGAGGTTATAAAAGGGGAGGGGGAGCTCTTCTTATTTCTCACACCAACCAACTTCTCCTTCTTTCCTGCTTTGCATCCTTTAGCTCATTTCCCTTCTAAAATGGCTAATCTTGGCCAAACCCTGGTTAACATCGAAGAATACCGGGTAGGACTCGACTGTTGGGTGAATTCATACCCAAATAATGTACGAGCGGTGCTAGAAGAAAACTATCATTTCAAGTTGCTCTTTACTCTGAGGAAGCTTCCCATTCAGTGGGAGATGATCCGCGGTGCTTCTGTTATCTGGTCAACCCGGACCCACTTGTTCAATTTCAATCAAGACGAACTGTGTCCCACCTTTGAGGAATTCTGCGCCATTACAGGCAATACCATTTACGGCGAGGCCATGGTGCCCACTTCCCGCAGGACACCTGCTCGGTGGCTCATTGAAACCTTCGGCTTTGATATTGACTTCTCAAGGGTTCTCCTTCATGGGACCCACCTTGACATTACTTGTTTCCCCGAACTCTTTGGCGAGGCTGACCCTCATAACCCGGTGTACTCCGACCGTAGGGACTTTGCCTTGGTTATGTGCCTATTTGCAGAGATGTTTTTCGTTTCTTACGATGGCTTCATCGACTCAAGGATGGTGGACATCGTTGATTCTTGCATGCGTGGTGCCGGCAACGTGATGACTGTCCTTTTGGCTGAGACTTTGCATGGGCTGGACGGCTACTATCCGAGAGGTAATGCTTTCACGTCGGGCAGCCCCATTCTATTGCAGATCTGGCTTCAGGAGCATCTCAAGATCATTCGGCCGCTGTCGAATCCAGACTATTCCCCTTCTATGCTTCCAAGGCGAGGTTTATACAGGCAAAACTGCACTACCGTCAAGGAGTGGGTTGGACACTTTTGGCGGATCACATAAGCAGACATCACGTGGGTGCCTCCGCATTGGGGTTTGAGCAGGTATCTCATTACGAGTGCGGGTCATTCCTTCATCTGGCTGGCTGGGCTTCGCTCCACCACTTTCTACTTGGGCCAACGGGTGGCTCGCCAGTTCGGACAAGTCCAAGGGATCCCCTTTTCTGACCTTCCCATCACAGATAATTTGCCGGTGAGTACCAACATATGCAACTTGATCAAAGAGGTTTGGTATTAGAATGGTGCACACATCGGTCGAGGCAGGCACCGGGGTGAAGGGGACACATTTTATGAACCCACTTTGGAATATCTTGAGTGGTTGGGCCCTCAAATTGCTGAAGAAACCGCTACCATTGCAGCTTTGGTACTGAAGCTCGTAGGTCCAGAAATTCTGTCTGGTGATTACAATTCCCAGATAACAGGTCTGACAGTTTTCCAGAATCAGATTGGCGGGAGTCAACCACGCAGCGGTCATCGATCCGGACGCCGCAGAAATGATCGGGGCTCAACTTCAAGGAACACCCAGCCTGATGCAACGAACTCTGAGAATCAAAGGGGAGAAAGCTCGACGGGTCCTTATCCGAACGTGTTCGATCGTCTCAGTCCCTGAATAAAGTTTCAGTTATTTTCGCTTTAATCCTTGGTTGCCACGCCAAGATGATGTGTTTTTATTTCAAAGTTTGTTGTGTTTGTTTTTCCTTTTGAATGTAATGTTTGCAAGTTCAACGTGGGGAATAAAAATCTTTTTTTACTTTTAATGACCGGACCCGAAGGTTGCCTACGTTCCTCTTTAGAGGCTCAGGTCAACGTAGTTCGACACAGTTACATGAAATTTTGCGCGCCTCCTTTTTTTTACCTAGAACTGCCCTTTCGGGTTTTCACCTCTAGTGGGGCTGTCTTTTGCGCCTTTTTTTTTTTTACAGACTCGATAGGAAACACAAATCTCTGCGTCTTCTACGCATAATACTTCTTCAATTTGCTGAGGTTGCAGGGTTGAACAAGGTCTTCTCTAAATTCAGTTTGCAGGAACACGGCTCCACCAGACTGTATCTTCTTGACAATGTAGGGGCCCAACCACGGAGACTTCCATTTCCCTCGGGGGTCAACATAACTTGGTGGCTTTTCTCGCAACACAAGATCTCCCATTTTGATATTACGGTCTTTCACTTTCTTGTTAAATGCTCTGTCAATTCTGCGCTGGTACGCACGATTGTGCTCAAGGGCCAACAACCGCTTTTCATCGAGCAATGCTAACTCTTTATGGCGACTTTGTAACCAATCAACTTCAGACACTTGATTCTCAAGTAGCACTCTCATAGAGGGGACTTCAAGCTCAATCGGGAGAACTGCTTCCATGCCATATGCAAGTGAATAAGGAGTAGCCCCAGTCGGTGTCTGAACAGATGTGCGGTATCCCCACAAGGCTAAAGGAAGCTTCTCGGACCAATCTTTTCCAGTGATAGCCATCTTTCTAATGATGTTCTCTAGGGTTTTGTTCGCCGCTTCTACCGCTCCATTGGCTTGGGGTCGATAGGGGGATGACTTGTGTCTGACCACCCGGAATTCGTCAAGCAATCAGTTGACTTCCCCTTCAAAGTGAGTTCCATTATCTGAGATCATCTCATAAGGGACCCCATATCTGTAGAAAATGTTGGTACAAATGAACTCGGCTACCTTCTTGGTATTCAAAACTTTGTAAGCAGCGGCCTCAACCCACTTGGTGAAGTAATCGATAGCTACGAGCACGTATTCTTGCCCACCCGAACCTTTCGATTTGACCTGACCAATAACATCTATCCCCCATGTGGAGAAAGGCCAAGGAGCAGTTGATTTATAAAGAACGTGTGGCGGCAGATGTTGTAGACTAGCGTACCGCTGACACTGATCACAGGTTCGCACTTTCATCATACAATCCTTTTCCATCGTGGTCCAGTAGTACCCTTGCCTCACTATCTTCTTAGCGAGCATGTGCCCATTCATGTGGGGTCTACACAGTCCCCCATAGATTTCATCCATGATTCTATTCACCTCAGTCTTATCTACACAGAGCAAATTTGGTCCGTGATGATACCTTTTGTACAACTGATCTCCGGAAATCACAAATTGGGAGGCCCATTTGCGCATTGCAATCATTGCCCTTTTGTACCTTTCTGGAGGGTAGGTCCCATTCCTGAGCACATTCCATACGTCTGTATACCACGGCTCTTCATTCTCTTCGCTTTCTAGCTCAATATCCAGGCAGTAGGCTGGGATTGATCTCTTACTAACCACAAACGGCTTTACCATAACATCTGCAGGGAATTCCATGATGGAGGCTAGGGTAGCCAATGCATCTGCGAATCTGTTTCGGTCCCTTGGGAGATAATGGAATGAGATATCTGAGAAGCGTTCTGTGAGCACTACCAGTCGAATATGATACTGCTGTAGTCTTGGATCCAGGATTTTCCATTTTCCCTCGACCTGATTGATGATCAAGGCGGAGTCCCAGAACACTTCAATTTCTTTGACCCCTCGATTTAATGCTTCTCCCAGGCCGGCGATGCAAGCCTCATACTCTGCTGTGTTATTCGAACAGTCGAAGTCTAACCGGATAGCAATGGGCGTGTGCGCATCACTTGGATCAATGAGCAAGATTCCAATTCCGAAACCTCTCTTGTTGGCAGCCCCATCAAAGAAGAGTTGCCACTTATTCTCCGAACAATCAACAGTGTAGATCCCTTCATCGGGAAACTGAGCTTCTGGTCCGGGCTCAAGATCAAGAGCCAAATCTGCAAGCTGTTCTGCTATCACCCTTCCTTTAATGGACTTAGGCATTGCGTAAGTCATATCAAACTCGCTTAAGAGAAAAGCCCACTTGGCCACTCGATTGGACATGGTTGGCCTTTCGAGGATGTACTTCACTGGATCCATTCGGGATATAATCTGGACAGGTAAGGATTGCAGATAAATTTTTAATCGCTGCGAGACCCAAACCAAACCGGTACATGCCTTTTCCAACGCTGAGTAGTTCAATTCACTCCCTTGTAGCTTTCTGCTAACAAAATAGATGGCACTTTCCACCCAGGAGTCCTCCTTTTCTTGTGCAAGCATTGCTCCTACTGCAGTATCAGTAACTGTTAGGTACAGTCGTAAGGGTTTGTACGAATGAGGTGGCGCCAAGACCGGTGGGCTTGTCAAGTATTCTTTGACCTTTTCAAAAGCAATCTGGCATTCTTCATCCCATGATCGATCGGTGTCCTTTTTTAGGAGCTTAAAGAGCGGTTCACACATCATGGTTAACAGCCGTATGAATCTGCTAATGTATTGAATCCTTCCCAAGAAACCTTTCACCTCTTTCTGAGTTTGAGGTTGAGGCATTTCTGTGATGGCCTTTATTTTGTCGGGGTCGACTTCAATCCCTTTTTCAGTTACCAAGAAACCTAAGACTTTGCCTCGGACAGTACCGAATGTGCATTTAGCAGGATTCAATTTCATGTGGTACTTCCGCAACCTTTCGAAGAACTTTCTGAGGTCAATCAGATGCTGAGCGCCTTCTTCAACTGAGTGCACAATCATGTCATCCACGTAGATTTCAAGCTCTTTGTGGATCATGTCATGAAAAAGGGTCGTAGCACCTCTTTGATAAGTGGTTCCGGCATTTTTAAGACCAAAAGGCATCACAGTATAGCAGAACGTCCCCCACGGGGTGATGAAGGAAGTTTTCTCTTGATCTTCTACTGCCATCTTAATTTGGTTATAACCCTCCATTCCATCAATGAACGACTTCACTTTGTGCATTGCAACCGAGTCCACCAAAATGTCAATATTTGGTAACGGGAAATCATCCTTCGGGCAAGCCTTGTTGAGGTCTCTGAAATCAACACATATCCAGACTTTGCCGTTCGCCTTTTCAACTGTGACCATATTGGACAACCATTGGGGATACTCCACAACTCGGATGAAGCCTACTTGTAGCAGCCTCTCGATCTCCTCTTTAACCTGAAGGGCCCACTGCGGCTTGATTCTGCGTAGTTTTTGCTTGACCGGTTTGGCGTTAGGAAGGGTAGGAATTCAGTGTTCCACTATCGTCGGATCTAACCCTGGCATGTCTTCATACGACTGTTAGTACCCGACCTGAAAATGAGTTTATTAGGACTTTCCCAAAAATACAAGGACTTTATAAGAATTAGAAACCTTGCAAAGACTTGTCCCGGATTCCCGAAATATCTCATTTATGACAAAATCTATCAAAATAGGTAGTAAATGGTTTCCTTAAAACCATGCAGAAACCCTAGCTTAAGAATCAAGTCAGCCAGCAGAATTGGCCATGCGGCCAACCTTGCTACGCGTCGACCTTGGCCACGCGGCCACTCTTGTCGCCGGCTTCTATCATGGATAGGCGGCCACCTTTGTCCCAGATGATCTCAGCCGTCGGATCTTCCCCTCAGTTTACTATATAAACCAATCCCATGCTATTGGTTTAGAGGTCCGATTTTGAGAGCTCTAAGTCTGAATTTTGGAGTTCTTAAACACAATTTTCTCCCTAATTAAGCATTTAAACACTCAAGGAGATCAAGGTTTATTTCTTGCCAACATAGGTAAGTTTTCTAACTTTTTCTTCATGTTCTTGCATCATTTTTAATGTAGATCTTTTATATTCATTTTCTTACATGTTTATTCATAGTTTCTTCATATGCTTTGCATGTTCATTCATATGTTCATAATATGTTCTTCGCATGTTCTTCGTGTTCATAGATTAAAACCTTATTTATGCTATATTTAGGGTTGTTATCTTCATAATTACATGTTATTTCATAGCCGATGATGATCTAGGGTTAATCAACCCGAGGATGATCTAGGAACTACTTCTAAACCCTAATCTTTAGGTAATTCCCTCTTCATTATGCATGATCCCGATTCTCCTGCCTATTCTAATTCTCTGCGAACTACGCTGACCTGAGCTTCTCACATTGAGAGGAACGTAGGCAATCTTCGGATCCGGTCTAAATCACTAACACACTACTAACACATTCATCATGATATAAAGACCGGTCAATTCGGGCAATAGGAGTGATAACGTTCAATATTCTTCTCTTGTTGTAATTTGACCCCCGAACCCACTAAAAATGCTTTTTTCAATGTTTTGGCTTTAATTAAAACGGCGTGGCGACTCTCATAATTTTAATGTCGTTAAGAATATTCCCTTTGTAAATAAAAATAATCACAAGATACTTCCCATGCGTCGCTTCATCGGAAAGGGGTATTCACAGTGGCGACTCTGCTGGGGACTGCTTTGAAACTTTTTCAAACTTAGTGGGTCTAACTTTCGTCGCATCATGATGTTTGCCATGTTCTCACATGCACCTTACACTTTCCATGTTTACACATGCACACACTTGCCATGTTTACACATGCACACACTTGCCATGTTTTCACGCACACACCTGCCATGTTTTCACGTGCACACTTGCCATGTTTTCACGTGCCCCTTTACAGTTAAGCCATGTTTACACATGCACCCGCGCACTCCGCCATGTTAATACTTGTACCTTGTACCTTGTACCATGTACCCTTGTTATCTTCGCTTTAGTATTAGGGTCAAACAAAACTCTGCTATGCTCCCTTGTACATTATTCTCCCTCTCTCTCTCGCTCTCTCTCTCTCATGCATTGCATTGCATCATCCTAACATTAAAAACTTATCTCTTTTCTCCTTAAAAAAGAATTAGTTTTTACCACACACTACCACTAGTCTGTGTCAGTACTGCACAGGTCCCCATTACCTGGAGTATTCGATGTGCAGGAATTTGTGCGCTACTGTCGCATTCTTTTCGAGTCACTCGTCTATTCCACTCACCGTATACGGTGGGAACCTTTTACCTAACCCGTGTCAACCCACACTAGTATAGGTAACACACCTAGGTTTTGACCGGTTGGTTTGGCTAGCTTTTTCTTAATAGTCAATTAACGTGCTGTCTTTGTCGAGTCATCCCCAAGTCAATGATGAATCGAGATCTTTGAGAGAAAGTGCACAAAAAATTGATTTCCCTACAAGGGACGTGCCATGGTAAGATGAGTGTTTATTGTCAAGATATCCGTTCATCATTAACTTGCGTAGGATGCAACATAGACATCACGTTAAATGCCTTTAAGGAAGGGTTAGTCGTAGGATCCGATGGTTGGTGGAAGCCGCTTGCCCTATAGGACCCTCGCCCAAATTGTCCGTTTGGGGGTGTGCAATGCAGGTGAAAAACGAGGGGTCTATAGACGTAGTGATGGCCTCCACTGATCGTAGTCTTCTAACTAGTTGCGAAAAAGGGGTATCCCTTCCAACCAATTAGGATGTAAATAATGTATGTTTTTTTACATTAAAATATACTTTGCATGAGCCTTCCCCCTATCCTAAAGCTTCATTGCCCTTCAACCTTTCAGCAAAGCAAGTTTGGATCCGTTCGGGTGGTCGACTACAACGTGAAGCTTCTACTCCGTCCACGTTCTCAGTCTCGTCATCAGCAATGTCAACTCCCGCTTCATCTTCAGTCTCTGCTCCTCTTGCTAGTGCCGCCGAGCTCAACACTGAGGCTACTCTCAATGGTATTCCCCCAAGTCTCCGGAATTTCCTCGCCGGTCTCGAAGCCAAGATCAAGAATCTCGAGGAAAGCAACAAGATGTTGGAAGACCAGAACCAACAGTTGAAGGGTCACATTCAATAAAAGGGAACCAGACTGGTGCCCGATGGTGAGAATTTCATTTATGTCGAGGATGAAGAGGTCAATACCAACTGTCCCTCCAACACCAATGCCACTACCTTCCCATTCCCAAGCTACCGCAATGTTCCACCTCCTTCTATCTACGCCCAACAAGGTTTCACTACCATGAGCAAGAACAAGGCTGTCTATGAACCTTCCCCTGAACTGCTTGGTGGCTACCTCTCTGCTAGCAAACTACCCACACCCTCGTTGCCTCTGAGTATTGGGATGGCCGCTGCTACTACTTCCACTACTCCTCCCGTCATTCTGTCAGAATCTATCCCCGATATCTCCAATCACCCTGTGGTCACGGCCATGTAAGAGCAAATGCGCAAGTTGATCGAGACCGAGGATAAGCAAAGTGCACCGACTACCAAGACAATCAACCCTAGCCAAGTGGGGGCTCTCCCCAAAGATTTCAAGATGCCTAAAGTGGAGATGTTTCATGGTGACTTGTGTCCTAAGACTCATTTGGATAGTTATGTGTTGGCCATGAGGGCTCGTGACTGCACCAACGAACAAATGGCTCGCGTATTCCATAGCACTTTGGATGGTATAGCTCTGCGTTGGTTCTTGGGGCTAGAACCAAGCGAGAGGCAAACGTGGGATCAAATCAGTGCCATTTTCTGTGAGAAGTATCAAGCTAACTTGGATTGGCATGTTAATCGAACTGACCTGGAAAACACTATGAAAAAGCCCGGCGAAGCTATTTATGATTTTTACAAGAGGTGGAATCATCGGTTGTGCGAGGTCCAATACCCACCAAAAGCAAAGGAACAGAAGTAGATTTTCTACAAATGCTTTCTACCGGAGATGAAAGCAGCTATAGGTAATGGTTACTTCCCTGATTAGCGGGAAATGGTTGACGCCGGAGTAAGGTACGAAGCAGGGTTCACTGGGATTGTGCCGCCAAAGGAAAGTCCAAAGACCAACAACAACAACTCCTTCCGCTACAAGGCTCCTACTGCGCCTGCGCCTCCTAGGGGTGGAAAGGAGGCCGTCGGCCAAGTGAATATGGTCCAGAAAGAGGTCCCGCTAGATGTCCAAGCCGTAACAAGGAATGGGGCTCCACAATAGATGGAGCATTTTGATGATTTTGGTATGCCCATGGGGAAGGTCTTTGACGTGTTAATCAAGAGAGGTCTTATTGTAGACACCCCGCCTTGGACCTCTCACCCCGATTGCATACAAAGTATTTTTATTTAACTTATTTTAATTAATTTATGTTACTTCGGTTAAGTTCCTAACTGATTCTGTTAGTTTTGGACTAAACTGCATAACAGAGTTAACTTTTAGGGTCATTCTGTCATTCTGTCATTTTTCACACGCGGGCGCTTCCGGAACTGCCAGTGAGCCGCGCGCGCGTCCCGCCTCAAAAGCCGGACCCGCGCGCTTCCCACTTTGGCAGTAACGGATTGCACCTTATTTCCCTCTCTTTTCTTATTTACAAACATCTTTTCTTAATCACAAAAACCATCTTTTTACATCCACATTCATCCCCCCTTTTCTCATTAACTCCCAATCCCAAATTCTAAGCCTTTTCCCAAAAACTAATATTTCTTTCATTTATTATTTGATTTCTTTTATTTCTTTTATTTTTCTTTTATTCATTTATCTTATTTGTGATTGGCCCATTCCATTTCACATGGATGACCAATTTCCCTCCATCATTTCCCTCTCTTTTTTACCTATAAAAACCATCATCTTCTACCTTGGAAGAGGACTTCTTTTTGGGACTTCTTTTTGGACTCCAACCTTGATTCACCAACTACATTATACACAAATTCTCCCAACAAGAGTTTTACATAACAAAACTCTACACAAATCTCTACACAACAACATCATTTTCAAGTCCAAGTTTGAAGTCTTCTTTCTAAAGGTACAAGTCTTCTTCTTTTATTCTCTTTTATTCTAGTCTTACTAGTATGCAATCCCCATTAATGGGACATGACCAACATGACTACTTCATATATTGAAGTTAGTTAAGGTTATCTCCCTACATTTTAATCTTAACTTTAATTCACCATGTTAATTTCTCTTCATCTCTTAATGTAATTCTTTAACATTACTTGTTACATGTAATCTTTATCATTAAATAAATAAAACAATTCTATTTTATTTCCCCTTTATTTTCCCCTTTTCTTCTCATCACAATTGTTAGCACATTTCTATTTAATTAATTGAAGGACATGTAAATATTAGAACACCAATAGTAGCAAGACCTGCGTAAGCGGGGCGGAGTGGGTGTTTAAGTGCTTCCCACTCCGTCACCTAACCCCCGAACCCTTCTCTCCCGAATCTCTGGTTTTGTACATAAATTAGGCTATTTCTAGGTTTTTCTTATGTTCCTTTAAAAACATAGGTGGCGACTCTAAACAATCTAAAACAAGTTAGACATCCTAGGATAATTCACCGCTCTAGCCAAGCCGTGGTTCCCCGGGGTATCTACAGTGGCGACTCCGCTGGGGACCTATTAGAGGGTTAAACTTGCGTTTTCATTTTTGGTGTTCTTTTATTCTGTTTTCTGGGCATTCTGGTAAAAAGGGTAGGAAGCGCGCGCCTCCGGCCTTCTTGGCCTAAAGCGCGCGCGTCCGACCCTTATTACCAGAATCGCCCGCCTCCTTTCTTGTCCTTCAATTACATGTTTCTGTGCTAACAAATTCTGCAGGGGAAAGTTTTCTTAATTAAGGGTCAAGGCAATCCCTTGAACCCACTGATTTGCAGGTTCTCACCCAGAAGCGGGCGCCTCTGCCCTGCTTCCTCTCACGCGCGTGCCTTCCGCATATGCAACCCAATGCGCGCGCTTCTGGGCGCATTCCCGGAACAGAACAGTGCACAGAAACAGAACAGAATGACAGTGTGTGGGCACCGGGCCTGCATACAATTTCTTTTACTTTCTGTTTATTTTTATCGGTCACACGGGTGATTCGAAAGTTGTAATTATGTGCTTATTTGTTTTTTTTATTTATTTCTTTTGAAAAAAAAAAAAAATGTTTTGTCACATGTTAGACCTCACACTACATGCACATATTCTTATCAACTGCTCACTATCGAGTCGCACAAGTCCAACCCCAAACCCGTCGAGGCCCGTCCTAGAAAGTTTCAAGCTCCACTCGACCTTGGCTCTTTCGAAGCGGTAAACCTCAGCCCGTGGCGTAGTTCATGACTACATGCAGGGGGTGACCTTTGAGCCTCATATTCAAGCCGAGCACAAGCCACACAATTCTAGTCTAGGGTCTAACACTCCGTGACTCAAGTCGGTTTCCATGTGCCGAGATTCCCCTAAACTAATGTCTTCAAACCATACATGCCAATTTGTTGCAATGGACGAAATAAAACTCCGTCCCCAAAAGTGGCTATTTTGGACGAAAATAAAAATCCGTCCCCGCATGTATGATTTACTACATTAATTTAGTTTAATCCCGACACATGTAGGGCTCACAAGCGTGGTGGAATCCGATGAGTATATGGGACCGCGAGAAGGTCTATATACTAGTGTGACGATTCCACTATTTTTTCTAGAAACCCCAAAAAGGACTCCGTCCTTCCGACTTTTGTAAATAAAAAAAAAACAAAAAAGATTCATTTTCTTTATATGGTTAAGTCTTTTTTGTGTTTGTGGGTTAAATTTATTTTACTCAAAAGGTGTTTGTGGGGCCGATCTAAGATCAACCGTGTTCTCTCCATAGGTCCAATGGCTTCAAATGGCAACGACAACGGCATTCCCGTATCCAACGAAGGGTTATTCCGCATGGTGGAAGCATTGAAAGAGCAAGTTGATACACTAGCCGAGAATGTCCGCCGCAAGGATGATCTATGGCAAGCTCGTTACAAGCATGTGAAAACGGTCCACGAGAAAGAAGTTGCTCAACTCAAGAACCGATTAAAGGGGCTCACGAATGAAGGAAAGGTCCAAAGCATTGATACCGGTTTGGTCAACACTCTCATGTCCTACATTGAGCAAAGGCTTAGTGGGCTAAATTTGCACAAGGGCCCGAGCACCGATCTCCATCAAGCTTCCCTCCTCATGAACACAATGGAGGCTCTTCCCGAAAAGTTCAAGATGCCCGATATTGGCAAGTTCAAAGGCACCTCTTGCCCCGACACTCATGTCGACTCCTACATTTGGGCCATGCTGCCGAAGAAAGTGTCTCCTCAAATAATGGCACAATGCTTCCCGCTTACTCTCGAGGGGGTCGCAAAAGATTGGTATATGGGTCTTCCGATTTCCACCCGCCTCAATTGGGATGCTGCTATGCTTGCCTTCAAGTCACAATACCAAGGCAACTCCATGTTCCGTCCCACCAAGAAAGAATTGGAGAGCACCGTGCAAATGGGTGATGAATCATTTGGGGGCTTCTATCGCCGTTGGAACGACAAGCTAGCCGAGATGGTTGATAGGCCTTCCAAGAAAGAACAAATGGACATCTTCTTGAAGTGTTTGAAAATGGACTACCGCACTAATCTTAGTGGGGCTTTTCACTCCGATTTTGCAAGCATGTATGATGCGGGCATTAGAGTCGACAATTTGCTCCTAGAAATGGCAGAGTCTTCCTACGAGACAAGCTTCAACGATGAAGACATGGACGAATGTAGTGACATGGAAGACTACAACGACAATGGGGACTACGACAGCAATCTTCGTTTCTCTTTCTCTACTTAGAAAATAGGATTTAAAAAAAAAAAAAAAAAAAATGAGTCAAAAGTCCTCTTTAGTGTGCATCAATGTTTTCTCTCGTCCCATGTTAAGTGTCGAGTCTTATCATCGAATAAAAACAGTCGTTCTTGTCCTCATACACTCTTTCAAGTTGTTCGATCTAATTCTTGGCAAAATGATGAAAAAATGTCTAAACAAGTTTTAGAACAAGGCCATCACTTGAACGCCTAGGGGCTAAACATCGACGGCAACATCAAAGACGAAGCCAAGACAAACAAGGTGGAGCAACAATCATGAAGAAGTCAAGCAAAGTTTTCAAAGGGGGATTAAAAAAAAAAAAAAAAAAAAAAAAAAAGAGCTCGCTAGGTTGAAACCATCAAATCAACCTAGGCAAAAGTTAGAGCACACAAAAAAAAAAAAAAAAAAAAAAAAATCCCCCTCAATCAAAGAAGTTCACATCAAGATCATCATCATCATCCACCAACGAAGGACGAAGCAACAATTCATCACGAAGAATGGAGAATCCACAAGAACTACGGTGACCTGAGCCTCTACACTGGAGGAACGTAGGCAACCTTCGGGTCCGGTCTCATGCAAGAAAGAAAATATGTTTAGCCCTAGCGCGTTATGGTGATTGGCCTTCATCTCGAACTTGTCAAGACATCTTTGTACGATTCATTTGCCAATGAATTAATCACCAAAAAGATTGAACAACTTTCTTAGATTTGGAATCATTTCGCGTTCCTTGTCGAGTCTAGGGACTTCTATTCTTTCTGCATACTCCCAATTTCTTGTAATCAAATTGGGGCTTTCCTTCTCTTCTCTCTTAATGACTTACTTGCCTTCGCGAGTCATTCAATTCAATAAAAAATACATGTCAATACTAGGGACACTTCCCTAGTCAAGTCAATGTCACTCACCTTTAGTGACAAGAGGTCTCCACCGCAAAATCACATGTCTTATCTCCTCAGCTAGAGTCAATGCACACTTCCTCATCAATTAAGTCAAAAAAAAAATGATGAAGACGCAAAAGAGATGCCCGCTAGATTGAAAACCCGAAAGGGCGGTCTAGGCAAAAAACAGGGTGCGTCATAAAAAAAATGAGAGAGTGAGAGAAAGAAGGGAAAGAGAAATGGAGATCCCCGGCCTCTAAAGAAGACAAGTTCTACATTGAATCTCCTCAGCAAGTCAATTCCCCACCGAGTCAACTTTGGGATTGCAAAAAGCTCGACAAGATATGGCACCATCAAAGGTTGTTTTGGGTTATTGGCATCATTCTCCAGCAGTGTGCATTTTTGGGTTCATGAAAAGAAGGCCCGTGGTAACCAAGATCCATCCGAGAACAAGCACATCATAAAAGGGCACGAGGTTGCACAAATAATCCCTAGCTAGTCAATTGGCTTGGGCAGCAAATAGCAACAACATGTGTCTCAGTTTTCAAGGCTTCTTCAAGTATGTGCTTCTAAAGTACGCCGAAAGGCTCCCGAGAAATGGAGTAGCTCTTGCCATATCCTCTCATGTTTATTCCCTCACACGAGGATGAGTCACTCTTGCTTTGCTCAACAAATGGTGACGCCCTAGGGGCTATGTGACTCAAGGACTTCTTTTGCTTCACTTGACAATCAATACACCCTAGAGGCTATGTTCGAGAAAGATGTGTGAGACTATCCTCAAAGTCTCCCAAAAGGGATGTCAAAAAGCCCTCTTGTCGCGTGTGCCCATGCTCGTTCCCCCAATCAAGGATGGACCTTTCTCGCAATCAATGATGGCACTCTAGGGGCTACGGTCAAGTATTAAAGGCTCCCTCGGCAAAGAGCAATTAACTCCCCAGCAGTATCCCCAGCCAAGTCATGTGCAACATTGGAAGCTTCCTCAATTCGGCACCGAAGGTCTCAACGGGCTTCGTAATCTACAATCTTTTGGGCTACGGCATTACATTAATTCAAGCAAAGGGCAGTATTAGGGCTTCGCGACCGACAGTCTTTTGGGCAACAATACTCGAGCAAGTGCAATGTGGAGTAGTCTTATGGCTCCATGAGAACAATCAAGATTCAAGGGTCTCTCAACACTTCAAAGGCCTCTTGGTTTTAAATGAAGACTCCGATGTTATGAATGAAGTTGATGATTTTTGTTAGAACTTTCAACGAGATCATGAAGAAAGTCTTAGAGAAAAGGAAAAAGATTCAATATGCTAAACTCTAATCAAAACAGGGTTATAGCGGGAAATGCCACGGCCAATCTCAATGTTTCTGCAATTCAGCACCCCCTTCTCCAAGATCAAAAGCACAAGGTGCAGCTCAGATAAAGTTGGGCCACAGCACTAGTTCCATCCGAAGATCCGTCATTAGTTCAACTCAAGAAGAGTCAAGCAAGCATACTCATTTGGGACTTTATCACACCAAGACCTTATCATCCACGACCTCGACGGCACCACAAGACATTACTGCGTCCTTTGACATAAGCCCTCTGCCATTTGGGTATCGACCAAAATGAGGCCATTCATCTCCCCAGTAAGAGAAAGAAGGAGATCTCTATCAAGAATTCTACCAAACGGTACATCCGCTCTCAATGCCGAGCCAACCACGAGATAATTTGGGGCTTTACAATGAAAGGTCTTAACATCCCGCCATCTACAAGCCCACGACACTAGGGGCTTTGCAATCTCTCGAAGCTTGGCATCAACGATCTCCTCTTGGGGCTTGCTCACTACAACAACAAAGGGCGATTTACTCGAATGGTCCAAGAGCTGATTTATCTTGGAGCTGTGCAAGTCCCTCAAAATTTGGCATCAAAGGCATTCTAGGGGCTTTACAATCAGCAACCCCTCATCTCGGCATCAAAAGCCTTTTTGAAGCCCCATAACCGACAAATCTCTTGGGGCTAGACATCAATCTTCGTTGGGCACACCAGGGACAACAGAATTCAAGCGAGGCAATCCAGACTTCGACTGAGCATGACTTGATCTTGGGTTGGCTTTACAAACACACAATGGCTAAAATGGTTCACCCACGAAAAAAAAAAAAAAAAAAAGATTTTTTCTTTCCTTTTCTCCTTCTATGTGCAAAATTATGTGCTTTACTTTGCTTTGCTCCTAGCTTCTCCTCCAGAGTTCTCCATCATCCTTGAACTACGCTGGTCTGATTCTTTTAAAGGGATACGTAGGCAGCCTTTGGCACGACCAACCCATCATTCAGAGTACCATCTCGCCAACCCAACATCAAGGGCATTCTCTCATCAACATCTAAAGAATGGACATTCTCCATCAAAGCATCCTCCGCGGACATCAAGAATCCATCTCCACTTAAGCGGCAATGGTAAGTGAAGGTATGAATACATCCAATGCTTTCCTCAAAATCACACCGCACACAAGATCACTCTCTACATTCTTACTTCTCTCTCATTGCAAGGGTGTTCCAAAATCCCATCACACCACGAGCACAATTTCTCTCTCTTCATTTCACACTTCATGCATCTTCTTGCAAGAACACATATACCTGTCAAGCACACACATAACAGGTACCACCACGAAGTCAACAGCATCCGCTACTCAAGGCACTTCATCCCCACCAGAAAGTGGTCAACCGTGCCCACACCCCACAAGGTCAACAACATAAGCAGATGCGGCTCCAAGTCGGCAACTCGGTCCATATCGAGACAAGCTCCCATGAGCCCCAAGTCGGCAACTCGGTCCATATCGAGACAAGCTCCCATGAGCCCCAAGTCGGCAACTCGGTCTATATCGAGACAAGCTCCCATGAGCCCCAAGTCGGCAACTCGGTCCATATCGAGACAAGCTCCCATGAGCCCCAAGTCGGCAACTCGGTCCATATCGAGACAAGCTCCCATGAGCCCCAAGTCGGCAACTCGGTCCATATCGAGACAAGCTCCCATGAGCTCCAAGTCGGCAACTCGGTCCATATCGAGACAAGCTCCCATGAGCTCCAAGTCGATCGAGACAAGCTCCCATGAGCCCCAACTCAACAACTCGGTCCATATCGAGACAGGCTCCCATGAGCTCCAATTCAACACTCCAGCAAAAGTCGCTCATGCAGGGAGCACACCTCTATATCTAGCAATTTCAAATTGCTGCTTTCATCGAGTCTTTGCTTTCTTTTCTTTCTTCTTCTTTGTCGATGTCCTCGGCGGGTGTTTTTACTTTCGTCGACGCGTTTTGCTTTGCAATCCACGTCGCCGAGGGGCTCTGTAGACACCCCGCCTTGGACCTCTCACCCCGATTGCATACAAAGTATTTTTATTTAACTTATTTTCATTAATTTCTGTTACTTCGGTTAAGTTCCTAACTGATTCCGTTAGTTTTGGACTAAAATGCATAACAGAGTTAACTTTTAGGGTCATTCTGTCATTTTTCACCCGCGGGCGCTTCCGAAACTGCAAGTGAGCCGCGCGCGCGTCCCGCCCCAAAAGCCGGACCCGCGCGCTTCCCACTTTGGCAGTAACGGATTGCACCTTATTTCCCTCCCTTTTCTTATTTACAAACATCTTTTTTTAATCACAAAAACCATCTTTTTACATCCACATTCATCCCCCCTTTTCTCATTAACTCCCAATCCCAAATTCTAAGCCTTTTCCCAAAAACTAATATTTCTTTCATTTATTATTTGATTTCTTTTATTTCTTTTATTTTTCTTTTATTCATTTATCTTATTTGTGATTGGCCCATTCCATTTCACATGGATGACCAATTTCCCTCCATCATTTCCCTCTCTTTTTACCTATAAAAACCATCATCTTCTACCTTGGAAGAGGACTTCTTTTTGGGACTTCTTTTTGGACTCCAACCTTGATTCACCAAC
Source organism: Campanula takesimana (assembly GCA_026119855.1). Taxonomy (NCBI): domain Eukaryota; kingdom Viridiplantae; phylum Streptophyta; class Magnoliopsida; order Asterales; family Campanulaceae; genus Campanula; species Campanula takesimana. The sequence continues at coordinate 345,941 of JAOWBW010000489.1, forward strand.
TACATTATACACAAATTCTCCCAACAAGAGTTTTACATAACAAAACTCTACACAAATCTCTACACAACAACATCATTTTCAAGTCCAAGTTTGAAGTCTTCTTTCTAAAGGTACAAGTCTTCTTCTTTTATTCTCTTTTATTCTAGTCTTACTAGTATGCAATCCCCATTAATGGGACATGACCAACATGACTACTTCATATATTGAAGTTAGTTAAGGTTATCTCCCTACATTTTAATCTTAACTTTAATTCACCATGTTAATTTCTCTTCATCTCTTAATGTAATTCTTTAACATTACTTGTTACATGTAATCTTTATCATTAAATAAATAAAACAATTCTATTTTATTTCCCCTTTATTTTCCCCTTTTCTTCTCATCACAATTGTTAGCACATTTCTATTTAAGTAATTGAAGGACATGTAAATATTAGAACACCAATAGTAGCAAGACCCGCGTAAGCGGGGCGGAGTGGGTGTTTAAGTACTTCCCACTCCGTCACCTAACCCCCGAACCCTTCTCTCCCGAATCTCTGGTTTTGTACATAAATTAGGCTATTTCTAGGTTTTTCTTATGTTCCTTTTAAAACATAGGTGGCGACTCTAAACAATCTAAAACAAGTTAGACATCCTAGGATAATTCACCGCTCTAGCCAAGCCGTGGTTCCCCGGGGTATCTACACTTATCAAGCCTTTAGAGAATTACCAACCCGCCTACCCAAGAACTGATTTGGACACCTCCAAGTTCTGCAAGTATCACAAGCACATCGGGCACACAACGGATAGTTGTATTCAATTGAAGCGCGTAGTTCAAGGGTTGATCAATGACAAGAAGATTGAGAAGCCGAAGGGTCCTAATGTGGTGAATAACCCTCTTCCTAACAATGGGGGTGGGGTGAATATGGTGCAAACATGCGAGATCAGTATCCTAGAGCTCATGGATGCCTTTGACAAGATAGGGCTCACGATAGTGGATATCTTCATGGCATTAGTGACGTTAGAAATTCTTGAACCATTAGAAGGACACCTCCCCCGTCTTGGTTGCGATTTGTCAAAGTTCTGCCACTACCACAAGTGCACCGGTCACACTACCGAAGAATGCTTTGAACTCAAGAAAGCCGTGCAAGAGCTCATCCACAAGGGAGTTGTCGAAGACCCTAGAGATTATGTAGCTAGAAATGTACTCATGGTAGAACTTAGTGAGATCACTGATCCGACCGAGCCTGTTGTGGCGGACTCTGATGAGGTGGGTTGTATTTCAATGACTAATAATAAAGAACCTTCTTGCTACTTGTTGTCTTTAGAAGAACTAGTGAGTGAAGTCGAATCTCTAGAGGAAGAGAGTCCCAAACCCTCTCAACCTATTTCTTGGGCCGAAATCTTCAAGGAGGCCGAAAAGACCGAAGTTTCGCCCCCTTGTCCTGACATGACATTGTCTCTGGAGGAGCTACGTGCGGAAGTTTGTCTCCTTACAAGATCCGGTCAAGTGTACCAATCCGACCCAAAGGTTGCAAAGAAAGTCTTTGGGAAGGAACCCGAGCAAGCCGACCTAGACAAAGAAGACACTATCCTCACTCAACTCAAACAAACCCAAGCCCACATCTCGCTCTGGTCCCTACTCACCTCCTCCCTAGCCCATCGCCTCATGCTCGAGCAAAACCTCGCCACCACCATGGTACCATCCACTATTACCCCGGAAGACGTCACCCACATGATTGGTAATATCCACTATAGAAACATCATCACTTTCTCGGAGCTAGACAAGCCAGTGTTCGGAGTTGATCATAATGAGCCTTTATACATCGCTGTCGAAGTAAATGGCAAGAAGATTCCCCGTGTATTCATTGATAATGGTTCTGCTATTAATATCCTGCCTTCAAGGATGATGGATGTGGTTGGCGTTCATGGTGTTGATTTACGCCCATCCAAGCAAACCATCAAAGCTAATGACTCTACATGCCGCGCCGTGATAGGCGAAGCCACCTTGCCCATTACCATCGGAACAAAGATCCTACCAACCGACTTCCACGTCATAGACATCCCTGCAACCTTCTCACTCCTCCTTGGCCGACCATGGTTAGATCAATCGGGCGCTGTCCCATCTTCCCTGCACCAGTGTGTGAAGTTTCAATCTGGTAATGAAGTGACCATCATCTACAGCGATCTCGTAACTGCCCAAGGGACGGACACCAAGGGCGTTCCTGTCTTACAGATTCAGCATGGGGAAGAGAGCCGACTCTTCAATGGCTTCGAAATAGTCGCTCAAGCACAGATCTGCACCATCGACCTCACCAAAAAAACGGATAAAGTGGCACCTGTTGTCAAGATACTGCGTAATATGGGCTTCGTACCGGGGCTGGGGCTAGGTAAGTGCTTGCAAGGTCCCACAAGTCTGGTTAAAGAGATCGATCACCGGGGATTGTTCGGTCTTGGATACACCCTTACTCCCGAGGACAAAATGGAGCAAAAAAGGATAGAATTGCTTAAAAAGATGAAGCTTCCCTGCAAAAAGCCTGAAATGCGGCCATACCGCCTGTCCCTGAATAGTTACTTTGTCAGGGAAGGCGAGGAGTTTTCGTGTTTTGAGTTCGCCGAGCCATGGATTGACAACACCGGGAAGTTGCAGAAAGGGTTCGAGATTTTCAGAGATGTGGAATTCGATCGGTCCAACATGAAGCTGACTTACATGGAATATGACAAAGCCACGGGCAGAGTTAGAACCATCAGGCATGAGTACTCCACCAAGGTTGCAGATGACTTGGCAGATCAACTTGAAGTCGCAACCCTTGACAAGCCAGCAATAGAAGCTGCAGAAATTCTGAGTTTGACTGAGACGTGGGACGGCCAATATCTGCTTCAACATCTGGGTAATCTGGGGCAGCACGAAGACATGGTTGCCGTCATTGGAGACGATTCTGAAGATAAGGTGGACCCAAGGACATTGGTGGTACCCATGGGGGACAAGCTCAAGAATTGGTGCATCATTGGGGGACCTATAGCTACTCCGGAATTTATGGTGGGGACACTGGGGCTTACTCCTTCTCCTGTCACCACTCCTACAGCATCTCCTGTCACTCACCCAAAATCCCCGTCCCCAGAGTCTAGTGTTTTACATTTTGAATTTGAGTCTTCCTCTAAGTCTGACGACCTTACGTCCGAAGACTATGATCTTGTTGCAAACACTATATTCCCTTTTGCCATGAATGAAACCCTCGACCTTTCCGAGTATCCCTCCATAGTCACTCTTTTAACTGATAAATTGGCTAATAATCAAACTAATGACATACACTTAGTTAATAATGATTAATTAGAAGAGGCAGACACAGACACATTAAATGATGAATACATTAAAGAAATCTCAGAACAGGTTATTAATCAAAAAGAATCTCGAGCCCAAGCTGCCGATGAGGTGTTAACGAGCGTGAATTTGGGAACCGAAGCCGAGCCTAAGGAAACGCAGATTGGAAGCTTCTTCAGCGGAGCCGAAAGGGAAGCACTGATTGAGCTACTTAGAGAATATGTGGATGTGTTCGCATGGTCTTATAAAGACATGCCGGGGCTTGACAACTCGATCGTAGAGCACAGAATCCCGACAGCACCAGACGCTAAGCCAGTCAAACAGAAGCTGCGCCGCATTAAGATGAAATGGTCTTTGCAAGTGAAAGAAGAGATTGAGAAGCTACTCCGTGTGGGTTTCATCAGGGTGATCGAGTATCCAACTTGGTTATCAAATCTGGTGACTGTCAAGAAATCCAACGGTAAAGTCAGAGTATGTGTGGATTTTCGGGATCTCAACAAAGCTACGCCGAAGGATGACTTCCCCTTGCCAAATATCGAAATGTTGGTGGACGCGACCGCCCATTATGAGGTCAAGTCGTTTGTTGATGGGTTTGCCGGCTATAACCAGATCGAGACAACCGAGGAGGACGAAGAAGCGACCCCCTCCACAACCTCGTGGAGGACCATCAGTCGGCGAGTTCGAGCCGTGTTGAGAATGCAGTCTCCTCGAGACAAAGCCGAAAAGGAAGAACTCATCAAGTTACTGCAACACCTCAACCATTTTACAACAGTGGGGGAGCCGACACTCAGAGAAATAGAAAGGGCCCGCGACCAAGAATGGAGTTCGAGATGTGAGTTCGCATTATGCTGCCTCAAGGAGTACCTCGCGAATACCCCAATCCTGCACCCGGAACATGGGAATGAACTTCAGACCCCCAACACCAATGACAGAATCGTGGGCCTCGCGCCAGGAGAAGGAAATCAGTGAAAAAATGCAAAGATTTTTGGAAAAATACCCCCTCTCAGTCCCCCGCTACACAAGAATAGGGACCCCTTTCACAAAATTGTTCGACCAATTAAGACAAATGGGCAAGATGCAACCGCTAGGAGAACATTCACTCCTCTCCAAATTACCACCCCTTCAACTATTTGAACCTACCAAAAGTTTCTCTTACCACCAAGATGAAGGCCATGATACCAACGACTGTGTCGCTCTACAAAGAAAAATCCAAGGCTTGATGGACGAGAACATGCTCACCGGCGTGAGAGGATTTTGGTTCTATAGAGAAAACGAAAACTTAGAACTCCTCGGTTGCTACGAAATTGAGCCTTATGTGAGGAACAGCTCAGAGATACTCTCGCACCTGACTGCAGAAACGATTCAAGACATCTCAAGAGAAATAGGGGATTTGAAGCAACGCTTCGACGCAATGACCAAAGCTCGAGGCGCGCCAAAAGACTAGACAGAATGGCAGATTTGGATGGCAGCCCGTTCAAGGAACCAGTCAACCTCAGCAAGCTCAGACGCTGCTATGACTAGACTCCCCTTCTAAAAAAAAAAAAAATGTTTACTACGCAAAAAGAAGCCCGATAGACTGAAAACCCGCAAAGGGCGGTCTATACAAAATAAGGGTGCGTACAAAGCTCGCTAGATCGAAAAACCCGCAAGGGCGGTCTAGGCAAAAGTTAGAGCATTCTCCCTTCTATCTTCCCTCTCTCTAAAATCATTCTAGTCCGACTGGAGTGAACTACGGTGACCTGAGCCCTTTAGTCCTATTTGTAAAAGGGGAATGTAGGCAGCCTTTCAAAAGGTGCAGTCTAAAAAATAAATAAACATCCAAATCTTGTCACAAAGCAATAAAGGTAGAAGTTGTATTTTCTGAAAGCAAAAACTTTTATTTTCATAGTCATTGCATGTTAACACTTATTTGATGAGTCTAAGCTTGACATACTTTTTTAATAAATAACCTATTCTAAAATTGAAACTAAAACAAAAGTAAACTAAATTAAAACAATGTGTTTGCAACGACTATGAAGGATCCTCGGAATTACTCTTTAGTGCCACTCGTGCCTTCGGTCTCTTTCTTCTTGCTTTGACCACGGCGAATCTTTTTCTTGTTAGGGTTCTCGCAAAACCTCCTCTCAAATTCACTAACCCCTTTAGCTTTGACACTAGGAGTCTCCCCATCCTTTCTCTTCCTTGAAGTCCCCGCTCCACCTCCATTAGCCATGCTCTTGCTCCTCTTCCTCTCATAGGCCATCGCCTCCTTCATCCTCAATGAACAACTAGGAGCACAGGATGCCAAAATAGTGCCCCTTAGGATCTCTAGAGTCTGCTCCGCTTGCCCAAGTCTCTCCATAAACCAATCCAAATACTCTCGTGATAGGCAGGTGTTGTTGGAGCGTGTGATGAGAGTCCTATGGCTAAAACCGACCTCACCCCACATTTGAGAAAGGAGAACCGAAGCGCTATCATCCAAATGAAGTATGCCAAAAGGAAAACGGGTCCTCTCCTCATCCCAACCCTCGGGGATGGTTTGCACTAGACCATATTGACGGAGTACTCTGGCGGGGTAGTAAAAAGTGGTCCCAGAAAATGACGGAACTTTAATCATGTGCAGTCCTACTTGCTTCTCCCTCACAGAATTAATGTGCCAATGGGGCACCACCCACTTGATGTCATCGGTCACCATCTCCGCCAAATACCTTTCCCAACCCTTGAGAGTCATGCCCTCTAACCTCTCCTCCATACCTCTGATACGGTGCATCCATGGGGCCACCGCCGAAGAAACCGCTGGCTTGTTCACTCGGAGCCTTTCTTGCAACCACATAGTCAAAAGTCTATCACTGCTGCACGGCATCCCGCCATAAACCGCAAGATGAGGAATCCCACAAATGAGCTCCCCAAGGATGGCCGGTACAATGTCATGTCCCGAACGAGCCGCATTCACCATGGTCAAACATCCCTCACTAGCACATCCGACTTCGGAAGGGAAAAGAATAGAAGCAAATAAACACAAGGCAAGATGGTCCAAAGAACGGTCCGAGGTCACATCCGCGTGTATGAAGTGCCTTGGCATCCAAGAAAGGTCGACGTAACCACCTCTAGCATACTTACCAATGTCATCTGCGGGCACACCAAAGGTTATCAAGTTGTCATACAAAGAAATAAGATCAAAGGGCAATACAAGTGTACCCTTCCCTTCACAACCGCAAAGCGCCCTGATGTCTTCATAAGTGGGTACCATCTCATTAAAAGAAAAGTTGAAAACATAAAGAGTGTTGTTCCAAAACTTCCCACAAGCTTGCAAGAGGTTAGTGTTGGAGTTCATGTGTAAAAATGACCAAAGACACTTGATCCCATAGCGCTTCTCAAACTTCCTACGACAAGGACCGTATATCTTGGCAACCCATTTCTCCAAAGATGTTATGAAAGCTCCCTTTTCAAGTCTAGAAAGCCTTGCATTGTGATCCATGGCAAAAGAAGAGCAAGTTGATGATTGGAACTCAAAATTGATCAAAAGAGCTGCTGGTACGAAGTTGAATAGGACACAAACTCCCATTAAATACTACACAACTTCCGATTCTTGCCAGGAAAAGGAAAACCGGAGGCGGCGCGGGACTTGGCCACGCGGCCACATATGCTCTTGGCCACGCAGCCGATGTTGTCCTTGGCCAGGCGGCCAACTTCGTCCTAGGCCACGCGGCCAACATTGCTCCGGGTCTTTCCATGGCCATGCGGCCAACATTGCTCCGGGCCTCGCCATGGCCGTGCGGCCAACATCGCTCCATGCAGAAATCCAGTTTGTTTCCTCCCACTCCGTAACGGATCCATGCAACTACGTACCTGCCCCGTCCCATGGCTCATGCATTGTATAAAATTAGGCACATTGTAAAGTGATTAGTTTGTACAAATAGGTTATCACAAATCATTTTCATTTTAGTACATAAATACATTTGCATACATATTAAATATTTGTCCAATACATATTTGCTTCTACTAACTAACAATGTAGGAAATAAAGATGGAAAGATGGGCCCGGCCTAATCAGAATCCTCCTCCGTGGTGTCTCCACACCGCGCTAAATCTCGAGAGCTACCGGCACCCAAACTCCGTCCCCGGACCGCTCGACCACCAGTGTGAGAAGAGCCCGCACCGTTCGGAGACCGCTCACGACGCTGGGGTGACGCAACGTCATCCCTCTGACAAGTACATGAATGGTACGCCTCCCTCAGGAAGCGCATCAACACGTTCTCCCACCGGGCTGAACGGATATATGCCTCCCGAGTCACCTGAAAGGGAAACCAAGGCAAATGATTACAATGCAGAAAGAAATAAGTGTGTGCAAACATGACTAATATAAAGTACAAAGCCGTACCCCAGCGTCGGGTGGAGGAATGAATGTCTCCTCAACAAGATCTGCATTAGTCGGCTCCAAGCTAAGCTCCACCTCCCGGCCGCCCCTCATCACTCTCACGCTACTCGAGCGAAGGGGCATGTCAACCAAAGGCCGACTCCGACCAACATATCGGGCCGAGCTCGATCCCTCTCCCGATAGCATCCTAGCCCGAACCTGAGGGCTGATCAGCCGTGTCCGCACGTAGCCGGCATAGTCATTATTCCCTCTATAATGCTCTGCCGAAGTGGGAGCCAAGAAAGTCACCAACCTCGCGGGACGGAGCATATCCCGAGGAGGGTCATAAGGAGCCCACGGTAACACACCAGCCCTGTGCTGACGAACCACCCTCTCTTCGAGATACATGGCCTCCCCGGTGAGACCCACAAGCAGAACCCTAGAAGCGGTCAACTCCACTACATAGGGACCCACCGAAGCCTCATTGGCCGGACTCCATGGGTAAAATCTAACCCCGACAGGCTCAGACATCGCGAACACCCTCCTCAGATCAGCAGCATCCACCGTCTTCCTATCCCGGTTTCTGCGGGGAGGAGCTCTGTTGCCCTTGCACCAGTACGACATGATGGGAACAACCTTGTTGGCACTCATCACCAACTGAAAAAGGGCGACGCCGAAGATCTCGTACACCCAAGCCTGTGCATACAATGAAAGAGACATTTCAGACCAAAGGATAGAGCAGAAATCTCAACAATGTGAAAAAGAAGGGTAGTCAAGAGCATACCTCAAAGGCGAACTGAAACCCGTCAAAGGCTGATGAGCTAGCCCTCGAGCAATGGTCCAATGCCTGGTAAATCTCAGCCAAACCGGCTCCACCCCAAGAAATCCCACCAACTAGGTCCAAGTCCACAAGAGCCCCTAGCAGTAAGAACCGGCAGACAGTAGCCCCACTGGGAAACAAGATCTCTGAAAAGCTGTACCATAAGAACAGCCGGACCAAACAATCCAAATCATACTCCCCCCTACCAATGACCTCAATAGCCACCGCCACCAAACGGTTCACTTTCCCGGCCTCCACTCCATAACCCTTGACACATCCTCCCAGATCAGTGTCAACTCCCAACAGAGCCTGCCTATAGTCCCGCCGTTCCGCCAAGCTCTCATCAAAAGGCAAAGGGGTAGCAGTAAACCTCAACCCCGTGATAGACGCAAAATCCGTTGGCGTGATGGTAATCTCTCCCCAACTAAAGTGGAAGGTATGGGTGGTATCCCACCAGAACTCCCGGCACACCTCTATCACCGCTGCCACCTTCAGGGTGCCCCCAACCATGCAGACACTGTCAAAGAATGGGCCAAACCCCATAGCCTCGATCCGAGCATGTAAACCGCCCGGTCCCTCCGACAGAGACGCCCACAGTTTGCCCACAGTCACTGTGGACCCACGAGCCTTGATCCTCTGCAGGTAAACACAGCACAGGTATGTTACTATTCTAGCAATTTACAATTCTAGCAATTTAAATTCTAGCATTCTATTATTCTGGCATTTCATACTATGTATAAAACATACAAATGTGCGAGAAAGAGAGGAGTGAAAATTCAAAATTTACCTCTCGCGTCTCCGGAAGCCCCATCGACCAATGACGCTCAGAGTCGATGTAAAAATCGTAATCTTGGTCGAACGTAGACCGCAGCAGATTATCGTGATAATTCCGAGTCGCGGCTCGTGGTCTCAAACCGCCCCGTGGAATCAAGGGCGCCGCTTCAAAACCCGCTCCCGGGTCAACCCCTACATTTCCCTCGCCCTGAGCATCACCATGCCCCTCTCCTTGTTGCTCTTGTTGTGGAAGCATATACCCACCTTGGCCCGGAAAATCCCTGAATAACGCCTCATTGATTCAATCTGCCATAGCTTCAAGAAATATGTGAAATGAAGTCTTCAAAATTATCAAAATCTGAGCTTTCTCTCTCTAAAAACTCAATTTTCTCTCTCTAACTCATCAACATTGGAGGAAGGAAGAAGAAGAAAGAAGAAAGAAGGAGAAGAGGGAGGGTTTCTGGTGATGTGACCAAGGAGTCAGCCCGATGGCGACCTTGGCCACGCGGCCACTTATGCACTCTCTATCCCAGCCGTCAGATCGGCGATCCGCGTGAAGGAGATCTGACCACTCAGCGTTCTTGGCCACGCGGCCACTATTGCAATTCAGAGATCTTGGCCACGCGGCCAACCTTGTCCCTTCAGATAAAATTCCATTTTTGCCCCTGATCTTTTCCCCTTAATTCATTTTAAATGCCCTCAGCACTATTTTGACTGATATTCGTTACCTTTGGGTACGGAAATCCCCTTAAAATCTCCATTCTTCACTGAATATTTGCTTAGGATTCGTATGATTACAGAGACTTCGGCGCCTCTATGTCATATGCATCCTTGATCGATCGTGGTTGGCAGAAGCCTCGGCGTTTCTGTTTGCGAGAGATCCAGCATCTATTATTAGGATTCGTATGGTTGTAGAGACTTCGGCGCCTCTATGACATACGTATCCTTGATCGATCGTGGTTGGCAGAAGCCTCGGCGTTTCTGTTTGCGAGAGATCCAGCATCTATTATTAGGATTTGCATGATCGTAGAGACTTCGGCGCCTCTATGACATACGTATCCTTGATCGATCGTGATTGGCAGAAGCCTCGGCGTTTCTGTTCGCGAGAGATCCAACATCTATTACTTTAGCGCAATCGGCAGGAACCCTGGCGATCCTGATTGCGTTTACCATTCCATCTTGGGATTATTTAGACAACGTAGTCTTTATTTTTCCCAAATAACTTCATTACTTATGAATGTTCGTTCTTCATACAAGATAGTATCCGTAGGTTTATTATCCGCAGCAGAAGTTCGATGTCTCGTCTTTCCCCAATATCTCTGAACTACGACCGGCTTGATTCCTCGGAGGATATGTAGGAAACCTGAAAAGGTCCAGCCACCCGACCGACGCGGTCATCTCTCATCCCCAGCAGGTGCATTTTCCCCAGCAGAAGACGTTTCTCCCCATCAGAGGACAGTCCTTCCCAATTTCCCCATCAGATTTGAACTACGTTTGGCTTGATTCCCCCCGCGGATACATAGGTCGCCTGCCAAGGTTCAGCCGTTCCCTTACCTTTCATCTGTTTTGAAACTCATGTTTCAGACGGATCCTTCTTTTATCGTCGACCCCACATTGCCTTGCAAGAAGCGTCGCCGAGGGGCTACTGTTAGTACCCGACCTGAAAATGAGTTTATTAGGACTTTCCCAAAAATACAAGGACTTTATAGGAATTAGAAACCTTGCAAAGACTTGTCCCGGATTCCCGAAATATCTCATTTATGACAAAATCTATCAAAACAGGTAGTAAATGGTTTCCTTAAAACCATGCAGAAACCCTAGCTTAAGAATCAAGTCAGCCAGCAGAATTGGCCACGCGGCCAACCTTGCTACGCGTCGACCTTGGCCACGCGGCCACTCTTGTCGTTGGCTTCAATCATGGCCAGGCGGCCACCTTTGTCCCAGATGATCTCAGCCGTCGGATCTTCCCCTCAGTTTACTATATAAACCAATCCCATGCTATTGGTTTAGAGGTCCGATTTTGAGAGCTCTAAGTCCGAATTTTGGAGTTCTTAAACACAATTTTCTCCCTAATTAAGCATTTAAACACTCAAGGAGATCAAGGTTTATTTCTTGCCAACATAGGTAAGTTTTCTAACTTTTTCTTCATATTCTTGCATCATTTTTAATGTAGATCTTTTATATTCATTTTCTTACATGTTTATTCATAGTTTCTTCATATGCTTTGCATGTTCATTCATATGTTCATAATATGTTCTTCGTATGTTCTTCGTGTTTATAGATTAAAACCTTATTTATGCTATATTTAGGGTTGTGATCTTCATAATTACATGTTATTTCATAGCCGATGATGATCTAGGGTTCATCAACCTGAGGATGATCTAGGAACTACTTCTAAACCCTAATCTTTAGGTAATTCCCTCTTCATTATGCATGATCCTGATTCTCCTGCCTATTCTAATTCTCTGCGAACTACGCTGACCTGAGCTTCTCACATTGAGAGGAACGTAGGCAATCTTCGGATCTGGTCTAAATCACTAACACACTACTAACACATTCATCATGATAGAAAGACCGATCAATTCGGACAATAGGAGTGATAACGTTCAATATTCTTCTCTTGTTGTAATTTGACCCCCGAACCCACTAAAAATGCTTTTTTCAATGTTTTGGCTTTAATTAAAACGGCGTGGCGACTCTCATAATTTTAATGTCGTTAAGAATATTCCCTTTGTAAATAAAAATAATCACAAGATACTTCCCATGCGTCGCTTCATCGGAAAGGGGTATTCACAACGACCAGGCAAACACATCAACAAATTCTTTGAGTAAACTGATCAGCTGTTCCCTGTCAGCCCCTTGCATGAAGCTCCCGATCTTCATTTCTTTGACTTCTTCATTCAGCCCCAGATTGATGGTAGACAGATTTTCTCCACAGGCTTCTAATTTTCGTTCCCCACGTTGTTTTGCTAACCTGTTTAACTCGATTAAATAGTCTTTTTCATCTTGACTTATGTTTTTTAAAGATTCATGATTAACTTTAGTTGTTGTTAAATTTTCATTTGTTAAAGGATTTTTTAAAATATTGGAAACCTAGGAGTAAGCGGAAATAGAGGAAACTTCATTCACAAAAGAGGGGAGTACAAGCTCGGCAACCACGTCGAGGTCCTCGACAGTGAGGTCCTCTTCGGGAGTCCCAGAAACAACATTAGATAGCACAAAGGGTTCAAAAGCGGGGCCATCAGGGCGAACATAACCAAACTGCTCCACCAGAGTGTCAGTAGTAGCGAGCGGGCCAGTGGTTCTGGACCAGTTATTAAGTGGTGCCACTGCCGGCTTGAGGTGCTTCACCGGGTCATAAGCTTCACCATTACCATTTTCGATCATAACCACATATCCGTCTTCAAGACCAATTCCTTCAAACAACCCGAAGACATCATCTTCTTCATCAATATTCCACGGAATAATCGGGTCCAGTTGCTTATAGGAACTGCCCACATCAAAGTTTTCATCGACCATCTTGATATTCTCAAATACTTCCCATCCAGCATGAGGCTTTTCATTAATGCCAATAACTGGATCAAAAGGCATAACATACGCGACATCTTCAACTTTGCAAACAAAATATCCCTTCCAGGACTTTTCATAAGGACGGAGTGGGGGGAGCTTATAGGTCCTTCCACTTTTGATAGCAGCCTGTCTCTCCCTTTTCTGACGTACAGCTTCGGCGATTTCGACAGGAGTCGGTTTGTAGCCAAGCCCAAAAGGAAGGAAGAAAAATGGAACATCATCCTTGATAGGTTCAATACACCCTTGTTGCTCTTTTCCAAGCCCCATCATAGGCAGGAACTTCATCTTCTTGACCATATTCAAGGCCATTGCGTCTCCATACCTGGTCCGCTTTTTACCAATTAGATCGGTCTCCTTGACATATTCAATAGCATGGATCCGAGCTTGTGGGATCACTTCAAAACCACTCAAGAAGATGCCAGTATCTTTGTGCTCAATTCCCAAAATCGGGAGGTCATGAACTTGCGTATCATCTTGGGCATGAACTACCACTACATGATTGTCGTGGATGAACTTGATGCACTGATGGTAGGAGGAAGCTACCCCTCTTACTCCATGGATCCAAGGGCGTCCCAAGAGTAGACTGAATGAGGACTTGATATCAATCACTTGAAATTCAATCGGCATGACAAGAGGGCCAATGGTGAGAGTGAGAAGGACAACACCCAGAACACAGCGACTGGTGCTATCGTAAGCACGAACCACTTGAGAAGATGGGGCCAAATCAGTTATCTTGATTCCCAAATCTACGAGAACATGCATGGGGCATACATTTACTGAGGAGCCATTATCGATCAAAACACGAGCTAAGTGCTCACCTCCGACCCCAACTGTGATGTGCAGAGCCTCGACATTATTAAGACCAATTTTTGGTGCATCGAGATCGGTAAAAGTGATGATATTCCCAAAATGAATGTTGCCGATCATGTGGACAAGGTCATTGGGAGAAGTCTCGATCGGGATGACAGCTTGAGCAAGAGCTTTAACCAACACGTCTTGGTGCTCCTGTGAAGACGAGAGCAAACCCCAAATGGATATATTAGCCTGGGTTTTCTTTAACTGGGTCAAGACCGGGTTCTCGGCGACCTTCTCTTTCTGAGCGGGGACTTCTTCTTTATCCTTTCCCAATTCACTTGCCTCGGGATTTGGAGGCTGATAGGCTCTTCCCGAGCGAGTGAGGTGATTCACATTTCCGCCAACCCAAGTGGCCTTTTTAACAGGGGCCTTTTGCTCCTTAACAGCTTTAGCACTAGACAAAATCGAATCCCAAGAGATCATATGGCATTCAAAATCTTCGGAGATAACAGGAGTTACAGTGTAATTCAAAGCTTTCTTCAGAACGATGAAACTAGTCCTTGAGTAGTTTCCTTCAAACTCGATCACATGGATCCCTAGCAAGGGATTAGTCACCACATTTGGTTGGGGCGGCTTCTGAATGAGTCCATCGTCTATCATGTCTTTCAGAGTGTGTCTCAAACTCCAACATTCATTTGTTGCATGACCAGGTGATACGTGGTATGCACAATATTTACTTGCATCCCAATTCTTAGGAGGCGGATTAGGCGGGCGGTATCCTTCTATCGGCTTTAGTACTCCTTGGGCGACCAATCCTTGAAAGATAGTAGACAATGGAGCGCTGAATTTATCAAAATGGCGATCTCTCCTATTTCCACCATTCCTTCGCTGATCAGTGACAGAGTTCACAGACCCGTCTTGATTATAACACGGAGGTGCCCAATTGTAGCTGCTCCGGCTTGGTCCCACATTGCTGTTCCAAAAAGGAGCAGGGGTCATGGCAACATTGTTCACAACTGGTGCCGGGGCTTTAGCAGCGGATCGGAATCTGTAGGAGCTAGGAGAAGAATCTAGCTTGATCACCCCAGTTCGGACATCTTCGTCAATACGAGAACCGACATCAAGAATAGAAGCAAAATCTGGAAACGGGAGATATTTCATCTTATCTGCATACACCGGCTGAAGATTCTTATGGAAAATACGAGTTTGCTCGGCACTATCAGGCCTCTCCAGAGTTTGAGCAACTTTCTTCCTCCACCTACTTACAAATTCAGAAAAGGATTCCTTCTCACGCTGAGCACACGAATCGAGGTCACGACGGCTCTTCTCCCAATTGGAGTTATCTTTGTATCGCTTCTGGAATTCATCCACGAGCTTCCCCCAATTATCAACCAGATTGGCATCCACAGTCATAAACCACTGCTTAGCGGCTCCTACCAAAGTCAGATGGAAGTTGGAGGCCATCGCACCAACATTAGCCCCACGAGACTGCATTGCATGAGCGTAAGATTTCAGGTGGGCCATTGGGCAACCTGTACCGTCAAATTTCTCCACATCGGGCATTTTGAATTTAGGAGGCAGAACAGTAAATGGAGATAATTTCAAGGAATCTGCAGAAAACTCCCCTTTATTCATGACCTTTCTCAACATTTGTTTCATTTCGCTCATTTCAATCTCAGCTTTAGTAAGGGGTACATATGGGACACCCTTGTAGAACGCTTCCATTTGGCGGACTAGGTTAGGATCTTGCCCCTGGGAAGTTCCTTGATTAATCTGAGAGGCACCACTAGCAAACGCACCATAAGCGTTGGGCTACTGATTCGGATACAGAGTCTGCATATACTGAGCAAAGGCATTATGATCAGGCGGATACAGAGACGGATGCACAGCAAAATTTGCTGGATTCGGGTTGAAGGGCTGGTGAGTGCCACTAAAGTCTGGATGAGCCACATTACCCTGAGGAGGGATGTTCTGGTGATGACTCTGGCCTATGGTGTTGCTACCAATAGGATTCAAGTTGATGGTAGGGATGCCACTTCCATTGGGACCTGTATTGCCATTGGGATTAGGATTGGGAACCCCATTTCTGGTCTGATTAACATTCGGATCGCCATTGGGATTTCTGTTGGGGTTGCCATTGGGAGCCCCATTACTATTCTGATTCTGCATCTGCACAAGTGTAGCCAGTAGCTCATCTTGCTGAATCCTCATCTGACCCAACACATTCTGCTCCAACCATGCTTGAAGACCTGGTGGCGGCACATAGGCTTCCTCATTTCCTTCATGGGCCATTGCAATAGCTTCTTCGGTTACAGGCACTGTCTCGGCAACTCGGATCAACCTCCCCTTACTGTTTCTAGCTCCCCCTTTCCAAGTAGATGCCAGGCTTAGAGTATCTAAAAGGGATGGTGCTTAGAGATGATTAGAGAGTGAAAAGGATCGAGATTTTCCGAGATTGATTCAAAAGGAGTTCAAAAATCAAAATCAATCCTAGAATGCCGGATAAGCACTTGCTTTATTTTGACATGTTTTTGCATGAATCTTGGAATAGTGGATACCATCTCCAAAGTATAGGACCAATGTTTTTCACCTGTACTGTACTATTGGCCGTCCGAGCCCCTAGCGAAGGGCCTATACTCTTTCTGGGATCCACCATTCGGTTACGGTCTATGTGAGGGTCTTGACAATTTCAAGTCAATCCAAGAATTTCAACATGATATCCACAATTGAGGTCGATTATAACCTTTTGGGAATTCATAGGATTGAAGTAAAATTGTTTAGACAAAAACTGACATGAAGTCTGTGACGTGTTATTTTCGAAAGAATATGGACATCGCATTTCGGCTTTTGAAGCTTGGCTTACACCCATCACAGCGACCGTAGGCGCTGCTAAGGGGGAAACAGTATACCGTTGACCCTATGGGAAAGTCAAGTGAGCTCCCTTATGCCCCAAGTTTACCGTCTCGGGTTTGAGATTCTAAGACGCTTTTCAAAAAACGTGCATGTGTGTGAGGTATCTATGAGTTCAAAAAATCATTTTGAAAGCACGTAAAGAAAACAAGAAAATCATTTTTTTCCTTTTTTACTTGTTTTACCCCTTTTTTGGGGAATCACTCACCACGCAATGCATATATATATATACAAATAAGATAAGCGAAAAAACGCCCCTGCAAAACAGAGGTTAGGGCACAGATATATACACCCCAAGTAAGGCACATAAAGCATGGCACACACAAAGATTTAGAGTTTAGCCCACTTTAAAACAACTCCCAGCGGAGTCGCCACTGTGAGTGCCCGCGCCCGAGATGATCGGATCACCGCGAAAATGACCGCCCGTGAAAGCGGTTCGCGCCCGTCTCGTGCTGATGCGCTTTTGCAAATGCGCTCGGTTCTCACACAATGGTTTTCTCTTGATGTTGTTTTTGATTGCAAGAGTCGCCACCTCATTTTATTTTAGAGAAAATGAAGATAAAACCTTTTTCAGAGAAAGTGGGTTCGGGGGCTAAGTTACGAGAAGAGAAGGGGGTTAGGCACTCTTCTCGCCCGTGATGGTCTCTATATGCATGCCACGTAAGTTCTTTTTATGCCTTTTGCCTTGGTTTTATGCCCTAACAAAATGGTGATTTAATAAATGGGGAGTCTTCCTATTCTAGGAAGATTTGTTTTAATTCACAAATGAGAGTCGGGTTGAGTGGACTCACACTTGGTTTTGAAAATGGTTTTAATCATTTATGTACATCAAATTAAACACATAAAGGGGTGGGGGATTAATATTTACATTTTGTACAAAAAAAGGGAAACAATTCCCAAATGAATAAATGTCCAAAACTCCGTCCCCAAGCATTTTCAGGGACTGCTGCTCACTCTTCTTTGCGTACCTGTTCTTTTACTCATCCAATCTGGAAAGTAAAGGTCAAGAAAACTTCCTAACACATTAAACATCTACCCTGATTTTTCCCTTGATTTTAGGGTCATGTTATGGTGTCCAAACAAAGCATGCAAAGCAATTCTTTCCACAGCCCAGTCTGACAGAATTCATACATCCCTAAAGTATCCACTTTTTTCATCATGAAAACAAAGGAATCAGGGAAAACAAAAAACATTAAAGTTGTTCCTAACATGTTAAAGTTATGATATGGAGAGTTTAAAGTCCAGAAAACAAGTTTAGGTCACCCAAATCACTTCTGACATTTTCATGTCCAAACAAGAACATGCTGATTCTGAGAACAGAGAGATTAAACAAAAAATAGAAAGAGCCTCTTCCACTGAGGCTAAAAATATAATATTTACATGTTATTTTTCCTTGTTCTGTGTAGAACAAGTTCTATTTTGTGGTCTAAGACCAAAACCCACGTTTTCTAGGAGTAAAAATAGCAACAAGGCAGTAAGGTACCATATGGACAGATTATTGGCATCTCACTCATGTCATGAAAACACCTATCAAAACTAACTCAAATGAAAAGCTATGAACATGAAACTTTGTACATGCATATATATACATGTTAACAACATGAAAAAACAACCATCCAAGCATTTAGATATGGTTTCATGATGTTCTATGCTAAGATAAAACAAAGCATGGCAGATTCAAGGTTTATAAGATAAAACAAGTTTGTTCTTTGGAAAACTTCTTGAATCCACCACAAACAAAGATATGACACTCATACATACATGATATATATACACAAGATCAAAAGCTTAGAATGATCAAGAGCTCAAAACATCATTATATATCATCATTTAATAAGAAGAACAACAAGAGTAGCAATATTGTATTATTGAATATAAAATGGAGGTTTAGCCTAACAAGGTGACTAAACCCCTCAAGAAATTACATAAACATTACATATTACCCTTTTAGATGATTACAAGGGGGAAATGATGCCTAGGTTGTGCTCCCTTTGCTTCCAAGGGAAGACTTTTTTGGGTTGTTTTCTCAAGGTTTTGGCCTTGTGTTGAAAGAGTTTGAGTTTGTGTTTAGTGTTTGTGTGGTGGTTTTATGGTGGTGTGGTGGTGGTGATATGGTGGTGTGGTGGTGGTGTTCTTGTTGAGAGAGAATGAGAGTGGAGGATGGTAGGGTTTTTTTTTTTCTTTTTGTTTTTGTGTCTCTCCCTTTTTGAAATGGATGAGAGTGGTGTATATAGGAGGAGGGAGGTGGTAAATTGGTTGTAACTTGGAGGGGGGAGGTTGTAAATTGGTGGATTCATCATCTATCCTTCTTGACTAAGGCTTAAAGTCATCTTCCTTATCTCTGTTACGGCTTTCCGCTCCGCAACTGCTCCGTTGTGCGCGTCTCCGGTGTCCCGGTTGTCCGCGAGTCCAACATGAAAGTTGCTCGGAATATTTTTCTGGTCAGGCCGGTATATTTGAAATATTTTTATGAGCAAGGAACGACAATAATATATTTTTTCCTCTTCTTGATCAATTGATAAGATATTTTGAGATATTTTCCAATTTGGATAACCATCTTTCCGGCTCCGGCTTTTCGTTCCATAACTGCTCCGTTGTGCGCGCCTCCGGTGTCCCGGTTGTCCGCAAGTCCAACATGTAACTTGCTCGGAATATTTTTCTGGTCAGGCCGGTATATCTGAAATATTCTTATGAGCAAGGAACGACAATAATATATTTTTTGCTCTTCTTGACCAGTTGATAAGATATTTTGAGATATTTTCCAATTTGGATAAGCATCTTTCCGGCTCCGGCTTTCCGCTCCGTCGTGCTCGCTCCGGTGTCCCGGTTGTCCGCGGGCCCAACATGAAAGTTGCTTGGAATAATTTTGTGGTCACGTCCGGTATATCTGAAATATGTCAATTAGCAAGGAAAGGTAACAATATATTTTTAATGCACAGAATGGATAACATCGAGCAGTTCGGGGGGTTGCGGGCCCCGTTTTCGGTCCCGCACCTCGAAAAACGAAATTTTTTCCTGTTTGCTCGTTTTTTCGTTCTGATCATGAATTTGAAGTCCGTTTATCCATTCGATGCACCGATAAGGCTCACGGCAGTCCCGCACAGCCAAATCGAGGGTTTTAGGTCAATTTTCGGGTTTAGACCGATTCAAGGTGGGGTTTTAGGGGTGCGAGATCAGGGTATCTACAGGCGCGCGCGTCTGGCCTCAAGGGGCGGAGGCGCGCGACTCTGAGAAGCAATTTTTGACAGCCGGGGTGTCTACAGCCGGTGAGTGGTGTTGCCTTGATATTGATTTTTGAAGGCAAGCATAGCGGCATCCCAGTCAAGACGGACAGTGAGCGGGAGAATTGCATACCAATCCTTTGCCGCCCCCTCGAGGGTGAGAGGAAAGCATTGAGCCATAACTTTTGGGGAGACCTTCTTCGGAACCATAGCCCAAATGTAAGTCTCGAAGTGAGCCATCGGGCATGAGTTGCCCTTAAACTTGCTAATGTCAGGCATCATGAATTTGTCGGGGAGAGCGGCCATCGTGCTCATGAGGATGGATGACTGATAAAGGCTTGTGTTGGAGCCTTTTCCCATGGTGAGGCCGTCAAATTTCTGATCAATGTAGGCCATGATGGAATCGACCATTTTGGGATCATTGTTGTCGGTGCTTGGTCCCCCCACTTTTTTGGTACGGGCACTGACATACAGACTTTCAAACAAACCCTCGGTCCACTCGGATTCCTCATTGTCATTAACCCCCTTGTTGTTGGAGAGCTTGAGGAGCTTGGCTTTCAATTGGTCAACCTCGGCCTCGTGGGCCTCCCTTTGACTGTCGACATGAGCTTGCCACAAGGCTTCTTTGGTTTGAGCCTCATTGTGGAGAGTGGTGACTTGTTGTTGAAGAGTTTGGACCATGGCAGAGAGTTGCTCGAGAGTCATGGCGTTGTTGGTGCTGGAGTCGCCGGCCATTGATGATGCAGAAGCTGATGGAGTGATTGGTTCACGAACAAGCCGGTTGGATGAATTCCTGTAGATGCGGAGAGTACCAATCGGACCGATAATTGGAGAAGTAGCCCTTGTCAATCTCGGTTCACACTTTCGGTCCATGAAGATGTTGAGAACACACAGTTGGGCACACGACTCGAACCACATAAGAAAAAGACTCTTTTTTTTATATATGTAAGTCGGAGGGAATGGGTCCCTTTTGGGGTTTCTAAGAAGATAATGGAATCGTCACACTGGTATATTGACCATCTCGCGGTCCCAGTTACTCATCGGATTCCATCACGTTTGTGAATCCTACATGTGTCGGGATTAAACTAAATTAATGTAGTAAAGCATACATGCGGGGACGGATTTTTTTATTTTCGTCCAAAATAACCACTTTTGGGGAAGGATTTTTATTGCGTCCGTTTCAACAAGTTGGCATGTATGATTTGAAAACATTAGTTTAGGGAAATCTCGGTACATGGAAACCGACTTGGTCACGGAGTGTTAGACCCTAACTAGAATTGTGTGGTTTGTGCTCGGCTAAAGAGAGGCTTAAAGGTCACCCCCGGCATGTAGTCATGAACTACGCCACGGGCTGAGGTTTACCACTTCGAAAGAGTCAAGATCGAGTGGAGCTTGAAACCTTCTAGGACGGGCCTCGACGAGTTTGGGGTTGGACTTGTGCGACTCAATAGTGAGCAATTTATAGGAGTAATGTGCATGTATTGTGAGGTCTATCAGGTGACAATTTTTTTTTTATTATTATTTTTTTTTTTTAAAAGAAAAGAAAAGAAAAGAAAAACACATATGGCCCAGAAGTTAAACAGTCCAAGGGTTCAATTCTGTTCTGATGCAGGCAACTGTGCCCACACCCCACTGTTCTGTTCAGTCACTGAAACCTGTTCTTGCCCTGGAAATTGGCCCAGAAGCGCGCGCCTCGGGCTGGTGTTGTTGGAAGCGCGCGCCTGGCGCATTGTATCTGGGAGGCGCCCGCTTCTGGGCTAACCTGTCAGATTATCAAAAACTTATGGACTCAGGGGATTGCCCTGGTCCTGATTATGTGATTAAACCCCTGCAATGTTTGTTAGCACGAAATAATAGGAAGAATAGGAAGAACACATGGAAGGCGGGCGATTCTGGAATTTGACGCGGGACGCACGCGCTTTGGACCATGAAGGTCCAAGGCGCACGCTTCCCATATCAATTTCCAGAATGCCCAGAAAAGTGAATTATGAACAGAAACACAAGTTTAACCTTCAAGCAGTCCCCAGCAGAGTCGCCACTGTAGATACCCCGGGGGAGGAGGCCGCGACTTTAGGCCAGAGCGCGCGAGCTCGTCCTAGGATGTCTAATTGTGTTTTAAAGTCCTGTAGACACCCCGCCTTGGACCGCTCACCCAGATTGTACACTTGATTTTGTGTTTCTCCCTCTTTTAAGTGTTTTCTGTTAGTTTCTGTTACTTTGGTTAAGTTTCAGACGGACTCCGTTAAGTCTCGGGACTAAACTGAATAACAGTTCTAACTTTCTAGTCCATTCTGTCAAAAATTGCTTTTCAGAGTCGCGTGCCTCTGCCCCTTGAGGCCAAACGCGCGCGCCTTCCGCCGCCTAGGTGGGATGCGCGCGCTTCTGGGGTGTGTCAGTTACAGATTCTGCCCAAGAATCTCTCCCTTGCTCATTATACATGATTTTGCCCAGGAAAGATTTCTTGGAGACTCCGTTTGGCTCCAAAAACAGTCCTCTTTCAAATATAAAAACCCCTCCAATCCATCATTGGAGGGGACCTTGGACATCACTCCTTTTAGACCTTTTTCCCGCTTCTTCTCTAGACTTTTCCTTGGGGCTTCTTTTAGACCTTTTGTCAACAAAGCATTCAACCACCTTCTTCAAGGCTTTTCAAAAGGCTCTCTTCAAAAGATACTATAGGTAAATGTCTTAAGCATTTTTCTTCTTCTTCTTCTTCTTCAATCAAATGTGCAATCACCCCAAAACCATTTGGGACATGACACCAATGGTCCTTTCATTACATTGAATTGGCCTAGGAATCATCTCCCTACATTTTAAACTTTAAAACCCCTTTTTATCATCATTTTAATAGGAAGAACACATTTATCTTTAAAGTGAATTATGAACAAACAAGACCGACTTTGCTCGGGCGAAATGGGTGTTTAAGTACTTCCATTTCGTAACTTAACCCCCGAACCCCTCATCCCAAAGAATCTTTGTTTTCGTAAATCAAACTTAGGCTCATAAACATTAGGTTTTCTTACGTTCCTCAAAAACATGGGTGGCGACTCTAAAACACAATTAGACATCCTAAGTAATTCACGCGCTCTAGCCAAGCCGTGGTTCCCCCGAGGTATCTACAGTGGCGACTCTGCTGGGGACTGCTTGAGGGTTAAACTTGTGTTTCTGTTCATAATTCACTTTTCTGGGCATTCTGAAAATTGACATGGGAAGCGCGCGCCTCGGACCTTCATGGTCTAAAGCGCGTGCGTCCCGCGTCAAATTTCAGAATCGCCCGCCTTCCATGTGTTCTTCCTATTCTTCCTATTATTTCGTGCTAACAAACATTGCAGGGGTTTCATCACACAATTAGGACCAGTGCACCCCCTGAGTCCATAAGTTTCTGATAATCTGACAGGTTAGCCCAGAAGCGGGTGCCTCCCAGATACAATGCGCCAGGCGCGCACTTCCCACAACACCAGCCCGAGGCGCGCGCTTCTGGGCCAATTTCCAGGGCAAGGACAGGTTTCAGTGACTGAACAGAACAGTGGGGTGTGGGCACAGTTTCCTGCATCAGAACAGAATTGAACCCTTGGATTGTTTAATTTTTGTGTTTATTTACCGGTCACACGGGTGATTCGGGAGTTGTAATTTACGTGCTTATGTGTTTTTTTTATCTTTTCTTTTCAAAAAAAAAAAAAAAAAAAAACTTTGTTACGTGATAGACCTCACACTACATGCACATTACTCCTATGAACTGCTCACTATCGAGTCGCACAAGTCCAACCCCAAACCCGTCGAGGTCCGTCCTAGAAAGTTTCAAGCTCCACTCGACCTTGGCTCTTTTGAAGCGGTAAACCTCAGCCCGTGGCATAGTTCATGACTACATACCGGGGGTGACCTTTAAGCCTCTCTTTAGCCGAGCACAAACCACACAATTCTAGTTAGGGTCTAACACTCCGTGACCAAGTCGGTTTCCATGTACCGAGATTTCCCTAAACAAATGTTTTCAAATCATACATGCCAACTTGTTGAAACGGACGCAATAAAAATCCGTCCCCAAAAGTGGTCATAATGGACGCAAATAAAAAAGTCCGTCCCCGCATGTATGCTTTACTATATTAATTTAGTTTAATCCCGACACATGTAGGATTCACAAGCGTGGTGGAATCCGATGAGTATATGGGACCGCGAGAAGGTCTATATACTAGTGTGACGATTCCACTATTTTTCTAGAAACCCCAAAAAGGACCACGTCCTTCCGACTTTTGTAAATAAATAAAAATAGAGTCATTTTTCTTATGTGGTTGAGTCTTTTTCCTTTGTTTGTGGGTTAATCATTTTATTCAAAATATGTTTGTGGGGCCAACCTAAGATCGACCGTGTTCTCTCAATAGGTCGAATGGCTTCCAATAGCAACAACAACAAGGGTGAGAACATCTCCGTGTCCAACGAAAGGCTCTTCAACATAATAAGAGCCTTGGGGGAACAAATGGATAGACTTGTCGAGGATGCCCGCCGCAAGGATGATTTGTGGCAAGACCGTCTTGATCTCGAGAGGAAAATTCACAAGGAAGAAGTGTCCGAACTTAAGGCTCGTTTGCAAGAGCTCACCGACAGCAAGGCAAAGGTCCACAGTAAAGCACGCTCAAGTGGCTCACCCCTCAAAAGTTACAAAGGTGCCACCAACGACCGTGTCTATACCCCTCTCAATGGCATGACCATCACCGAAGCCTACGAAGCTCTCAAAACCAAGGGACAAGTTACTCCTCTCCAAGGGTACAAGCAACCACAACCATTACGTCGTAACTATGCCCACCACAAGTGGTGTGACTATCACCTATGCAGAGGTTGTAAGGATCCCGCCCCAAAAAACACACGAGCGCGTTTCAAGGGCGAAATACCAAACGCGGGAACCGGACCAATTTAACGGAGTCGCCACATTTTGTTAATTTTAAACCCAACAAAATGACAAAGGTTTGAGTTCAAAGGTTCGAAGGTCAGGTTACGACTTGGGAAGAGTTTTTACGCCCTCCCAAGTTGCCTCAAACAAAGCCAAGTCTCCCTTGTTAGTTAACAAAAGTGCATGTGTGTGTGTGTGTTTTAATGGAAAATCTTTGTTTTAACTTTTTATTTATCTTTTCAACTGAAAAAGGGGTTTGTTTGACAAGAAAACAGAAGAAAGAAGGGCAAAATGGTCAATCTCCCCATACGGCCAAAGTAGCCGTACGGATGGGGAGACCACTCCTGGGATTTTACAGTTTGTTCAAGCAACAGTCCAGTTCCAGGCAGAAACAAAGCATTCTGCTTGAACTGGACCAAACTGTTTTGATTCCAGTTTGTTATTCCAACACAAAACAACATTAACAACTCATTCCTATGCCATTTGATCAACAAAGAACCTCCCAAAACAAGAGTTTGGGCATGATCAAAGGCAATCATGGGAGAAACATGAAAAAGGTGGCCAATATGCCCTTTTGAGCCATAGTGACCATTTGATGAGTAAAGATTGAAACTTTACCATCAAAATGGCTCTTCTAGGTAAGATTAATCCTTTAGGGACAAGAACAAACCATAAAGATTGGATCTTTATTACCCAAACTTGGGAATTTTGGGCTAGATCAAGGTGATGAGGATAAAGATTGAGACTTTATCCTCAACATGATCATCATAGCTTAAAATGAACAAAATGAACAACAAGAGCATCATCCATGACAAGAATGTAAATGAACAATCAACAAGCCATGATCAAACTAGGTTTGAACCTCTTCCACACAAAGTATGGAGGGCACCTTTGATCATCTCATGGCTTGGACTAGGAAATATAAATAATAATAGATATATGTATATTGCTTGAATGGACAAGACTTGCAAGAATGTAAAGATCAACAATAAATGACAAGATCAAAGATAAATAGAGTTCTTAGATGAAGAGAAGGGAGGGGGAGGAGGTGGCTTTACCTATCTTGGTTTAGGCCAATCTTCCTTTCTCTCTTTCACTCTTTGTTCACTCTTACTCACACTATTCTGAGGTGAATTTGACAGAGTTACCTCAGTTCTAATGTTTCTCCCCCCCTTGAAATGATCACCAAGGGGTTCTACTTATAGGGACTGAGGGTGCCCAAACCAGCCATACGGCTAGGCCCCTCTAGTACCCAAAGCATCCGTACGGCTCAGCCTGGCGAGCTTCTGGATTTTTCCAATTTTATACCAGAGTAGTCCTGGAATTTATAGCTTATCCTAGGGAGGTCCTGGCCTATTAGATTATCCCTGAAACGGTGCTAAGGCTACCTCTAAGATAGGTCGGTTTCAGATTGGGGTACTTACAGAGCCCCTCGGCAACGTCGCTTCGAAGGAGCGGGGTTGTCGATAGAAATAAGCATCCCAATCTGACGGGGCGACGGCTTTAACCGATTTTGGTTGCATGGATGGACCTAGTGGTATAGGATTCCTACGTATCCCGTTCGCGGGGAATCAAGCCTAACGAAGTTCGAGGGTACGCGGGGTTACTTAGGTCCGCAAGGAGGCATGACTCTAGGGGTCAGAGGCGAGACATGGTCAACTTGGCTCTATGGGAGAGGGTTGACTTGCTGGGGATATGGTCAACTTGACTCTATAGGAGAGGGTTGACTTACACGGGATAGATTTTTACAGGGCTTACGTCGGGGACGGCCTATGGTGACAATTCTAAGTCCAAGCTTGACCGGGGTCAACTCCATCTTTGGGGAGATTGACGGGAAAACTGGTCTTACGTCCTTCTAAGGAATGCCGGGACAAAGGCTCTAGCCTATAACGACTATTCCAAGTCATAGCTAATGGGCTTACGTCGGGGACGGCCAGGAAAAAGGCTCTAGCCTATAACGACTATTCTAAGTCATAGCTAATGGGCTTACGTCGGGGACGGCCAGGACAAAGGCTCTAGCCTATAACGACTATTCTAAGTCATAGCCAATGGGCTTACGTCGGGGACGGCCAGGACAAAGGCTCTAGCCTATAACGACTATTCTAACTCATAGCTAATGGGCTTACGTCGGGGACGGCCAGGACAAAGGCTCTAGCCTATAACGACTATTCTAAGTCATAGCTAATGGGCTTACGTCGGGGACGGCCATGACAAAGGCTCTAGCCTATAATGACTATTCTAAGTCATAGCTAATGGGCTTACGTCGGGGACGGCCAGGACAAAGGCTCTAGCCTATAACGACTATTCTAAGTCATAGCTAATGGGCTTACGTCGGGGACGGCCATGACAAAGGCTCTAGCCTATAACGAATATTCTAAGTCATAGCTAATGGGCTTACGTCGGGGACGGCCATAATAAGCATTAAGAAGAAGACCATTTCCAAATTTTAACTTTTAACTGGGCTTACGTCGAGGACGGCCATAATAAGCATTAAGCAAAAGACCATTTCCAAATTTTAACTTTTAACCGGGCTTACGTCGGGGACGGCCATAATAAGCATTAAGCAAAAGACCATTTCCAAATTTTAACTTTTAACTGGGCTTACGTCGAGGACGGCCAAATTTTCTCAACAAATTTTTAACTGGGCTTACGTTACGTCGAGGATGGCCAAGTTTTCTCAACCTTACGTCGAGGACGACCATAATAAATTTCACAAAGCTGGGCTTACGTCGCTAGGACTGCCTGTGATGACTTCGGGAACCTAAATTTTCTAGGTTCAATTCAAGTTGCATGAGCCAAGGAGGGCATTTTTCGGTTGCATTTATGACATTGGTTGGGAAGCGGCTTTAAATGGGTTGGACCACAAAGCTAACAAGAAATCATCAATCCTGACAGGGCTAAAGTAGCCGTACGGCTCGGGAAGGAAGTACTCCTTTTTCATTCAATTTTGTTCCAGGCCTGGTCATCTACTTAAATGCCACAGTCCTGAGTTCATCAATCAGTTCGTCTTCTTCATTTCGAAAGCTCCTTTTTCCATGGAACCCTTTCTCATGGAGAAACCACCAAAATTGTTCAAAATTCATCAAGAATGTTTCGAGGGTAACCTTAGGCTTTGGATGCGGTCCCACATGAGGAATCATAAGGGAACTTTCCATTCCATGTTTGGCCTTCAATCCCTTTGGTCTCTCAAGGAGTTCATTCCGGATCTTGAGCTATTGAGAGCCGCTGCGTCCTTTTGGGATGTTAGGAGGCATGTCTATTGTTTCTCCTACAACGAGATCACTCCTACTTATGAGGATTTCAAGGCTTTGGTGGGCGGCGTGGACACGGAGGTCATTGCTCTTCCTTCGGTTGATGACACCATGTGTGTTGAGAGGTTGGTTTCTCTTCTTGGTATTTCTTTGGAAGAGGCCCAACGCATGGTCCTTGATCACACTTTCATTGATATTTCGGATGTCCCTGAGAAGTTCATGGATCGCACGGATGAGGCTTCTTGGAATGCCTTTGGTTTATGCGTCCTTGCTTTTTTCTACATGGTCAGTTCCAAGGGCACCTGCCATCGGGTTTTATTGAGTGTCCTCGAGGAGTGCCGTGCAGGGAAGGATATTGTCCCCTTGATCTTGGGCGAGACCCTTCACGGTATGGACCGCTTGGCTTTGGGGGATGGTTTCATGCGCAGCGGTAGCCCTGCCTTGCTTCCTTTGTGGTTGAGGGAGAGGTTGATGGCCATTCCGGAGGCTCCTATCTCTCACAATCCTTGGTCTTACTCTTTGAGAGGCATTATCTTGGACCTAGTTCAGAGTGATTGGGAGGCTTACATGGCTCGCCTCACGACTGCCGAGATACGCTGGCTAGTTCCCCATTGGCGTATTGGCTCGGTGCGAGAGTATCAAGATAATTCCCCCTTTGTTCGGGTGCCAGGACTATTGGGTTCATCTCATTATATCCCTTCTTTGGTCCGTCGTCAGTTTGGGTTACCGCAGACTCCACTGTTGGAGTGGTCGGGTGTCAACCCGGAGCACTTGAGGCTTCCATCTCTGTCTACGTGGGATTCCTCCACCATTTCATTCCTGTCCCGGTCGTGGACTTACTCCCTCTTTCCAGCTCGGGCACTTATTGGGCGAGCGGCTAGCATGGTTTTGACCACGGTGTACTTGGACTGGTATGAACAGACCATGGGATAGACTCAAAGGCTCATTGAGGAGAGGTGTGAGGCTATTCTTGGTGAGACTTATGGTCCTAGCAGGGTTCTAAGGGAGACCAAAGCTGTGGCGAGTGGCCATAACATTACTGGAGACGTTGTTGAGGACTACAGAGTTTTGGCAGACAGGAGGATGGCCGCGATGCCTAAGGCGGGGGCACGAATGGAGGATTTTCGGGCTCGGGCTGCAACCAATGCAGCTTTGAGGGCGACCGGGCTCGTAGATGACGTTGGAAGAGCCTCTGATCATGGAAAAGGGGGAATCGATATCTTTGAGGTGAAGAAAAAGAAGACCCGAAGAAGTCAAAAGAAGAAGTGGAGGGACGAAGAACAGTGATTTCCGTGTATCCACCCATTGCCATTGCAGACACATTAGTTTATCTTAGGTATTTTAGTTATGGCTTAAGCATGTTAGTTGGGTCGAGAGTAGACCGTGCTTGAACTCATCAAAGAAGTGTTTTAACTGCAATGAAAATGGTTACTTATGAAGCCAATTTGCATTCTCATGGAGCTCTTGCTCAAGTCCAAATTTTATTTTTATTTATTTTTTAGACCGGACCAAAGATTGGCTGCCTACGTTCCCCTTTTACAAATGAAAATCTAAGGGGCTCAGGTCATCGTAGTTCATTTCTCCACAAATTTTTAGGATGCGACCCTGTTTTTTTCTCTAGACCGCCCAAATGGGTTTTCAATCTAGGTGGGTATATTCTTTTAGCACCCTTTTTTTTTTTTAAACAAAGTAACGACGGAGCTTATCACTATTGACTGGGTGCATAAAGGGGTTGCCGTCCAAGTCTGCGAGCCTCATTGCGCCCCCTGAAAAGACTTCTTGTACCACAAAGGGACCAATCCACACGGGTTCCCATTTTCCATCGGGATTAGACCTCCCCGGGGGTTTTTCCTTGAGGACTAAATCTCCTGCCCGAATCTCTCGAGGCTTTACCTTCTTATTAAAGGCTCGCGCCATTCTCCCTTGGTAGGCGCGGATGTGTTCCATTGCCCTCAGGCGACGTTCGTCCAACAAGGCCAGCTCATCATGTCGGCTTCAAAGCCAATCGACCTCGTGGATCTTATTTTCCAACAAAACTCTTAGTGACGGTACTTCCAATTCTGCGGGGAGCATGGCTTCCATTCCGTACGTCAAAGCAAAAGGAGTTTCTCCTGTGGCTGTTCTGACCGAAGTTCGGTAGCCCCACAAAGCTAGGTGTAGCTTTTCGGGCCAATCTCTTCCCCGTGTTGCCATCTTTCTAATGATCCTCTCAAGCGTTTTGTTGGCGGCTTCTACCGCGCCATTGGTCTGGGGTCTATATGGGGAGGACTTGTGGCGAGTAACTCGGAATTCTCCCAATAATCGATCGCATTCACCCTCGAAGTGCGAGCCGTTGTCGGTAATGACCTCGTTCGGGACCCTGTACCGGCACATGATATTCTCTTTTATAAATCCTGCCACCTTCTTGGAGGTAAGGACCCGGTATGACTTAGCCTCTACCCACTTTGTGAAGTAATCCACGGCTACCAAAACAAACTCGTGACCATTGCTACCAGACGGGGAGATTTTCCCGATAACATCTATGCCCTATGTTGAGAAGGGCCATGGTGTAGTCATGCAGTAGAGATGATGAGGCGGTAGGTGGTTGAGGTTGGAGAAACGCTGACATTTATCACACCTCCTTACGAATTGCATGCAATCTGTTTCCATTGAGATCCAGAAGTAACCCATCCGCAGAATGGTTTGCTTTAATGCCCGTGCGTTCATATGAGGACCACACACTCCACCATGAACTTCTTGCATGAGTTCTTTTGCCCTTCCCCACTTATGCATCTAAGGAGAAGGCCCTGATGGCGTTTTTTGTATAGGATGTCCCCCAGGATGACGTAATTGGATGCCAACCGCTTGAGTGCCGTCATACCTTTGGCTTTGATCCCGTGCAAATACTCTCCCTTTTCATTCATGAAGGAAGCTTCTCCTTCTTTGAGGAATTGGTAAATCTGGTTGTACTATGGCTCCTTTACCTCTTCTAGGATTGCTCCGATTTCGAAGCAGTATACTGGGCTTTCCTTTCTCCCGACCCAGAATGGTTTCATTAATTTTCCCTCGGGGATTTCTACTAATGAATCCAAAGTTGCTAGGGCGTCGGCGAAACGGTTCCGGTCCCTCGGCAGGTAATGGAAGCTGACCTCTTGGAATTGTGCTATGAGCTCTTCCATATAGGCATGATATTTTCGCAAACCGGGATCCAGTGTTTTCCATTTGTTCGAGACTTGTTTGATAATCAAGGCCGAATCGCCGTATACTTCCAGCTCCTTAACATTCCTTTCCAAGGCTGTCTCCAAGCTGGCTGTGCATGCCTCATATTCTGCGGCATTGTTGGTGACATCAAAGTTCAATTTGATGGCGATGGGGGTGTGTTCGTCTTTTGGGTTCACCAAGAGCAATCCTACACCGTTTCCTCTTTTATTGGTCGCTCCGTCGAAGAACAATTGCCACCTATTTCCTCCCTCGAGGGTAAATATTCCTTCATCTGGGAATTTTGGTTCGGGCCCCCTTTCCTCATTACTAGGGAAATCTGCCAAGTGTTCTGCCAAAACCCTTCCTTTGACTGCCTTTCTCGACACATAACTGATATCATACTCGGCTAAGAAGAAGGACCATTTGGCGAGCCTCATAGACAAAGATGGCTTTTCCAATAAGCATTTGATGGGGTCTATTTTGGAAATAAGTTGTATCGGATGAGCCTGCATGTAATGTTTTAACTTTCTCATGACCCATACCAATCCTGCGCAAGTCTTCTCAATTGGGGAGTAGTTGAGCTCGCTTCCTTATAGCTTACGGCTCACAAACTAGATGGCATTTTCCACCTTTGAATCTTTCTTCTCTTGGGCCAACATTGCTCCTATCGACGCATCAGTCACCGTTAGGTAAAGCAAGAGTGGCTTGTCTTTGTGCGGAGGGCATAGGATTGGCGGGTGGATGAGGTAGGCCTTAATCTTGTCAAAGGCCTTTTGGCACTCCCCGTTCCATTTGACCTCGGCATTCTTTCTTAGCAGTTTGAAGATGGGCTCACAAATGGGAGTGAGTTGGTTTATGAAGCGGCTGATGTATTGCAACTTTCCCATGAAGGCTTTTACCTCTGTTTGGGTGCGAGGCGGCCTCATTTCCACAATTGCCTTAACCTTTTGAGGATCAATTTCGATGCCCCGTTCGGTGACCATGTATCCCAAAACCTTGCCACGAGAAACCCCAAAAGTGCACTTGGCCGGATTAAGTCTCATGGAGTGCTTCCTAAGCCTGTCAAAGAACTTTCTCAAGTCTATCAAATGTTGCCCGTTAGAGCCCTTAGAATGCATGATCATGTCATCGACATACACTTCTATTTCCTTATGGATCATGTCATGGAAGAGTGCGGTCGCAGCTCTTTGGTAGGTAGCCCCAGCGTTTCGCAACCCGAAAGGCATCACGGTATAGCAAAAGGTTCCCCATGGGGTGGTGAAGGCAGTTTTTTCCTGGTCCTCCTCTGCCATCTTAATCTGGTTATATCCGGCGAAGCCATCCACAAAAGACTTAACCTCAAAGCTAGAGGTTGTATCCACAAGCATGTCGATGCTTGGGAGGGGAAAGTCATCTTTGGGACTCACTTTGTTGAGGTCCCTAAAGTCGACGCAGCATCGAACCTTTCCGTTGGCCTTTGTGACCGTTACTATGTTGGAGAGCCATGAGGGGTATTCTATCACTATTATAAAGCCGACCCGAAGCAACTTCTCAATCTCTTCTTTGACCTGTAGGGACCATTCTGGTTTGATCCGTCGAAGTTTTTGCTTAACGGGTTTCACCTCGGGGTCCACGGGGATCCTGTGTTCCACGATCGAAGCATCCAACCCTGGCATATCCTTATAACACCATGCAAACACATCTACATACTCTTTGAGTAGCTCAACCAAAGCTTCCCTTTCGGCCCCTTTGAAGTATTCCCCAATCTGTGTCTCCTTCGGCTCATTTTCGGTTTCCAAATTCACCTTAGTCAAAACCTCTTCGGCAGCTTGGGCACGGTTTTCCTCTTGATCAACAACCTGCTTTGATGACTGTTTAATGTTTGGATTGTTTAGTGCGTCTGCATTATTAGGTGATTCATTATTAACCATTTTCAGATTATTAGTTAATTTATCATCTAATAAGTTGGCAATGAGGGGATACTCGGAAAGGTCTATCATTTCATTCAATGCAAACGGGAATACAACGTTGGGTACAAGTTCATAATCCTCGGGCGTGAGGCCCTCGGAGGAGACAGACTCGAATTCAAAGACAAGAGATTGGGGAGACTCAACTACATTGGATCCTATGACATTTGACTCTAGGGGACGAGGGACCAGTCCAAGTTTCGCGGTCATTTCTTCTTTGCTCGCCACCGGTCCAGAGAAGGTTACCCAATTTTTCAGAGGCATGTCCGTTGGCTTTGCAAGAGTGTGTGGGTCAAAGGTTGCAAGAGGTCCATCTTCAATCACGGCAATCATTTCCTTTTCGAAGTCAATTAGGTCAGGTACAACCAAGTCTTCTCCGAACATTCTTTGCATTACCACACCGTTCCACTCATTGCCCATAGCATCCTTGGCGGCGCCCTTAGGAACTACCTCCTCAAACTTGTACCGCCATTTTGTCCCCAGACGGATCCCCTTTCCTTGCTAGCTCCCGTCACAGATAAGGTTTCAAACTCTTTTACCATTTCGGGCCCCCCTTGAAGGTGTATTCGTGGCTGATAGTAATATTGGTAGGATCTTTTATCTTGGGCATATCCAGAAATGCCCTCCTCACGGGGTTTGCCACCATCCCTCAGAACCTTTTGAGATCCTCTTGAAACTTATCCCAATTGGTCATCATCGGCTCTCTTGGCTCTGGGGGTTCGACTTGAACTCCCCCCTTCACAAAGTAACGGCTCATATCAAAGGTATAAGGACGAAGGTTAGGGGTTTTAAACGGAATCCCTTGAGCCCTGGCTTGGCTTTTCTTCCGAGCCATTTCCTTATCCATCCTGAGGTCTCCGGGGGTGGGTTTCTATCCCAAGCCATGAAGCGTGTTTTGCTCTTTGATCTCAACAATCTTGTGAGTCCCTTGGAGCTTCCTTCCTAGTCCTAGCCCCGGGAGGTAGCGCATCAGACGCATCATTCTCATCGTAGGAGGAATCTTATCCTTGGTGAGCATGAGATCTACACAACAAATGTGGGTTTTGGGTGGTACTTCTGTGAAGTCGGTTAAAACCATGCTGCTTCCCACATGCTTAATTTCTAACACAGGAATCCCATTGGTGTTGGTTCCTTCTGTGGTCACACTATCCCCATAAATAGTTGTCAAGTTACCCCCTTGCACGTATTTCACACATTGATGGAGAGTGGAGGCGACCCCATTGACTTTGTGGAGCCACGGGCGTCCCAATAAGGCAGTGAAGGATATGGGGATGTCAAGCACTTGGAAGTCGGTCGGCATCATTTGTTTCCCAAACCAAAGGTTCAAAGTGGCCACCCCTAAGACTGAGCGGGCCGTGGAATCATAGGCTTTGACAGTGATCACGGAAGGCTTTAGGTCGGTGGTCTTAAGGCCAAGTAGGTCCATCATCTTAGCGGGGAGGACATTCATGGCGGAGCCGTTATCGACCAGAACCCGAGGGAGGCGGCGATCATCCAATTGTACCGTGATGTAAAGGGCCTCGTTATGGCTAGCCCCAAACTTCGGCAAATCCAAATCTGTGAATGTGATGATATTTCCGTACTGAACAATTCCGATCATTTGCATGGCTTCCTCGGGGGTAGCTGTGGTGGGTACCATAGTGTGGTCCAAGCATTCCTCCAACTTGAGCTTATGAGGGTAGGAGGAAGTAAGGAGGGACCACAAAGATATGTTAGCTTGTGTCCTCTTAAGTTGGGCTAAGATGGGATCCTCTTCTCCGGAACCTGGGGGTTTCACCTCGTCAACAAGAAGGGGAGGCGCTCGGTGTTCCGGTGGTGGAGGTTTCTTAGGGTTCTCTGTGTGCACTTTCCCTGATCGAGTTAATACACTCACTTCCAAGGAGTCATCGACTTTTATCATCTCATCTCCGATAGGCGGAGGGTTTTGGGTACCGTACGGCCATGCCTCCCTCCTTAACTCATTTACCGTGACCATTCGTTTTGGGGTGGATGTTGACCCACAAATTTCTCCTAGGGAGATAGGGTGGTGGTTCTGGATCTTCCCGGCTCCCACAGTTTCACGGAGCTTTTCCAGGGTGAGCATGCAACAATAATTATCTGGGAACGCTGATCCGTCAAACAGCGGCGGTGGCGGAGATAGTGGTGGCAAAGCTAAGAAATCATCCAAGGTCGGAAATTCCTCTTCTTCCAATTTCGGGGAGAAAACACAAGGAGCCATATTTGAGGATACTTCATCATCGTCACTTTCACATAGGATCCGGAGATCCTTGTGAGGTAGAGAACGAACGGCTTCTTTCATTTGGGTGAGATACCCTTCATAGTCAATCATTTCTGGGATCTTTGCGACCTCGGACCCGTTTCGTTTAATTGTCCTCTTGCCCGTAGATGAACTACATGCCTCAATGATATGGAAGCAATCATCATGGGAAAGGCTATCCCCATTCGAGCCTTGGCTTTCGCTGTCCAACGTACTCCTAATGGACTTTTACATCTCCTCTATGCATTGTTCAAATGTTAAATCATGTTCGGTGAGTGTTATTACGACCAATTCATCGGCGTTTTGGTGGGGTACCCTTGCACTCATCACATTGGCGATCATAAAGTCGGATGGGCATCTCATATCTCCCTCTTGCACACATGCCCATAAAGCTTCCTTCCATTCTTCCCCAATCTGAGCCATTGGGACATTGAATTCCAAAAGGTTCACAGGTGTAGGCTCCTCGAACTCAATCATATTAATGCCTTGGTTGTTGGGGAAAGGGTTATTAATCACGCTCGGGCCACGGGGGTGTTCAAGTTTCCCTTTGTCAATGAGGTCGAGGATGATGCGTTTTATCACGGAGCAATCATCGGTATCGTGGCCATGATAATTTTGGAAGGCGCATCTTTTGTTTTGGTCAAGGGGTTTCTCGGGATTCCTTGGCTGATAGTTGACCAAAGGTTTTACAAGTCCTTACTTGACTAACCCTTCTAACACCTTACTCATAGGCATTCCGAAATCCTCAAACCTTACATACTGACGCCTTTCTGCAGTCCCACCCTTTTGAGAGGCTTGCCTTGAGCTTCCTTCTTGGATGCTGTTAACCGTTCCCAGGGTTTCTTTCCCTTTACCGGTGGTCGGAGGGCGGTACCTATAGGAGTTTCCGCTATTTTGGGCCGGAGACTGCTCATTGAGAGCCTTCTCAAATTTGGATCCTGCGGTTACCATGGCTCGGAGATTGGGGTAGAAGTGATGGCTGATCAAAGCTCGCAGTTGGGGTTTCAGGCATGACTGAAATATATCCAACTGTTCATCCTCGGTGGGAGGATCGGAAATTTCTCCCAATTTGTAGTTCCATCTTTTGTAAAACTCACTGATCGGCTCTTCGGTCTTTTGCAGTGTGCTTTGTAAATCGGTGCGATTGGTTTCCCACTCCAAGTTAGAACGGTACTTGGTGAGGAATGCTTCCTTAATCCGGTCCCATGTGGTTCGAAACTCATCCTTTAAGTTGAAGAACCATTTGAGTGCATTTCCCCTTAAGGACAACTGAAAGTGATCAGCCATTTGCTGCACAGTGCAACCCTTCGCCCTCATCGCCAAGGTGTAGGCGTTGAGGTGAGTCTGGGGACAGGCGGTTCCATTAAATTTGTCAATTTCCGGCATTTTGAATCGATGAGGGAGGGGGACGAACTTATCGGGGTCCGTGACTCCCGAGGTGAACTTCTTCTCGTTCATTCCCTCAAACCTTTCCTCCATTTGTTTCAGCTTCTCAACTATCCATCCCACTTGAGGGTCCACATGGGGGTTGGAGTTGACGGATCCCATGATTTGACTTGTCAATGGCACTGCGTTGGGAGGTGAAGTGGTGGAGGGGACTATCGGAGGAGGATTTGTAGGTGGCAAGTGGGTGTAGACATAACCTGGCGCCAGGTTGCTTGTTGGGATATATGGTGGGGTAGTTTTGGATGTTTGGGCCATCGGGTAGTAGAGTGGGTAAGGCACTTCTCTAGAGATGGTTGGCAGGGCCAGAGGCGGCAAGCCAGCAGTAGATGGGGCCAAGGGTGCTTGACTGTTTGGGACCGTGTCATATAGATTGAACCCTGGTGGGTACATGGAAGCAACACCTAGTGGGACAAGGGGAACATGAGTGATGGGCACATTTTGGTGAGTGGCGGTTTGGGATGTGGGACGTGAGGTCCCCACATTTGGGTAAGTTTGAGGGGGCGGGACCCGACTGTACCCTTGAGGCGGCACATTCTCAATTCCTTCTTCGTTAGTGATTTCCACAAAGCCTCCGTCATTTTCAAACACAATGGCTACCCCTTTCTGTCTCATGATCTCCGCGACCCTATTCTGCATATCCTCGACGCGTTTTCTGTCATTCTCTTCCCGGGCCCTGGCGGCCTCTAAAGCCTGTACCAACCCTTCCCTGTTAAGACCGTTCGGATCTATGGCATTGTCACCCCCACTACTACTTCCTGCCGGGCTAGTCATTTGGAAAAACCTCAAGGAAGCTGTCGATGAACTGTCCGACTCGGCACTAATCAGGCGATGACCCGGAACTCTGACCCACTTTTTATGCGCTGCGGAGAAGGAGGTTCATTTCAGACTCAGTTATGGACTCGGGTCGGTGTTTAGGGGCAAACAGGCTTTAGGCTCATGCAACATGAAAGTTTATTATTATTGATTAATTATGTTCACGTTTACTTAAAACAGATTTATTCCTAACTGGTTGGAAAAGATCGCTCTTCTTTTTCGCAACTATTCTATAATCCTGGATCAGTGGAGTCCATCACTACGCCTATAGACCCCTCTTTTTTCACCTGTATTGCACGCTCCCAAGGACGGACTATCCCGGGCGAGGGTCCTATAGGGCACGCGGCTTCCACCAATCAAAAGAAATGAACCTAGGGTCTAATGCATCGTAAGGTTCCCAATACGCGGGTCATCCTAATCATGGTTAAGCCCCAGTCGGGATAGAGATTTTTCTTCGAAGGCTACACCGAAGGCTGCACCGACATTCCGACATGACCTCATTTTGAATGAGGCGTCTCGATCCTTGACCATGGGCTTAAGGATGATTAAAATAACTCGTTCATTAGGGCTTAACGACACGGTGTCACCCTATCCTTAGGACATGGCCCTTGCTAATTGCGGTCGCCACTAACACACGAGTTGGAGGCTGGTTAGGCCACGCTTGCATTACATCAAGGAGTCACAACTCGGGAATTAATTTGGCCACAATTAGCTCTGAGCACGTATCAAGGATGTGGTAATGTGAACTAGACCAAAAACCAACCATAGTCACGGTATTTGTGTGTCACGGACAAATGTGGTTGACTCGGTTCGGAAGGGAAGGTGGGATGGACCCGTGCGCGCATCGAAGGTAACAAGAGCGCCCAACGAGCTGCATCGTGGCATCCACCCCGGGTTAAAGGGTATTTGGAACGTGCACGGTCAAATGCGCGTGGTGTAAAGTCATTCTATGCTCCTTTTTTGAGTAAAAAGAGAGATTTTCAATTCATTTTTCGATAGCATGAGCATGGCATAAGCAAGATATGAACAAGTATGAACAAGCATGGATTGAGCAATTTATACACAACAAATCAATGAATATAAGCAAACAAAGACCAAAACTTGTACATGTATCAAGTTGTGCACAACAAAGAATTTTGAATCAAACTTTTGCAAAAGAAATGTTTTACATTGAAACCCTTTTGTACAAAGCAATTTGTGCACAACGAGAAGACTCAAGAAAAATCCTTACAAAAAGGATTATGCACGATGAGGTTTTGGAAACCATTTTATTGACAAAAGATCATGCATAACCAAGTTTTATTACCTTTTTAAAACCAAGTTATGGCCAAAAGAATGAAGGTAATGTGCACAAGTAAGACTGTAAATTTGGAACCTGGACAAGTAGAAGCAGAGGGGCACCCAGAATGTTGCAGCCCTGCACCAAACTGTTAATTGGCAACATACTGGCCCCTACCCAAAGTAGCCATACGGCTAAAGCAAGAGGGTGAAGATTTTTTCTCAGTTTCTCCAACTTCTGATCATCAAGCCCCAGTTTATTGTATTTCCAGAACGTATGTACTCAAAACAGTTCAAACATAAACATCAAACACACACAAATATGCAAGAAGTCAACTAACGGGAACGGGAGTTTGACCCACACAAGAATGCCCCCGAACCTTCTAGAAAGAAGTCCGAAAGCACTCTATTCCCCAGCGGAGTCGCCACTGTAAGGATCCCGCCCCAAAAAACACACGAGCGCGTTTCAAGGGCGAAATACCAAATGCGGGAACCGGACCAATTTAACGGAGTCGCCACATTTTGTTAATTTTAAACCCAACAAAATGACAAAGGTTTGAGTTCAAAGGTTCGGAGGTCAGGTTACGACTTGGGAAGATTTTTTACGTCCTCCCAAGTTTCCTCGGACAAAGCCGAGTCTCCCTTGTTAGTTAACAAAAGTGCATGTGTGTGTGTGTGTTTTAACGGAAAATCTTTGTTTTAACTTTTTATTTATCTTTTCAACTGAAAAAGGAGTTTGTTTGACAAGAAAACAGAAGACAGAAGGGCAAAATGGTCAATCTCCCCATACGGCCAAAGTAGCCGTACGGATGGGGAGACCACTCCTGGGATTTTACAGTTTGTTCAAGCAACAGTCCAGTTCCAGGCAGAAACAGAGCATTCTGCTTGAACTGGACCAAACTGTTTTGATTCCAGTTTGTTATTCCAACACAAAACAACATTAACAACTCATTCCTATGCCATTTGATCAACAAAGAACCTCCCAAAACAAGAGTTTGGGCATGATCAAAGGCAATCATGGGAGAAACATGAAAAAGGTGGCCAATATGCCCTTTTGAGCCATAGTGATCGTTTGATGAGTAAAGATTGAAACTTTACCATCAAAATGGCTCTTCTAAGCAAGATTAATCCTTTAGGGACAAGAACAAACCATAAAGATTGGATCTTTATTACCCAAACTTGGGAATTTTGGGCTAGATCAAGGTGATGAGGATAAAGATTGAGACTTTATCCTCAACATGATCATCATAGCTTAAAATGAACAAAATGAATAACAAGAGCATCATCCATGACAAGAATGTAAATGAACAATCAACAAGCCATGATCAAACTAGGTTTGAACCTCTTCCACACAAAGTATGGAGGGCACCTTTGATCATCTCATGGCTTGGACTAGGAAATATAAATAATAATAGATATATGTATATTGCTTGAATGGACAAGACTTGCAAGAATGTAAAGATCAACAATAAATGACAAGATCAAAGATAAATAGAGTTCTTAGATGAAGAGAAGGGAGGGGGAGGAGGTGGCTTTACCTATCTTGGTTTAGGCCAATCTTCCTTTCTCTCTTTCACTCTTTGTTCACTCTTACTCACACTATTCTGAGGTGAATTCGACAGAGTTACCTCAGTTTTAATGTTTCCCCCCCCCCTTGAAATGATCACCAAGGGGTTCTATTTATAGGGACTGAGGGTGCCCAAACCAGCCGTACGGCTAGGCCCCTCTAGTACCCAAAGCATCCGTACGGCTCAGCCTGGCGAGCTTCTGGATTTTTCTAATTTTATACCAGAGTAGTCCTGGAATTTATAGCTTATCCTAGGGAGGTCCTGGCCTATTAGCTTATCCCTCAAACGGTGCTAAGGCTACCTCTAAGATAGGTCGGTTTCAGATTGGGGTACTTACAGCGGTCACCTCACCGAGGATTGCTTCTCCATCCGCAACATCATCCAAGACTTGATTGACAATGGTGAGTTTACCGTGGTTGAAGAACAACAGTTAGAGAGTGAGAACATGCAAGAACTCATCAAGGAAGGGGCTCAGATTTGAAATAGGGTCTCAACAAGAGATCATGCCGCAAAGAAGACTACAACGACAATGGAGACTACAACAACAATCTCCGTTTCTCTTTCTCTACCTAGAAATAGGATATATAAAAAAAAAAAAAAAAAAAAAAAAGAGTCAAAATTCCTCTTAAGTGTGCATTAAAGTTTTCTTTCGTCCCACTTGTGTGAATGTTCGAGTCAATTATCAAATTAAAGTCGTTCTTGTCCTCATACACTCTTCCAAGTTGTTCAATTTAATTCTTGGCAAAATGATGAAAAGATGTCTAAACATGTTTTAGAACGAAGGCCATCGCTTGAACGCCAAGGGGCTAAACATCGACGACGGCATCAACAACGAAGACATCAACAATGACGAAATCAAGACAAAGAAAGGTGGAGCAACAATCATGAAGCAATGTTTCAAAGGGGGATTCAAAAAAAAAAAAAAAAAAAATCCCCTTCATTCAAAGAAGTTCACAACAGCAATATCATTCCACCAAACGAAGGACGAAGCAACATCGACAACAATCACGACGAAGCAACAATTCATCACGGTGAATGGAGAATCCACAAGAACTACGGTGACCTGAGCCTCTACACTGGAGGAACGTAGGCAACCTTCGGGTCCGGTCTCATGCAATAAAGAAGATATGTTTAGCCCTAGCGCGTTATGGTGATCGGCCTTCCTCTCGAACTTGTCATGACATCTTTGTACGATTCATTTTCCAATGAATTAATCACCAAAAGATTGAACAACTTTCTTAGATTTAGAATCGCTTTTCGTTCCTTGTCGAGTTTAGGGGTTTCTCTTCTTTTTGCGATACTCCCAGTTTCTTGCAATCAAACTGGGGCTTTCTTTCTCTTCTCTCTTAATGACTTACTTGCCTTCGTGAGTCATTCAAAAAATATACATACATGAAGTCAATACTAGGGACCACTTCCCTAGTCAAGTCAATGTCACTCATCTTTAGTGACAAGAGGTCTTCACCGCAAAATCACATGTCTTATCTCCTCAGCCAGAGTCAATGCACACTTCCTCATTAATCGAGTCAAAAAAAAAAAAAAAAAAAAAAAGACGCAAAAGAGATGCCTGCTAGATTGAAAACCCAAAAGGGCGGTCTAGGCAAAAAACAGGGTGCGTCATAAAAAAAATGAGAGAGAGAGAGAGAGAAGGGAAAGAGAAATGGAGATCTCCGGCCTCTAAGGAAGACAACTGCACAAGCTCTACATTGGATCTCCTCAACAAATCAATTCCCCACCGAGTCAACTTTGGGATTGCAAAAGGCTCGACAAGATATGTCACCATCAAAGGTTGTCTTGGGTTATCGGCATCATTCTCCAGCAGTGTGCATTTTTTGGTTCATGAAAAGAAGGCCCGTGGTAACCAAGACCCATCTGAGAACGAGCCCATCATAAAAGGGCACGAGGTTGCACAAATAATCCCTAGCTAGTCAATCGGCTTGGGCAGCAAATAGCAACAACATGTGTCTCAGTTTTCAAAGCTTCTGCAAGTATGTGCTTCTAAAGTACGCCGAAAGGCTCCCGAGAAATGGAGTAGCTCTTGCCATGTCCTCTCATATTTGTTCCCTCGCACGAGGATGAGTCACTCTTGCTTTGCTCAACAAATGGTGACGCCCTAGGGTCTATGTGACTCAAGAACAAGGGCTTCTTTTGCTTCATTTGACAATCAATAAGCCCTAGGGGCTGTGCTCGAGAAAGATGTGTGAGACTATCCTCAAAGTCTCTCAAAAGGGATGTCAAAAAGCCCTCTTGTCATGTGTGCCCGTACTCGTTCCCCCAATCAAGGATGGACCTTTCTCGCAATTAATGATGGCACTCTAGGGGCTACGGTCATGTCTTAAAGGCTCCCTCAGCAAGAAGCAATTCACTTCTATGTCCCCAGCAACATTTGAAGCTTTATACCGAAAGGTCTCAAGGGGCTTCGCAATCTACAATCTTTTGGGCTACGGCATTACAGTGATACAAGCAAAGGGTAATATTGGGGCTTCGCAATTAACAAGCTTTTGGGCAGTGGTACCCGAGCAATGCAATTTGGGAGTAGTCTTATGGCTCCATGAAAGGTATCAAACTTCAATGGTCCCTCAACACTTCCAGTCAAAGGGCCTCTTGGTTTTAAATGAAGGCTCCGATGATATGAATGAATTTGATGATTCTTGTTAGAACTCACAGCGAGATTCCGAAGGAAGTCTTAGAGAAAAGGAAAAAGATTCAATATGCTAGACTCACCCGGCTGAGTTATAGCAGGCAATGCCAATATGTTAACTCTATAAGCAGAGTTACGGCCAATCCCAATGTTTCTGCAATACAGCACCCCCTTCTCCAAGATCAAAAGCACAGGATGCATCCAAAGATCTGCCGTCGGTTCAACTCAAGAAGACTCGAGCAAACATACCGTTCAAGACTTTATCACGCCAAGACCTTATCATCTGCAACAACATCACCATCTCCCACGAGACGTCTCCCTAAGACCGTACTACATTTGGGTATCAACCACAAAAAGGGCCATCCATCTACAAGCAAGAGAAAGAAGGAGATCGCCTTCAAGAGTCCTACCCGATGTGGCATCCGCTCTCAATACAAACCTAAGCCGATTTGGGGCTTCACATAGAAAGGTCTCCACATCCCGCCATCTACAAACTTGATAAGCCCATGAAATTTGGGGCTTAGCAATCTCTCAAAGCTTGGTATCAATGATCTTCTCTTGGGGCTTGCCCACGTCGGTAACAAAAGACAGTTTATTTGAATGTGCTAAGAGTTGATTCATCTTGGGGCTTTATAAGCCACTCAAAGTTCAGCATTCGAGGGGCTTTACAGTCAGCAACCCCTTGGCATCTCGGCATCAATAGCCCTTTTGAATCCCCATAATGGACAAATCTCTTGGGGCTAGACATCAATTTCGTTGGACACCACGGCAACAACGACATAATTCAAGCGAGACAATCCGGAATTCGATCGAACATGACTTGATCTTGGGTTAGCTTTACAAACACACAATGGTTAAAATGGTTCACCCACGAACTAAAAAAAAAAAAAATCTTTTTCTCACATGTGTGCATAGTATTTCCCTTCTAAAAAAAAAAAAAAAAAAAAAAATTCTTTTTCTTTTTCTTTTTCTCCTTCTATGTGCAAAAGTATGTGCTTTACTTTGCTTTGCTCCTAGCTTCTCCCCCAGCATTCTCCATCATCCTTGAACTACGCTGGTCTGATTCTCTTAAAGGGATACGTAGGCA
This sequence comes from Campanula takesimana, assembly GCA_026119855.1. Classification (NCBI taxonomy): domain Eukaryota; kingdom Viridiplantae; phylum Streptophyta; class Magnoliopsida; order Asterales; family Campanulaceae; genus Campanula; species Campanula takesimana. Next base: position 390,013 of record JAOWBW010000489.1, read on the forward strand.
GCCTTTTGGCATGACCAACCCATCATCCAGAATACCATCTCGCCAACACTCCTTCAAAGGCAAGAACAATTCATCATCATCAACATCATCATTCTCCATCCAAAGTATGGCATTCTTCATTAAAAGCATCAGCATCCTTCAGCAATCCATCCCCAATCGAGCAGCAATGGTAAGTGAAGGTGTGAACATCATTCATCTCAAGCAATCTCTGCTTTCAAAAATCACTTCACACACAATCACTTTACTTCTCTCTCATATAAAGTGCTTTCAAAATCACATTGCACCACGAGCACAATTTCTCTCTTCATTTCACACTTCATGCATTCTTTTCCACAAACACATATACCTGCCAAGCACACACATAGCAGGTACCACCACGAAGTCAACAGCATCCGCAACTCAAGGCACTTCATCCCCAATAGAAAATGGTACACAATCAACCGTGCCTGCATCCTAAAGTCAACAGCAACTGCAGCTTTAGACAGCAATTCAATCCACGGTAATCCCGCACCATCAAACGGATCCCGCATCAGCAAATAGATCCCGTTTCAGCAAACGGATCCCGTATCAGCAAACGGATCCCGCTTCAGCGAACGGATCCCGCATCAGCGAACGGATCCCGCACCAGCAAACGGATCCCGCATCAGCAAACGGATACCGCCACAGCAAACGGATCCCGCATTAGCAAACGGATCCCGCATCAGCAAACGGATCCCACATCAGGCAAACGGATCCTTCATCAGCAAACGGATCCCGCATCAGCAAACGGATCCCGCTTCAGCAAACGGATCCCGCTTCAGCAAAACGGATCCTGCCATATCCTTCTATATCAATAAAGCCGCTCACATAGGGAGCGCACCCCTATCCTTCGCAAATTTTAAATTCATGTTTTATCGAGTCTTTGTTTTCTCTTGTTGATGTCCTCGATGGTTGTCTTTTTTTCGTCGGCTCGTTTGCTTCGCATTCCACGCCGCTGAGGGGCTCTGTAGACACCCCGCCTTGGACCGCTCACCCCGATTGCATACTTGATTTTGTGTTTCTCCCTCTTTTAAGTGTTTTCTGTTAGTTTCAGTTACTTTGGTTAAGTTCCATACGGACTCCGTTAAGTCCCGGGACTAAACTGAATAACAGTTCTAACTTTCTAGTCCATTATGTCAAAAATTGCTTTTCAGAGTCGTGTGCCTCTGCCTCTTGAGGCCAGACGCGCGCGCCTTCCGCCGCCTAGGTGGGATGCGCGCGCTTCTGGGGTGTGTGAGTTACAGATTCTGCCCAAGAATCTCTCCCTTGCTCATTATACATGATTTTTCCCGGGAAAGATTTCTTGGAGACTCCGTTTGGCTCCAAAAACAGTCCTCTTTCAACTATAAAAACCCCTCCAATCCATCATTAGAGGGGACCTTGGACATCACTCCTTTTAGACCTTTTTCCCACTTCTTCTCTAGACTTTTCCTTGGGGCTTCTTTTAGACCTTTTGTCAACAAAGCATTCAACCACCTTCTTCAAGGCTTTTCAAAAGGCTCTCTTCAAAAGATACTATAGGTAAATGTCTTAAGCATTTTTCTTCTTCTTCTTCTTCTTCAATCAAATGTGCAATCACCCCAAAACCATTTGGGACATGACACCAATGGTCCTTTCATTACATTGAATTGGCCTAGGAATCATCTCCCTACATTTTAAACTTTAAAACCCCTTTTTATCATCATTTTAATAGGAAGAACACATTTATCTTTAAAGTGAATTATGAACAAACAAGACCGACTTTGCTCGGGCGAAATGGGTGTTTAAGTACTTCCCATTTCGTAACCTAACCCCCGAACCCCTCATCCCAAAGAATCTCTGTTTTCGTAAATCAAACTTAGGCTCATAAACATTAGGTTTTCTTACGTTCCTCAAAAATGTGGGTGGCGACTCTAAAACACAATTAGACATCCTAGGTAATTCACGCGCTCTAGCCAAGCCGTGGTTCCCCCGTGGTATCTACACCACCCACGTTTTTTAGGAACGTAAGAAAACCTAATGTTTATGAGCCTAAGTTTGATTTACGAAAACAGAGATTATTTGGGATGAGGGGTTCGGGGGTTAGGTTACGAAATGGGAAGTACTTAAACTCCCATTTCGCCCGAGCAAAGTCGGTCTTGTTTGTTCATAATTCACTTTAAAGATAAATTTGTTCTTCCTATTTGAATGATGACAAAAAAATGGGGTTTTAAAGTTTAAAATGTAGGGAGATGACTCCTAGGCCAATTCAATGTAATGAAAGGACCATTGGTGTCATGTCCCAAGTGGTTTTGGGGTGATTACACATTTGATTGGCAGTAGATAGATCCTTTTCAGTTCTCTCTAAGTCTCTGATCTGCAATCTTTGGTTATCAACAAGTTGCTTCTGAATGGAATGCATACTCCCCAAACTTTCTGATAGGGTAATCAGTCTTGATTCCCTGTCCTCCAGAAGTTCTTTCAAGTCTTGGATCCTCTTGTTTTCCTCCTCCTGATTGGACTTAAGGATTTTATCAGAAAGATCCTCAGAGATATGGTTCAATTTGTCTCGGAGGAAGAGGCCAGCATCGCCTAGTCAACACGAGTAGCAGGCACTTGTAGATCCTCAGTATCCCCTTCAAGGTGACTGAAGTATTCATACATACTATTCATTACCACGGGCTTCGTAAGACCAAGAGAACAATGCACCAGGAAGGAAGGAATAAAGTCTTTATTGATTAGATCAGCATCTTCTACAACTCCATCAGGAATAGGCACAGGCATCTCATTATCGAAAGATAGAACAATCAGCAATGGAGAAGCTGGCATCGGAACGGGAGAAAATGGCAGAGGCAAGGGCGGAACTTGTTGAATGAAAGTAGCATCAGCTGCATATTTATCGGTAAGAAGGAACTCAGCAGGAATAGAGGCAGAGTCAATGAGATCGGCAGCAGTATTGGCATGGAAGATCGGCAGAGGAAAGTTAGGATGCACAATAAGTGCACGATCTTCAGACGGATGAAAAACACCATTGTCTTCCATAGAAAGGAATAAGGCCAAGAATAGGTTCAAGCAGGCGCGGCCCTCAAGAATCATGTTGACCAGATTCGCAATCATGAGTCTTGAGGTAAATACAAGGTGATCAGCACGCTATTGAGGGTGAAACATCGGCAGAGTCAGTGCAAGAGCAGCAGATTTGACCAAGTATAGCAGACCACGAGAATCAGTAGCCCTGAATTCAAGTATATCATGAAGTTCATCGTTGATCATCAAGCACCTCCTCATCCAACCATTCATGTTGATGCAGACTTCCTTAGGAGAGGGACCAGGTAGGTGAATTTTACCACCAACCTTTAACTTACCAGGTAAGCAGTGTAGAGCTTTATAGACTGGTCCTTTCACTTTGAGCTTTGACACCCGGTGAGCCTTCCCTTTCTTTCTTTTGAAATCTAGTTTAATCCAGGGTAAGAATATAAGATGCTCACTCGTTGAGCCAGCAAGAAAAGAATGGTTTGAACCAAAGGGATAAGGAATTGGTTGAAAACTAGTTGTCGGTAGCTCCATGTAGTCCTCAGGATCTATCTCGCCTGAGCTCTCATTACCATCAGCAATATTAACAACAGCAGGTTACTCTCTGGAGACAGGATCAACAACTGGAGCAGGAAGGGCTTCAGGAGCAGGCAGCAGAGGAAAGGAATCAGGAGCAAATAAAGCATCCTAAAATTCCTCAAACTGCAAGTCAGCAGCAATCAGAGCATCAAGGTCAGCATTGTTAATTGGAATGGCAATCTCTGTATCGACACCTCCTCTCAACTCAATAATCTCTCTAACACCAGTAGATTCAACTAGAATCACATCAGCAAAAGAGAGAGAAACTTAAACAATCTGAGTGTCTGCAGTTGGCTCAGAAAGATGAGTGTCAGAAGTTGGCTCATCGGCAATATTTATATCAGCATCTTCTCCTCCTGAGATCGGAAAATCCCTAACAACAACTTCATCAGTAACAAGAGTGTCAGTAGATTTCTCAACTGATGCAAGTTGGTCTTCTTCTTTAATCAGAGGTTGAGTTTCCATAGTTTCCTATACTTGATTTACCAAGGGCTCATCAGCAGTACTAGTTTCATCAGCAGGTTGAGTGTCAGAAGTTTTCTCAACAATCTGTTCATCAGATTTATCAGCACATCCTTTATCAGCAGAACCTCCATCACTGATCAATACTGAATCAGCAAAGGCTTCAGCGAATGATATAGTTGTGGCAGGAACTGAGGGGTTCTTGTAGACAATGCTAATTGGCATCTTGTCATACTCACTTATTGAATCGGAAGAAGTGAGAGTATCACCAGCAGACTCTTGAGCACAGACGAAGTCAGCAATATCTACTGAGCTGCTTGGAGTTGGAGTAGGAGTAATTGCTGGTTGCTCGGTCGCACGCTGGGAGAGAAAAGCTTCAGATTCTCTTATCAGACCAATGGTGATTATCTTTACTTTCTTCAAGAACTGATCAGCTAGATGACCAGTAGAGATGGTCTCACTATCTTTATAGACAAGCAAGTCATCATCATCTTCTGGTCTTCCCATTTGGTAGGGATCAGATTCAAGGAAGTTTGACTGCTGACCGTATACCTCAGCATAGGAGACCCATACACTTTGGATCATTAAGTCTTGTCTAAATCTATCTTGGAAGAGGTAGACTTGATTCCAGGGAGTCGGCAGCAGATCAAAGAAACGCCTAAAGTTTAACCTGAGCTCAGCTTCTGATAACCTTTAAAAATTTTGAAGAGGGACAAACTTCTCCTTGAACATATCAGTGAGCCGGTTCAAGCTCGTAAGATCCACATAATCAGCTCGATTTCCAGGAGGGACTGACTCCTTCCTTTTCTCATGAAACTGGAGCAGTCAGCGAATTAAGGGATGGAGATGATCAATGGGAAACACCTAATTCTTTGGAAGGACCTTATTTGTGAGACACCAATGGTTGCGATAGAAAGAATGGAAAGTGGGGTTTCTAATTGGTCGTCATTTTCTTACAACAGCAGACCTCTTCAATACATCAGCAATAGGATCTTCAGCCAAATCAGCAATGTCTTCTACTTCAGTCTTAATTATAGGAAGAGTAAGTGAAATATCAGAGAGAAGAGATGTAGCAAATCTTATCATCTTGGCTTTAGGATCAGCATCTGGAATTTTAACAGACTGAACCTTATCAGTAGGCTTTGTCTTTGGAACGGCAGATGGTTCACCGGCAGATATAACTTTTGACTTTTTGGTTGGCTCTTTATCAGCAGCCTTGACTAACTTCCTTTTTCTAGGAGCAGTAGGAGTTGAGTCAGCAAGAATCATGTCAGTAGATGGAGCAGGAGTAGATACATCTGTAGGGGCAACAGTACCAACTTTAACAATCTTCTTTGCCTTCTTCTTTTTCGGAGTACCAGCAATAGGAACAACTATTGTGCCGGTAGAGGCCTTCTTGGTAATTCTGTTCCAGTTTGAAGGATTTAAGCTTATCAAACTCAAGGCTTGGAGGTGCTGGGTAAGCTCTAATGATTTCAGAGTTGTGCCTCAAAATAGTGCTAATCAGCATATAATGACATCCCTTACCAAGGTGAGCCTTGTTCTTTCTTCTATTCTCCTTCCATTTAACAGCAGCAATGGCAATGACTCTAAATAGGTAGGCACACCAGTTGAATTCTTCTTGCAACACAATGGCAGCCATTGCTTCAAACTGTATATATCAGTCACATGGCTGTGAGATCCAGATCTGCAGACCAAACATCTATCAACAATCTCCGCAAGAGCATAGAATCTTCTTCTGTAATGGGCTTTCAGATGATTATCTCTACTAATCCTAGGACCGGCTCCCCTCATAAGGGTCCATGCCTTGTCCAAGGTTTTGTCATCAGTAAGACTAGTTACACCTTCACTTCCAAGGAGTGGGAAAACAGTAGAAATAGAGGATGGAGATAGGGAGGCCGAATAGAGGATGGAGATAGGGACGCCGGCGACAGTAGAATTGATGGAGATGAAGGTAGACGGATCATTTGGGGCAGTGATGACTGAGGCGTTGGAGAAGAACTCTTGCACTTGACCCAAAAATATGAAGTCAACACCAGTTGGAGTGATAAAGGATTCCAGAAGAGAATCAATCAATAGATTTCTCAAGAAATCCCCGTCAAAAGTGTCATCAAAGAACGTGAAGTCAACATAGCCTCCATAGATATCCTTTTCGTTGCTTGACATTTTCTGCAAAAATACTCAAGAAATCTCACATGTTAAAATCAATTAGTTCAAAATAACTTTGAAATATACGTATAAAATCATCAAGTAGTTACCAATGATTAGAGTAAGAACTTGAAGACAGGTAGGAAATATGAGATGATGAACACAAGCAACAGGGAGAATTTCGAGAGAGACTGACGAGCGAAAAGAATAAGAGGAGTTTAAGTGAACCTTTTATATGTTATGGGAGAAAGAAAAAATAGGAAGGGTTTGCATGGGAGAAAGAGAATTAATGATGAGTTTAACTGTAGCGAGTATATCGGAGTACGTGCGCACATAATGAATTTAATGCGCGTACCGAACGGTTTAAAATAAACTGTTAAACTTAGGAGAGAGAAAGGGTAAGAACGGCAACAATAATATAGTAAGTATAAAAGTTACCTTTCCGATTTATCACAAGGATTTAGGATAAATCTTTGACATGATTTGGGTAAGGCAGTGCACACAAGTGTCAGAGAGGTGGTGTGACCGATTGTACCTTTGATTTGAATGTGCTTACGTCATGTGTCAGAGAATCCTTATCCGTTAGAATCAGATCTACCGATGAATTTGAATTTTGAAAAATCGGCAAGACATAATTTGTCAAGATGTTGGTCGGCAAGATATTGTCGGCATAATGTTCGTCGGCAAGATATAGTCGCTTTGCTGATTTGATTGGCAGACTAACACAAGTAGCAAAGTCAGCACAATTTTAACCATTGTAATCAGTCATACCTAGTTCACCTCTGAGGAATTCAAATCTTTTCTGATCTAAGGGCTTTGTTAGTATGTCTGCTCTTTGGAAATCGGTATGAACCTTGAGCAGCACAACATTTCCCTTTTCAACATGTTCCTTCAGAAAATGGTATTTGATGTCTATGTGCTTGGTTTTGGAATGCATGACCGTATTGTTTGATACTGAGATAGCAGATTGATTGTCACAGTAAATGGGACAAACTTGAGATGGAATTTCATAGTCAACCAACTGTTGCTTCATCCAAAGGATTTGTGAACAGCAACTGCTGGCAGCTATGTACTCAGCTTCAGTAGTAGAAGTGGAAATTGATGCTTGCTTTTTACAGGACCAAGACACCAACCGATCACCAAGAAACTGGCATGTTCCACTAGTATTTTTTATGGTCACCCTACAAGCTGCAAAGTCTGTATCTGAATAACCTATTAGATTAAAAGATGAATCTCTAGCATACCATAATCCAAGGTTAGAAAAACCACATAAATATTTAATAATGCATTTTACATCCTGCAGATGGGATTCCCTAGGGTCAGCTTGAAACCTGGCACAAACACAAACAGCAAACATGATATCTGGCCTACTGGCAGTTAGATAGAGTAGTGAGCCAATCATACCTCGGTAAATAGTCATATCTACTTTCTTACCTGACTCATCCTTATCTAAATGAATGTTAGTGCCCATCGGTGTGCTTTGAGAATGAGCATTGTCGAAGCCAAACTTCTTGATTAATTATTTTGCATACTTGGCTTGACTGATGAATATTCCCTCATTGGTTTGCTTGACTTGAAGTCCAAGGAAATATGTTAGTTCACCCATCATGCTCATCTCGAACTTGCTCTGCATTAGCTTCTCAAATCTCTTGCAAAGTGATTCATTAGTAAACCAAAAATAATATCATCGACATATATTTGAACAAACAATGAATGACCCTTATGATTGGCAACAAATAAAGTAGTATCGATTTTACCTCGAGTGAAACCTAAGCCATCGCTAAGTAAGAACTTAGAAAGGGTTTCATACCATGCCCTTGGAGCTTGCTTTAAGCCATAGAGAGTTTTCTTCAATCGGTAGACATGATTAGGCTTCTTGGAGTCCTCAAAACCAGGTGGTTGTTCAACGTAAACGAGTTCTTGGAGTTCTCCATTCAAGAATGCACTTTTCACGTCCATTTGATATAACTTGAATTCTTTGAAGGCAGCATAGGCTAAGAAATGTCTTATAGCTTCCAATCTTGCAACAGGAGCAAATGTCTCGTCGTAGTCAATCCTTTCTTCTTGTCGGTAGCCTTTTGCAACTAACCTTGCTTTGTTTCTAGTGATATTCCTAGCTTCATCTAACTTGTTCCTGTAGACCCATTTTATACCAATAACTTACTGAGAAGTTGGTCTTGGCATAAGTTCCCATACATTTCATCTTTCAAACTAATTTAGTTCCTCTTGCATGGCTTCAACCCAACCAGGATCGGCAAGAGCTTCTTCAGTCTTCTTTGGTTCTATGTTGGAAACCATAGCAGATGAGAAGAGACTTTCATCAAATGCCTTGCTAAGGTTCCTTGTCAGCCTGGGACCAAATACATCACCAATCACATTTTCTAATGGATGATCATGAACTGCTCTAACTTCTTTTGGCACATCATGTCTTGCTGACTCTTGGTATAAATATTCTAGAGGAGGATCAAGGTCAGCAAACGGTGAAAGGGAAGAAGAGCTTTGAGTGAGAGGTTGATGAGAACTTGAGAGATTAGGTCTTATAACAGAAATTGGTTGAGGGCTGGATCTGTCTTCAGGATGATCAGTAGAGTTTGCATCGGCAAAAGGATTATGAAAGTTATTGGTATGATCATGTTCTACCGATGATGAGAAATACTGAGTATCTTCTGGTTCTTCTACTGAAATGACTGGATCAGCAGCTGGTACTTGACCTGCAGGGTTAGAATCATTGGATTCACCTGTCTCATGAACGCTAGAACCATTAGTACAATTTGGAGCCTTGTCAGACTCTAACAAATCAAATTCGTCAAAGGTTACATGAACAGATTCAACAATTTTCAAAAGTTTCTTATTGAAAACTCGAAAGGCCTTACTGTGTTTAGCGTAACTAACAAAGATTCCTTCATCAGCTTTCTCATCAAATTTACCTCTGTGCTCCTTACCGTTGTAGAGCACGTAACATTTGCAGCTGAATATTTTGAAGAAGCCAATGTTGGGAATTCTGCCTCTCCAGAGTTCATAAGGAGTCTTGTTATGGAATTTGTTGATTAAAGATCTGTTCTGAGTGAAGCAGGAGGTATTGATGGCTTCAGCCCAAAAGTATTTCGGCAGCCTGGCTTCAGCAATCATGGTCTTTCTGGCTTCTATAAGAGTTCTGTTCTTTCTCTCAATGACACCATTTTGTTGTGGTGTACCGGCAGCTGAGAAATTGTGGTCTATGCCATGATCATCACAATACTGAGCATTACCATTGTTCTTGAATTCATTGCTGTTGTCTGATCTCATACTGATAATATCGCTTTCTTTATGGGTCTGTAGTAGTCTGAATAACTTGGTAGCAACATCATATGTGTCATCTTTGTGACTGAAAGTTTCTACCCAAGTATATCTAGAGAAATCATCTACAACAACCAAGGTGTATCTACTTCGTCCAATACTTGCTGTAGTTGTACGGGCCAAATAGATCCATATGTAGCATTTGGAGGCACATAGAAGTTGACATGCAGGGCTTGCTTCGGAAGGATGACTTATGTTGTTTTCCAAGCTGGCAGTCCTTGCATTTCTTTGCTTGATCAGCAGACACTTGAGGCAGACAGGTAACCAGTTTTGAAACGGTAAGCTTAGATAGATATTTGAAGTTCAAGTGACTGAGTCTCTTGTGCCATAGCCATGAGTTCTCAGTGATGTTCTTAGCTACAAAACAAACATTAGCAACACCAGTAATAGCACTTAAGTCTACTGCATAAATGTTACCTTTACATTTGGCAGTGTGAAGAGTTTCATTAGAAGCAATGTCTTTCACATAGCAACTGAAAGTAGTAAATACACACTGCATTCCTTTATCACAGAATTGTGATATAGATAGAAGGTTATGTTTTAAGCCATCCACTAGAGAGTCCTTCTGTACAGTAACTGCACCTCTCTTGATGGTACCAATACCAATGATTTTTCCTTTGGCATTATCACCAAAAACTACTAGGGGACCTGATGCTTCAGAAATATCGGCAAGTTGATCTGTAAATCCTGTCATGTGCCTTGAACAACCACTATCTAGAATTCATAAATCCTTGCTTGCACTAGTTGAGGCCATGAAACATTCCTGAAATAAGACAGTATGCTTATGGTCCCCCTTATTCTTGGGTACGAGGGTTAGTTCCTCTTTGGCAACCATATCTGGCCGCCACTGGAGGATGTAACCTCAGTGGGTCCAGACAGGTGCTTCAAGAGGCATTCATGAGCCTTGTGACCATAATCGGAACAATTTGAACATCTCACTTGACTGCTAGACTGTGGAGTCGGTAGAACATCATTTTGTTTAGCCAGTGCATCGGCAGAATTAAAGGATTGAGCAGGCACAAACTTAGTAGGTTTGAAGGTGCTAGTGTTGCCTTTCTTCCCATTCTGTTTACCTTTGGCAGTTACCTTTTTAGGTACTTATCCATCGGCAGCAGAGGTGGTTAGACCGGCAGCACTTGCTCTGCTGATGTATTCACTAAGAACACCGTTATCGGCAAACTCAGTGTCAGTGACCTTAAAATAACTTTGTTTGTGCTTATCTTTCCTTTTGTTCTGGTTCTTAGGATACTTCGTAGCAACAGCATTATATACTGCTTGGCATTCACATGTACTGGGTTAACAGAACTATATTCAACTTTCTCATCCTTTTTCTCGGTCACACAAGTTTCAGTAGAGCTACTCCTGCTGGAATCGAATCCTAACCCATATTGGTCCTTATATGACATTTGGGTCTGTAGGATTGTTTCAACAGCAACTCTAGATTTTGTGTAAGAATCAACAATCCTTGAGAGATGATTGTTTCTTTTCACAAGATCTTCGATCTGAGCTATCAATACTGCTACTTGACTTTTAAGATCTAGGTTTTCTTTCTTTAGAAGAACAGACTCAAGCTCATGTCCTTTGAGAACTTTAAGTTCAGATATAAGCAAGTTATTCTCTGCAGAAATTCTATTGAAATCAGCAGCCATCACTTTATGAACGCTACTCAGCTTCTCATGATCAATAAAAAGTTCATCCATTGTCTCTACCATTTCAGCTTTAGATATTTCAGGAAAAGGATCAGCTGAAATTTTAGTGGTAGAGGGAATATGATATGGTACAGATAAATAATAAAAAGCCAATGGATTAATAAAATGGGTGTTATCTAATAAAAGAGGCAATTTTCTGGCACAAGATGACAGTTTTCTGGTATACCTAGGGCATTTAGAGGGCAGTTATGGCAGTTACCTGGGAACACAACTGCCATGATACTAACAGACACAATGGATACTAACAGATGCAATTTTTTCAACAGCTGTAACTTTTCGATAAAGACCATTTCTTGTGTTTTCTAAGGCCTATAAATATGCCTTTACTTGATTGTAATCAGGATCAAATTTTGTATTATTGATTTTTTGAGTTTTATACATATTACGTACTTTGTGTGAAGAGCGTTTGTCTTCTACATTTATATTAGTCCCGTGTTAGTTGGTATCGAGCCTTGGTTTCTCCTAAGCAATGGCTAACGACGGCAAAGAACCTACTCTTTCAGACGTGCTACGAGAAATTCAAGCAGTAGCAGCGTCACTTCAGAATTTAACTGTTCGCGTTGATCAAACTGAGGCAGAGTTGCGAGAAGCCCAGCAGCAGGGTAATCCAAATGGGGAAGGAGGCAGGAGAATTCCTCACGCACCACATGGAAATCGTGTCCATATTCAGGCTAATGAGGATGAATCATCAGATGAGGACGTTGCTGAGGTATTTGGCAGAAATCCAAATCATCATAGGGATAGGGATAATCGACAATTCAGACAAGATGAATTTCGATTGAAGGTGGATCTCCCTCCCTTCCATGGAAATTTAAATATTGAAGATTTCCTAGATTGGGTAGCGGAAGTAGAAAGATTTTTCAATTTTGCAGAAATTCCCGACGCTAAGCAAGTGAAGCTGGTTGCTTACCGTTTAAAGGGAGGTGTGTCATCATGGTGGGAACAGGTTCAGGCCAACGAAGACGAGTGGGGAAACAACATGTCAGATTATGGCCAAAGATGAAAAGGATACTGATGAACAGATTCCTTCCTCCTGATTATGATCAGTTCTTGTTCAACCAATATCAAACGTTAACACAAGGGCAAAAGTCAGTTGCAGATTATACTGCTGACTTCTTGCGTCTTGCATCACGTAACTATTTGATGGAGACCGAAGGAAAGCAAATTGCAAGATATGTTCATGGACTGAGGCCTGCAATCCGTGACAAAATTGGGTGTCAAATTATGTTAACCCTTGGTGAGGCGCAGAACATGGCACAACGAGCAGAATCTATGGGGTTTCGAAGTTTCTATGGGAGAGAAGAAAGTCGAAAGATTGTTGCTGAGTCTTCTAGATCAAATACTAAGCCAAAGATGGGGGATCCTTCTGAACCTGGGAAGAATGATGCAGCAGTGAAAGAGTCAGGGAAGAAGCAAGTTAACAACCCCTACGCATATCCAACCAAAGATAAGTGCTACTGGTGCCAAGAGATCAGACATCGCTCGAATAATTGCCCGCAACGACGTCCAGTTAACATGGCTGATTTTGATGATGGTACCAGCAATTATGAAGATGAGAATGAAGGTGTTTGCGAACCAGATGGAGGTGAAGAAGAATTACATCAGGCTTTGGTGGTCCGAAAAGTCTTGTTGGCACCATGGAGAAATGATTCGCAGCGGAATGCACTATTCTGAACGAGGTGCACAATTTCTAATCGGATTTTTGAACTAATTATTGATAGTGGAAGCTGTGAAAATATAATATCTCGAAATTTGGTCAATACACTAAAATTACATGTAGAGAAGCATCCAGAACCTTATACCATTGTCTGGATTACAAATGGTGATGGAATTAAGGTGAAGGAAAGGTGTCGTGTGCCTTTGACTATTGGTAACTATTATAAAGATGAGGTTACATGTGATGTAGTGGATATGGATGCTTGTCAGTTACTATTTGGTAGGCCATGGCAATTTGATCTTGGTACTACTCATAATGGGCGGAAGAATATTTATCAGTTTATGAAGGATGGGAAGAGAATAACGTTATTACCATTGGGGTTCAAACAGAAAGTTGAACCGCATAAAATGGAGAATTTCTTGACCATCAGCCATTCAGAGTCAGATTTGTTAAGCGACGCCCGAGATGTGAAGGAGATACATGCACTAGTAGTAAAGGCAGTACTCTTAACAGGAGGGGTGGAGACAACCGAACAAGTTCCAAATTCTGTGCGTGGCTTACTGGATGAGTTCAAGGAGATAGTAAGTAAAGAACTTCCTGCAGAATTACCACCAATGAGAAATATTCAGCATGCTATTGATTTTGTTCCTGGAGGTACTTTGCCTAATCTACCTCATTATCGAATGAGCCCAAAGGAAAATGAATTTTGCATCAAATGGTGGAGGAATTATTGTTAAAAGGGATGATACGAGAGAGTATGAGTCCCAGTGCAGTTCCGGCTTTACTTACTCCAAAGAAGAATGGTTCATGGCGTATGAGCATTGATAGCCGAGCAATTAACAAGATCACCTTACGGTACAGATTTTGACACGCCCCCAGGTCCCGGGATCCCCTAATAGAACCTCGAACCCGGTGCGCGTGAATAACAAGAATCAAGAAACTACCAAGAAACTGGATGACAACTGTTTATAACAAACTGACTTGGATATATATGCTCTAGAGTAAGGAGCTAAGATAGCTCACACCACGAGTTCTAGACAACAAAATTTAAACCAAACATGATTATACACAGCGGAAACATGCCTAGCACATATGCTGGAATTACAAGATGTCTAGAAACAACAAGTACTATACAAGACTGTCTACCCCAAAATAAAGAGTTACATAACCCATATTACATCGTCCTCACCAAAATGTAAAAGGACCACGATCCCCAAAAGAATAACCACTTGCGTAGTAAGCTCCCAGCTATGTCGAGCCTCACTTCGCACTATCACTAGCCTTCCTTTGATCTAAAGAAAACAATTAAACAAGGAACGGGGTGAGATAAATCTCAGTAAGCTATTAGATGCAACTACATGACATGTTATCATGCAATTCAAGTAGATACTCAAGTAATCATGTATCAAGTATCATCAAGTAACAAGTATATGAGAGGCTAAGCCACTCATCAAGTAGCACATAAGGCTAAGCTAGCACGTTATAAAGGATATTGTTTCCTTCTTTATCCCTCCCAAGAATACCATTGTTATCGTAGCTTGTATTAGTTTTGACAATCATGATCAATATCAAGAAATTGCTTATGCAGGGTATATAAGAAGACCCGGTAACCAGTGTCATTCCCAAGATCAAGATTCACGAGGTGTTCACGAGTTTAGCATTCACTTATATAAGGCGTGTTGATCTAATAAAGAAAGCTATGCCCTTACTATGGCCTGTAGTAAGGGGTCAAGCGCAGATATATAAGAAGACCCGGTAACCAGTGTCATTCCCAAGATCAAGATTCACGAGGTGTTCACGAGTTTAGCATTCACTTATATCAGGTGTATTGCTCTAATAAAGGAAGCTATGCCCTTACTATAGCCTGTAGTAAGGGGTCAAGCGCAGATACATAGATCCCCGATTATCACTTTGGCCCCAGCCTCATGATAAGCATGAACCTATATACCTCCGAACAAGCAAGGACCAGCTAGACTCACACAAGAATGCACAAGTAGGTATTTACTTGAACTACGGGAATAGAACTAATCCAAAAGTAGTGGACTAGCTTATCAAGAAATATGCTTCAAGTAATCAAGAAGTCACATTATTATCGAGTAGCTATATGCAATATTTGCACATACACATCAAGAACATTTCTCATACACGTTAGTGATTGTTCATAGCACTTTCAAATTCCTTACCATACACATGTATTGGTGTCAAGTCATGTACAAGATTTTATCATCTTATATTCAAGTCTTAATCCAATTCTTTTGATGTTCAAGTCATGTACAAGATTTTTTTGTCTTATACTTCAAGTTATAATTCCAATCTTTGGACATTCAAGTCATATATAAGAGTTAGACATCTTATACTTCAAGTTCATCCTCCTATACTTTGGATGTTTAAACTCAAGACATTGTTCTAATGCCCCTAAGGTGCATAAACACTGGTTTCAAGACAAGCATAAAACATTAGTGCTTGTTTATAGCACTTTCTAGACATCAGGAAGAGTTGTTACTCTCATACTTAAGTTCTCATTTGAGTACTATAAGTGTTCATATTCAAGACTAAGTTCTCATTTTAATTCAATGAGTATTCATGTTCAAGACCAAGTTCTGATGCCCCTAAGGTGTCACAACACTTACTAGGACATCTTATACTAAGGCTATATACCTCAATTGGGGTTAAGTCTAGCTTAATCAAACTTTAAACAAGCTTTTTATTTTTCAGGGTAACCGGGCGGGCGCTCACTTTGAACCGAGCGGCCGCTCACTAGCAGGTGAATCCTTTGAAAAACCTTCCAGGAAGATGTGTGGTCGCCCAAGGAATTTTGTGCGGTCGCACACTAGGGCGAACGGGCGCTCAAAACCTAACCAAGCGGGCGCTTGGTACTATTTCCAGCCAAAGCACATTTCATTCCCAGGTTGAATAATTCTCCGTCCCAAATGTAGGAATAACTTTCTATTAACATATTAACATTCCAGGAGTGAATTAACATGCTCAAACCATTTCTTTCAATTTTCTTTCATCATTTTACACAGTAGATTTATACTCCCCTTATCCCAAAATTACAAGTATCACAAAAATCACCCCAAACACGAAATTGACAAGCACAAGTATCAGGAATAACATATATGCATGTTATTACAAGCAAGGAGGAGCTAATAACTTACCTAGCCCAAATTCAAGTTCAACCAAACTTATTTCTATTCGGCAGGAAACGCTCTATTCAACGCCACGAATATTTATACGGGATCGGAATTGAGAACAGAGGGTTAATTAAACTCGAGGAGTCGAGAATAGGGTAAAACTTTAACCCTAACTTTCTTTACAGAGAAAGAACGAGAAGAAATTCAAGGAAAATGAATCAGAGAAGGAAGGCAAACAAAGTTATACTTCAACTTTCTAGAAATTACAACTAGGCCCCTCAAGTTTCACTTTTAACAAAAAGGCCCCTAAAGTCATATTTTCACAAATGACCCAAAAGTCAAAACTAGACATTTAACCACCTTAATATTTTAAATCGGTTAAGAAATTAACCCAAGTAAAACTAGCACATAATATGCAAGTTTAAGAATTTAACAAGCAAGTCAAATATTTAACAAGAATAAGGATGGGCGTTACATCCTCCCCACCTTAAAGAAAATTCGCCCACGAATTTTACTTACCAAGGTTTTCAAATAGACTCGGGTATTTATCTCGCATCTCTTTCTCAGTTTCCCAAGTTGCCTCTTCAATTTCATGATTTCTCCAAAAGACCTTCACAATAGGAATCCTTTTGGTGCGCAAGACTTGCTCTTTTCAGTCAAGAATTTCAACAGGTTGTTCCTCATATGACAAATCAGGCTGAAATGGAATAGCCTCATATTCAAGAACATGCGACTCATCCGCCATATACTTGCGAAGCATGGACACGTGAAACACATCATGAATCCCAGACAAGGATGGTGGCAATGCCACTCTATAAGCCAATTTCCCAACTCTTTCAAGAATTTCAAATGGCCTGATATAACGAGGAGTCAATTTTCCTTTCTTCCCAAATCTCTTTATACCTCTACGAGGAGAGACTTTCAAGAATACAAAATAACCTACCTGGAATTCAAGATCTCTTCTTCGATGATCTGCATAACTCTTTTATCTACTCTGAGCTGTGCGTAATCTATCTCTGATTAATTTCACACTCTCAACTGACTGTTGAACCATTTTAGGTCCCAAGAGTCTAGCTTCTCCCACTTCATCCCATCATATAGGAAATCGAAACTTTCTGCCATAAAGAGATTCATATGGAGCCATTTCAATGCTAGATTGATAACTGTTGTTATAAGCAAACTTAGCCAAAGGAAGATGAGTATCCCAACTACCTTTAAAGTCAACAACACAAGCACATAACATATCCTCGATAATCTGTATAAGTCTCTCAGATTGCCCATCAGATTGAGGATGAAAAGCAGTATTGAAATTCAATTTAGTACACATGGCACCCTTAAGGGCTTGCCAAAATCGAGAAGTAAAACGAGGATCTCTGTCAGATATAATACTCACAGGAACTCCATGGAGTCGAACAATCTCCTGAACATACAAAGATGCCAACTGAGACAATGAATATCCCATGGAAACAGACAAAAAGTGAGCTGACTTGGTCAGTCTATCCACTATAACCCAAACAGCATCATGGTCTCGTCTGGTACGTGGCAAACCAGTCACAAAATCCATCGTGATATGCTCCCATTTCCACTTTGGAATTTCTAATGGTTGCAACAAACCTACTGGACGTTGATGTTCCACTTTTACTTGTTGACAAGTCAAACATTTGGACACATACTCAACAATTTCTCTTTTCATGTTGTTCCACCAGAAATGTTTCTTCAAGTCTTGGTACATTTTTGTGCTTCCAGGATGAATAGTATACTTGGCTTTGTGAGCCTCTTCAAGAACTCTCTTTTTAATATCAAGATCAACTGGAATACAAACTCTGCCTCAAAAGGTAAGAATTCCATCACTGTTGAAAGAAAAATCTGGTTGCTTTCCTTCATTCATTCCACTAATAATTTTCTGCAATTCAGAATCAGTTACCTGAGCTTCTTTAATTTGTTGGAGTAAATCTGAAGTAGCCTTTATATTAGCAAGAATAATTCCATGTCTAGATTCACAAGGACTCCAATCACACAAGTCTTCAAACATCTTCCATTCACGAATCATCAAGCAAGAAACATAAGTTTTTCTGCTCAGTGCATCAGCCACAACATTTGCCTTTCCTGGATGACAAAGGATAGTACAATCATGATCCTTCAATTTCTCCATCCATCTACGTTGTCTCATGTTAATCTCTTATGATCAGTAAAGACTTCAAATTTGGTTCCATATAAGTAATGCCTCCATTTATGTAAAGCAAAAATAATCGCAGCCAACTCTAAATAATGAGTAGGATAATTCTTTTCATAATGAGATAATTTTCGAGTAGAATAAGCTATTACCTTGCCATCTTGCATTAAAACACAACTCAATCCTTCTTTAGAAGCATCAGTATAAACCATGAAATTCTCAGAACCATTAGGCAAAGCCAAAACTGGAGCTGTCGTTAAGCGCCTTTTCAACTCTTGAAAACTTGCTTCACACTTGTCACTCCACTCAAAAGAAATAGATTTCCGAGTCATATTAGTCAATAGAGTAGCAATCTTGGGGAATCCCTCAATGAATCTCCGATAATAACTAGCCAAGCCCAAGAAACTACGGATCTCTGTCACTGTAGTTGGCCTCTTTCAGTTTACAACTGCTTCAACTTTGGAAGGATCTACTGCAATACCAGTAGCAGACACGACATGTTCCAAGAATGAAACCTTTTCTAACCAGAAAGCACATTTGCTAAATTTTGCAAATAATTGTTTCTCACGAAGAACTTGCAATACCACTCTGAGATGTTGTTCATGCTCAGCCCGTGATTTAGAATACACAAGGATATCATCAATGAATACCACCACGAAACAATCAAGATATGGTTTGAAGATACGGCTCATCAAATCCATAAATACAGCTGGAGCATTTGTCAAACTGAATGGCATAACAATAAACTCATAATGCCCATACCTGGTACGGAAAGCTGTCTTTGGTATATCCTCAAATATGATTTTCAACTGATGATAACCACTTCTCAAGTCAAGCTTCGAGTACACTACTGAACCCTGAAGTTGATCAAACAAGTCATCAATATAAGGTAACGGATATTTGTTCCTAATAGTTACCTTATTAAGCTCTCTGTAATCAATACATAATCGCAGAGTCCCATCTTTCTTTCTGACAAATAACACTGGTGCACCCCATGGTGATACACTAGGCCTGATGAAGCCCCTATCAAGTAATTCCTCAAGCTGTGTTTTTAACTCTTTCAACTCAGCTGGAGCCATTCTATAAGGTGCTTTAGAGATTGGTGTTGTACCTGGTAATAACTCAATACAGAACTCAAGCTCTCGATCAGGTGGCATGCTATACTTAAAAGAGAATACATCTGAAAATTCAGACACAACAGGAATATCTTCCATCTTGGGAACAGATAAACTCTTGTCAAGAACACATGCGAGATACCCGGCACAACCACGAGATAAAAATTTTCTAGCTTTTAAAGCAAAAATAACACGTATATCACACATAGGCCTATCACCTTCAAAGGTAAAATCAGGCAAACCAGGTATAGAAAAAGTTACTACTTTTCTATGACAATCAACAGATGCATGATGCACATAAAACCAATCCATGCCAAGAATCACATCAAAGTCCCTTATAGGTAACACGAGTAGGTCAGCAAGAAGGGCATGATCACCCACAATAACCTCACATTTCTTGTAAACCTCAGAAGCAAACATGCAATCTCCTATAGGGGAAGATACTTCTAGCACATACGGCATAGAATCAGGAAGAACATGCAAATGCGACACAAAATGAGATGCCACATAAGAATGAGATGAGCCTGGATCTATCAGGACTCGTGCTCTCGTACTAGAAAGTAATATAGTACCTTCTATGACCGCAGAAGACTCAGCTACACCCTACTGATCTAGAGCAAACACTCAACCCTGAACTTTAGGCCGACCCCCACTATCTCTCTTAGTACCTGAGGCCTGTTGACTCGTACCCCCAACTTGACTTCCCTTGCCTTTAGGAAAATTCTTGATAAAGTGCCCTGTTTCACCACAAGATAAACATTTTCCTTGCTTTTGCCAACACTTGTCTTCAGAATGGCCTTCTTTCAAGCAATAACCACACACCTTCCTGGGACCTTGGACTGTTGTCTTAGAACCAATTGATACACTACCTTTACTTTCAGATGGTTGTCGGAATCGATGATCTTGGCGGCTAGATTTACCACCCTTAGAACCAGATCCCTATGCTTTCTCTGAAACACGACATGTCATGATTGTTCCCTGCTTTACCTTATGTTCTTCAATGTCATTCTCAATCCCATAATCCCTCTCCACTGCTTATTGGTAACTAGTAAGCTGTAGAGAAAGAAGTTGCTTCCTGTACTCGGTCTTCAACCCCTTCACAAACCTCTGTGCCTTCTTTGTTTTATTTGGAACTAAGTGATCACAATACCTAGCCAATTATGTGAACTTGGTTGAGTATTGCCCCACTGTCAAGCTTCCCTGCTCCAGATTAAGAAATTCCATCTCTTTTCTGTCTTGAACCACTGCTGGAATAAACTGTAACTTGAATGCTTTGAGAAAATTCTCCCAAGTCTGTGGTACCCCTTCCAGTTCCCAGCTTTTATTCAGAACTTGCCACCAATGTTCAGCAGCTTTCTCAAGTTTAAAGGTTGTAAATGTTACCTTATCACCTCCTGCACATCTCAAGGCTATAAAGACCTTTTCTATAATTTCAATCCACTCTTCTTCCTTCTTAGCATCAAATTCCCCATCAAAGCTACGAGGTTTCAACTTCAAGAACCTTGTATGTCGATTAGGATAATCCCAGTCCATATTATCAACCATCTCTTCTTGAGGAGTTACAGATCTCAGCTGATTACTGCCACTAGTACCTTCAGAACTCATTGTACCTGTAGGTAAACACTCGGCGTTAATAACACCCCCAAGACTAACCCATACCTAGGCCATAGACCCTATCCAGATTTAGAGAAAAACAAGGTAGCAAAACAGGGTAGCTAAACCAGGGTAGCTCTGATACAAACTGACACGTCCCCAGGTCCCGGGATCCCCTAATAGAACCTCGAACCTGGTGCGCGTGAATAACAAGAATCAAGAAACTGGATGACAACTGTTTATAACAAACTGACATGATATTTATACTCTAGAGTAAGGAGCTAAGATAGCTCACACCACGAGTTCTAGACAAGAAATTTTAAAACAAACATGATTATACACAGCAGAAACATGCCTAGCACATATGCTGGCATTGCAAGATGTCTAGAGACAACAAGTACTATACAAGACTGTCTACCCCAAAATAAGGAGTTA
This sequence comes from Campanula takesimana, assembly GCA_026119855.1. Classification (NCBI taxonomy): domain Eukaryota; kingdom Viridiplantae; phylum Streptophyta; class Magnoliopsida; order Asterales; family Campanulaceae; genus Campanula; species Campanula takesimana. The sequence goes on from JAOWBW010000489.1 coordinate 411,360, forward strand.
CATAACCCATAATACAACGTCCTCACCAAAATGTAAAAGGACCACGATCCCCAAAAGAATAACCACCTGCATAGTAAGCTCCCAGCTTTGTCGAGCCTCACTTCGCACTATCACTAGCCTTCCTTTGATCTAAAGAAAACAATTAAACAAGGAACGGGGTGAGATAAATCTCAGTAAGCTATTAGATGCAACTACATGACATGTTATCATGCAATTCAAGTAGATACTCAAGTAATCATGTATCAAGTATCATCAAGTAACAAGTATATGAGAGGCTAATCCACTCATCAAGTAGCACATAAGGCTAAGCTAGCACGTTATAAAGGATATTGCTTCCTTCCTTATCCCTCCCAAGAATACCATTGTTGTCGTAGCTTGTATTACTTTTGACAATCACGATCAATATCAAGAAACTGCTTATGCAGGGTATATAAGAAGACCCGGTAACCAGTATCATTCCCAAGATCAAGATTCACGAGGTGTTCACGAGTTTAGCATTCACTTATATTAGGCGTATTGCTCTAATAAAGGAAGCTATGCCCTTACTATAGCCTATAGTAAGGGGTCAAGCACAAATACATAGATCCCTTATTATCACTTTGGCCCCAGCCTCATGATAAGCGTGAACCTATATACCTCCGAACAAGCAAGGACCAGCTGGACTCACATAAGAATGCACAAGTAGGTATTTACTTGAACTACGGGAATAGAACTAATCCAAAAGTAGTGGACTAGCTCATCAAGAAACATGCTTCAAGTAATCAAGAAGTCACATTATTATCAAGTAGCTATATGCAATATTTGCACATACACATCAAGAACATTTCTCATACACGTTAGTGCTTGTCCATATCACTTTCAAATTCCTTACCATACACATGTATTGGTGTCAAGTCATGTACAAGATTTTATCATCTTATATTCAAGTCTTAATCCAATTCTTTGGATGTTCAAGTCATGTACAAGATTTTATTGTCTTATACTTCAAGTTATAATTCCAATCTTTGGACATTCAAGTCATATATAAGAGTTAGACATCTTATACTTCAAGTTCATCCTCCTATACTTTGGATGTTTAAACTCAAGACATTGTTCTAATGCCCCTAAGGTGCACAAACACTGGTTTCAAGACAAGCATAGCACATTAGTGCTTGTTTATAGCACTTTCTAGACATCAAGAAGAGTTGTTACTCTTATACTTAAGTTCTCATTTGAGTACTATAAGTGTTCATGTTCAAGACTAAGTTCTCATTTTAATTCAATGAGTATTCATGTTCAAGACCAAGTTCTGATGCCCCTAAGGTGTCACAACACTTACTAGGACATCTTATACTAAGGCTATATACCTCAATTGGGGTTAAGTCTAGCTTAATCAAACTTTAAACAAGCTTTTTATTTTTCAGGGTAACCGGGCGGGCGCTCACTTTGAACCGAGCGGCCGCTCACTAGCAGGTGAATCCATTGAAAAACCTTCCAGAAAGATGTGCGGTCTCCCAAGGAATTTTGTGTGGTTGCACACTAGGGCGAGCGGGCGCTCAAAACCTAACCAAGCGGGCGCTTGGTACTATTTCCAGCCAAAGCACATTTCATTCCCAGGTTGAATAATTGTCCTTCCCAAATGTAGGAGTAACTTTCTATTAACATATTAACATTCCAGGAGTGCATTAACATGCTCAAACCATTTCTTTCAATTTTCTTTCATCATTTTACACAGTAGATTTATAATCCCCTTGTCCCAAAATTACAAGTATCACAAAAATCACCCCAAACACGAAATTGACAAGCACAAGTATCAGGAATAACATATATGCATGTTATTACAAGCAAGGGGGAGATAATAACTTACCTAGCCCAAAATCAAGTTCAACCAAACTTATTTTTGTTCGGCAGGAAACGCTCTATTCAACGCCACGAATATTTATACGGGATCAGAATTGAGAACAGAGGGTTAATTAAACTCGAGGAGTCGAGAATAGGGTAAAACTCTAACCCTAACTTTCTTTATAGAGAAAGAACGAGAAGAAATTCAAGAAAAATGAATCAGAGAAGGAAGGCAAACAAAGTTATACTTCAACTTTCTAGAAATGACAACTAGGCCCCTCAAGTTTCACTTTTAACAAAAAGGCCCCTAAAGTCATATTTTCACAAATGACCCAAAAGTCAAAACTAGACATTTAACCACCTTAATATTCTAAAGCAGTTAAAAAATTAACCCAAGTAAAACTAGCACATAATATGCAAGTTTAAGAATTTAACAAGCAAGTCAAATATTTAACAAGAATAAGGATGGGCATTACAGATTTCCTATCCCGCGATTGGAGGATATGTTGGATTACTTGTCCGGTGCAAGAGTCTTTAGTAAGATTGATTTGCGGTGTGGTTATCATCAAATCCGCATCCGACCGGGAGACGAGTGGAAGACAGCTTTCAAGACAAAGGAGGGTTTGTATGAGTGGCTTGTTATGCCATTCGGATTGTCAAACGCTCCGAGCACTTTTATGCGTTTGATGAATGAAGTATTAAAACCATTTACGGGTAAATTTGTCGTGGTTTATTTTGATGATATCTTAATCTATGGTGCTAATGAACATGAGCACATGGAGCATTTGCGGCAGATTTTGACGGCATTACAGAGTAATAAGCTTTATGTTAACCGGAGTAAGTGTATTTAGGCTTTATTGTTAGCAGTGATGGTATTCAAGTTGATGAAGAAAAGGTTAGGGTAGTTTGTGAGTGGCCAGTCCCAAAATCTGTATCAGAGATGCGTAGTTTCCATGGACTTGCTACCTTTTATCGACGATTCATTCGGAATTTCAGCACTATAGTTGCACCGTTAACAAATTGCCTAAAGAAAGGAAACTTTCGGTGGGGAATTAAGCAAACAAGAAGCTTCGAGTTGATTAAAGAGAAGTTATGTACTGCTCCGGTACTTGCTCTCCCTGGTTTTGAAAAATTATTTGTGGTAGAATGTGATGCTTGTGGAGTGGGGATTCCTGCTGTTATCTCTCAAGAGGGAAAACCAGTAGCATACTTCAGTGAGAAATTAAGCGAGACGCGACGAAAGTGGTCAACTTATGATCAAGAATTTTATGCAGTTGTTTGGGCCTTAAAGCATTGGGAACACTACCTTATCCAGGATAAGTTTGTTTTGTATACTGACCATCAAGCTTTAAAATATATCAACAGTCAAAAGAAGATAAGCAAGATGCACGCGAGATGGGTTTCTTATTTGCAACAGTTTCCATTCACATTGAAGCACAAGTCTAGAAGTCTGAACAAGCCTGCAGATGCATTAAGTAGGCATGCTAGTTTACTGGTAACGATGAGCCATGAGGTCACGGGCTTTGACGTTCTTCGATACTTATATAAAGATGACGAAGACTTCAGCAACATATGGATCAAACTACCTTTTGAGGATTTTTACAAGCGCGAAGGGTATCTCTTTAAGGGTAATCATTTGTGTATTCCTCGCACGTCCTTGAGGGACAAACTAGTTCGAGATCTACACGGTGGTGGTTTGAGTGGTCATCTTGGTCGAGAGAAGACTATTGCTAGCTTGGAAGAGAGATATTATTGGCCCCAGTTAAAATGAGAAGTTGGACGATATGTGTGAATACCCCTTTCTGATGAAGCGACGCATGGGAAGTATCTTGTGATTATTTTTATTTACAAAGGGAATATTCTTAACGACATTAAAATTATGAGAGTCACCACGCCATTTTAATTAAAGCCAAAACATTGAAAAAAGCATTTTTAATGGGTTCGGGGGTCAAATTACAACAAGAGAAGAATATTGAACGTTATCACTCCTATTGCCCGAATGATCGGTCTTTCTATCATGATGAATGTGTTAGTAGTGTGTTAGTGATTTAGACCGGATCCGAAGATTGCCTATGTTCCTCTCAATGTGAGATGCTCAGGTCAGCGTAGTTCGCAGAGAATTAGAATAGGCGGAAGAATCGGGATCATGCATAATGAGGGGGGAATTACCTAAAGATTAGGGTTTAGAAGTAGTTCCTAGATCATCCTCGGGTTGATGAACCCTCGATCATCATCGGCTATGAAATAACGTGTAATTATGAAGATCGCAACCCTAAATATAGCATAAATAAGGTTTTAATCTATGAACACGAAGAACATGCGAAGAACATATTATGAACATATGAATGAGCATGCAAAGAATATGAAGAAACTATGAATAAACATGTACGAACATGAATATAAAAGATCTACATTAAAATAATGCAAGAACGTGAAGAAAAAGTTAGGAAACTTACCTATGATGGCAAGAAATAAACCTTGGATCTTCTTGGAGGTTTGAATGCTAATTAAAGAGCAAAATATTGTTTAAGAACTCCAAAATTCGTACTTAGAGCTCTCAAAATCGGATCCCTAAACCAATAGCATGGGATTGGTTTATATAGTAAACTGATGGAGGAAGATCTGATGGTCCAGATCATCCGGCGCAAGGTTGGCCGCCTGGCCATTGTTGAAGCCGGTTACAAGAGTGGCCGCGTGGCCAAGATCAACGCGGAGCAATGTTGGCCGCGTGGCCAAGACTGCCGGCTGACTTGATTCTTAAGCTAGGGTTTCTGCATGGTTTTAAGGAAACCAATTATTACCTAATTTGATATATTTTGCCATAAATGAGATATTTTGGGAATCCGGGACAAGTCTTTATAAGGTTCCTAATTCCTATAAAGTCCTTGTATATTTGGGAAAGTCCTAATAAACTCATTTTCAGGTTGGGTACTAACAGTAGCCCCTCGGCGACGCTTCTTGCAAGGCAATGTGGGGTCGACGATAAAAGAAGGATCCGTCTGAAACATGAGTTTCGAAACAGATGAAAGGTAAGGGAACAGATGAACCTTGGCAGGCGACCTACGTATCCACGGGGGAATCAAGCCAAACGTAGTTCAAAGCTGATGGGGAAATTTAGAATGATTGTCCTCTGATGGGGAGCAACGTCTTCTGCTGGGGAAATGCACCTGCTGGGGATGAGAGATGACCGCGTCGGTCGGGTGGCTGGACCTTTTCAGGTTTCCTACGTATCCTCCGAGGAATCAAGCCGGTCGTAGTTCAGAGATCTACTGGGGATAAAACGAGATGTCGGACTTCTACTGCGGATAATAAACCTACGGGCACTATCCTGCATGAAGAACGAATTATTCGTAAGTAATGAAGTTATTTGGGAAATAAGGACTACGCTGTCTAAATAATCCCAAGATGGAATGATGGACGCAATCAGGATCGCCAGGGTTCCTGCCGATTGCGCTAAAGTAATCGATGTTGGATCTCTCGCGAATAGAAACGCCGAGGCTTCTGCCAACCACGATCGATCAAGGATACGTATGTCATAGAGGCGCCGAAGTCTCTACGATCGTGCAAATCCTAATAATAGATGCCGGATCTTTCGCAAACAGAAACGCCGAGGCTTCTGCCAATTATGATTGATCTAGGATGGTATGTCATAGAGGCGCCGCAGTCTCTACGATCATGCAAATCCTAATAATAGATGCTGGATCTCTCGCAAACAGAAACGCCGAGGCTTCTGCCAATTACGATTGATCTAGGATGGTATGTTATAGAGGCGCCGAAGTCTCTACAACCACACGAATCCTAAGCACATATTCGGTGAAGAATGGAAATTTTAAGGGGCTTTCCATACCCAAAGGTAACGAATATCATTCAAAGTAGTGTTAAAGGCATTTAAAATGAATTAAAGGGAAAAGATCAGGGGCAAAAGTGGAATTTTATCTGAAGGGGCAAGGTTGGATGCGTGGCCAAACACACTAATTTGCAAAAGTGGCCGCGTGGCCAAGACCGCTGAGTGGTCAGATCTCCTTCACGCGGATTGCTGATCTGACGGCTGGGGTTGCACTGGCGAAAGTGGCCGCGTGGCCAAGGTAGCCGGCGGGCTGACTCTTGGTCACATCACCAGAAACCTTCCCTCTTCTTCTTCTTTTCTTCTTTCTTCTTCTTCCTTCCTCCATTGAGGAGTTAGAGAGAGAAAATTGAGTTTTTAGAGAGAGAAAGCTCAGATTTAGATAATTTTGAAGATTTCATTTCACATAAATCTTCGAAGATATGGCGGATTGGATCAATGAGGCATTATTTAGAGATTTTCCGGGCCATGGTGGGTATATGATTCCACAACAAGAGCAATAAGGAGAGGGGCACGGTAATGCCCAGGGCGGAGGAAATGTAGGGGCTGATCCAGGAGCGGGCTTTGAAGCGGCGCCCTTGATTCCACGGGGTGGTTTGAGACCACGAGCCGCGACTCGGAATTATCGCGATAATCTGCTGCGGTCTACGTTCGACCAAGATTACGATTTTTATATCGACTCTGAGCGTCATTGGTCGATGGGGCTTCCGGAGACGCGAGAGGTAAATTTCGAATTTTCACTCCTCTCCTTCTCGCACATTTGTATGTTTTATGCACATAATATGAAATGCTAGAATAATGGAATGCTAGAATTTAAATTGCTTAGAATTGTAGATTGCTAGAATGGTAACGTACCTGTGCTGTGTTTACCTGCAGAGGATCAAGGCTCGTGGGTCCACAGTGACTGTGGGCAAACTGTGGGCGTCCCTGCCGGAGGGACCGGGCGGTTTGCGTGCTCGGATCGAGGCTATAGGCTTTGGCCCATTCTTTGACAGTGTTCGCATGGTCGGGGCTACCTTGAAGGTGGCAGCGGTGATAGAGGTGTGCCGGGAGTTCTGGTGGGATACCACCCATACCTTCCACTTTAGTTGGGGAGAGATTACCATCACGCCGACGGATTTCGCGGCCATCACGGGGTTGAGGTTTACCGGTACCCCTTTGCCTTTTGACGAGAGCTTGGCGGAGCGGCGGGACTATAGACAGGCTCTGCTGGGAGTTGACACCGACCTAGGAGGAGGTGTCAAGGGTTATGGAGTGGAGGCCGGGAAGGTGAATCGCTTGGTGGAGGTGGCTATTGAGGCCTTTAGTAGGGGGGAATATGATTTGGATTGCTTGGTCCGGCTGTTCTTATGGTACAGCTTTTCAGAGATTTTGTTTCCCAGTGGGGCTACTGTCTGTCGGTACTCACTGCTAGGGGCTCTTGTGGACTTGGACTTAGTCGGTGGGATTTCTTGGGGTGGAGCCGGTTTGGCTGAGATTTACCGGGCTTTGGATCATTGCTCGAGGGCTAGCTCGTCGGCCTTTGACGGGTTCCAGTTCGTCTTTGAGGTACGCTCTTGACTACCCTTATTTTCACTTGTTGAGATTTTTGTTCCATCTTTTGGTCTGAAATGTCTCTCTCATTATATGCACAGGCTTGGGTGTACGAGGTCTTCGGTGTCGCCCCTTTTCAGTTGGTGATGAGTGTTAACAAGGTTGTTCCCATCATGTCGTATTGGTGCAAGGGCAACAGGGCTCCTTCCCGCAGAAACCGGGACAGGAAGACAGTAGATGCTGCTGATCTGAGGAGGGTGTTCGCGATGTCTGAGCCCATCGGGGTTAGATTTTACCCATGGAGCCCGGCCAATGAGGCTTCGGTGGGTCCCTACGTAGTGGATTTGACCGCTTCTAGGGTTCTGCTTGTGGGTCTCACCGGGGAGGCCATGTATCTTGGAAAGAGGGTGGTTCGTCAGCACAGGGCTGGTGCGTCACCGTGGGCTCCTTATGACCCTCCTCGGGATATGCTCCGTCCCGCGAGGTTGGCGACTTTCTTGGCTCCCACTCCGGCAGAGCATTACAGGGGGGGTGATGATTATGCCGGCTATGTACGGACGCGGCTGGTCAGTCCACAGGTACGGGCTAGGATGCTATCGGGAGAGGGATCGAGTTCGCCCCGGTATGTTGGTCGGAGTCGGCCTTTGGTTGACATGCCCCTTCGCTCGAGTAGCGTGAGAGTGATGAGGGGCGGCCGGGAGGTGGAGCTTAGATTGGAGCCGACTGATGCAGATCTTTTTTAGGAGACATTCATTCCTCCGCCCGACGCTGGGGTACGGCTTTGTGCTTTATATCAGTCATGTTCGCACACACTTATTTCTTTCTGCATTGTAATCCTTGCATTGGTTTCCCTTTCAGGTGACTCGGGAGGCATATATCCGTTCAGCTCGGCGGGAGAACGTGTTGATGCGCTTACTGAGGGAGGCGTACCATTCATGTACTTGTCAGAGGGACGACGTTGCGTCACCCCAGCGTCGGGAACGGTCTCCGAATGGTGCGGGCTCTTCTCATATTGGTGGTCGAGCGGTCCGGGGACGGAGTTCGGGTGCCGGTAGCTCTCGGGCTTTAGGGCGGCGTGGAGATACCACGGAGGAAGATTCTGACTAGGCGGGGCCCATCTTTCCATCTTTATTTCCTACACTGTTAGCTAGTAGAGAGCAGAGGGATATGTATGTACAGAACAAATGTATAAAATGCATGTATGTATATTATGTTTTAAAATGCAATTTTATTGTGGGAGCCTACTTGTGCAAACTAGTTCTTTTACAAATGTTCCTAATTTTATACAATGCATGAGCCATGGAAGGGGGCAGGTACGTAGTTGCATGAATCCGTCACGGAGTGGGAAGAAACAAAGTGGATTTCTGCATGGAGCAAAGTTGGCCGCATGGCCATGGCGAGGCCCAGAACAATGTTGGCCGCCTGGCCATGGCGAGATCCGGAGCAAAGTTGGCCGCGTGGCCTAGGACGAAGTTGGCCGCCCGACCAAAGGCAATATCGGCCGCGGTTCCAGGGGCGATGTTGGCCGCGTGGCCACATCCTGCGCCGCCTACGGTTTTCCTTTTCCTAGCAAGAGTGGGAGTTCGTGCCCTATTTAATGAACCCTTTGCAGCCATAAAAACGTACCAGCAACTTTTTGAGCAGTTTTTTTTTAGTTCCTTTTTTAGCCAATTTTCTTGCTCTTTGCCATGGATCAAGAGGCTAGGATCACAAGCCTTGAGAAAAAAGTCTTTATAACCTCTTTGGAGAAGTGGGTTGCCAAACTTCCTGGTTCGAGTCGTAGGAAACTTGATGAACGGTATGGGATAAAATGTCTTTGATCACTTTTGCACATGAACTCCAATACCCACCTCTTGCAAGCTTGTGGTAAATTTTGGAATGATACCCTCCATGTCTTCAACTTTTCATTCAACGAGATAACACCCACTTATGAGGACATCGCAGCATTGTGTGGCTACGAAGGGAAGGGTAAAGTTGCCTTGCCTTTTGACTTCGTTTGCTTGAGGGACAAGCTGGTGACCTTTGGCGTACCCGCGGATGACTTTGATAGGTATGCTAGGGGCGGTTATATCGACCTTTCTTGGATGCCGCAACACTTCATGCATGCAAACGTGACATCTGACCGCTCCTTGGACCATCTTGCACTGTGCTTGTTTAGCTCTATCCTTTTCCCTTCTGAGGTGGGATTTGCCAGTGAAGGATGTTTGGGTATGGTGAACTTGGCTCGTCTGGGTTATGATATTGTACCGGCCATTCTTGGGGAGATGCTCTGTGGGATTCCCCATCTTGCGGCTTATGGTGGGATGCCTTGTGGTAGTGATAGGCTTTTGACCATGTGGTTGCAAGAGCGGCTTCGCGTGAATAAACCAGCGGCTTCTCTGAAGGTGGCCCCATGGATGTACCGCATTAGAGGCATGGCGGAGCAGTTTGAGGGCATGACTCTCAAAGGTTGGGAAAAGTATTTGGCGGAAATGGTGACTGACGACATTCAGTGGGTGATGCCCCATTGGCACATTCACTCTGTGAGGGAGAAACAAGTGGGACTTCACATGATCAAAGTTCCGACCCTTTCTGGAACTACCTTTTACTATCCCTCTAGAGTGCTTCGTCAGTATGGTTTGGTGCAGACCATCCCGGAGGGTTGGGACGAGGAGAGAGATGATTTTCCCTTTGGGGTACTTCAGTTGGATGATAGTGCCTCAGTCCTTCTTTCTCATATGTGGGGCGAGGCTGGATTTAGTCGTAGGACCTTCCTCACACGCTCTAGCAACACCTTCCTGCCACGCGAGTATTTGGATTGGTATATGGGGAGACTTGGGCATGCGGAGCAGACTCTAGAGACCCTAAGGGGCACTATCTTGGGATCCTATGCTCCAAGTTCTTCATTGAGAATTAAGGAGGCTGAGGCTTATGAGAGGAGGATGAGTAAGCGCGTGGCTAACGGAGGCGGAGAAGAAGTGGGGGTATCAAAGAAGAGGAAAGGCGAAGAGGCTCCTAATGGAAAGGCTAAAGGTGTTAGCAAGTTTGAAAGAAGATTTTGTGAGAGTCCTAGCAAGAAGAAAGTTCGCCGTGGGCAAAGCAAGAAGAAAGAGACCGAGGGCACAAATGGCACTAAGGAGTAATCCTGAGCGTCTCTCCATAGTCATGCAGACACATTAGTTTAATTTAGTTTGCTTTTGTTTGAGTTTCAATTTCAGAATAGGTTATTTATTCAAAAAGTATGTCAAGCTTAGACTCATCAAATAAGTGTTAACATGCAATGACTATGGAAATAAAGTTTTTGCTTTCAGAAAATACAACTTCTATCTTTATTGCTTAACAAGATTTGGATGTTCATTTGTTTTTTAAACCGCACCTTTTGAAAGGCTGCCTACGTTCCCCTTTTACAAATAGGACTAAGGGGCTCAGGTCACCGTAGTTCACTCCAGTTAGACTAGAATGATTTTAAAGAAAGGGAAGATAGAAGGGGGAATGCTCTAACTTTTGCCTAGACCGCCCTTGCGGGTTTTCGATCTAGCGAGCTTTGTACGCACCCTTATTTTGCATAGACGCCCTTTGCGGGTTTTCAGTCTATCGGGCTTCTTTTTGCGTAGTAATAATTTTTTTTTTTTTTAAGAGGGGGAGTCTAGTCATAGTAGCGTCTGAGCTTGCTGAGGTTGACTGGTTCCTTGAACGGGTTGCCATCCAAATCTGCCATTCTGACCGCTCCTCCGGAGAAGATCTCTGTACTACAAACGGCCCTACCCAAGTGGGGGCCCATTTCCCGAGGGGTTGAATTTGTTGGGTAAGCGTGCTTTGAGCACCAAGTCTCCTTCCTTTATGTCAACAGGCTTGACCTTTTTATTGAAGGCTTTTGTCGTTCTCCTTTGATAGGCCCGGATGTGTTCCATGGCCTTCAATCTGCGTTCGTCTAGTGTTGCCAATTGATCATAGCGACTACGAAGCCATTCTACCTCATTCACTTGGTTCTCGAGCAAGACCCTCAAAGATGGCACCTCCAACTCAATAGGGAGCACTGCCTCCATGCCGTATGTCAAAGCGTAAGGGGTCTCTCCAGTAGCGGTGCGGACTGACGTTCTGTATCCCCAAAGTGCTAATGGTAACTTCTCGGGCCAATCCCGTCCTTGCGAAGCCATCTGCGAATTATCTGCTCTATCGTCTTGTTGGCCGCCTCAACCGCGCCGTTAGTCTGTGGATAGTATGGGGAAGATTTCTTTCGTTCGATCTTGAATTCTACAAGCAAGCGAGCACACTCGACTTCGAAATGACTGCCATTATCTGATATAATGAGGTTAGGAACCCCATACCGACACATAATATTCTCTTTGATAAACTGCGCTACCTTCTTGGAATTCAGCACCTTGTAAGACTGAGCTTCGACCCACTTTGTGAAGTAGTCGACCGCGACGAGGACGAATTCATGACCATTACTACCGGCCGCGCGAGATCTTCCCAATAATGTCGATACCCCACGTGGCGAATGGCAAGGCGTGGTGGAACTATACAATTCGTGTGGGGGGATGTGGTTGAGGTTGGAGCATACTTGGCACTTGTGACACCGTCGAACCCATTGAATACAGTCTGTCTCCATGGTAATCCAATAATAGCCCAGCCGAGTAATCTTCTGTCTAAGCATCCTTGCATTCATGTGGGGGCCCGCACAACCCGTTGTGTACTTCTTCCATTATTGCTTCAGCTTTCTTGTTGTCGACACATAAGAGCAACAGACCATCGTAATGCCTCTTGTACAAAGTATCGTCTAACAGCACAAACTGCCCTGCTAACCTTTTGAGTGCTTGCAGACTCTTGGCCTTCACATCTCCGTCAAAGGACATCTCTCCGTGCTTAAGGAATTTGTAGATTTGGGCGTACCATTGATCTCCGTTTACCTCGGCATCGATCTGGATTTCGCAGCAATAGGCGGGGTTCTCCCTTCGTCCGACCCTGAATGGTTTCACGGACCTTCCCTCTGGAATTTCAACTAAGGAGGCCAATGTAGCTAGAGCATCCGCGAACCTATTTCTGTCTCGCGGCAGGAAGTGGAAGGTAACCTCTTTGAACTGTGCTATCACAAATCATCCATGTAACCTTGGTACCGCTGCAGGCAAGGATCAATAGTTTTCCATTTTTTCGCCGTTTGGTTAATAATCAAAGCAGAGTCTCCATACACTTCTAACTCTTTCACGTTGCGTTCTAGGGCGGCCTCCAATCCGGCTATACATGCCTCATACTCGACGGCGTTGTTGGTTGCTGAAAAGTTTAGCTTGATGGCTATGGGAGTGTGCTCATCTTTGGGATCAATAAGTAGGAGTCCGACTCCATTCCCTCGTTTGTTTGCAGCTCCGTCAAAGAATAATTGCCACCTTTCTGCGACCTCAATTGCGAAATGTCATCATCCGGGAACTCGGGGTCGGTGTCTTTCGTCTCAGTGCTCGGAGCGTCTGCGAGCTGATCGGCCATTGCCCTCCCCTTGATTGCCTTTCTCGGTACATAAGTAATGTCGAACTCTCCCAAGAATACTGACCATTTAGCGAGTCTCATAGAAAGAGAGGGTTATCGAACAGATACTTGATAGGATCCATTTCGAGACTAGTAAGATCGGATGGGACACCATGTAGTGCTTGAGCTTCGTCACCACCCATACTAGGCCTACGCAGGTCTTCTCGAGCGCGGAGTAATTGAGCTCGCTACCTTGTAACTTTCGGCTGACAAAGTACACTGCATTCTCAATCCGGGAATCTTTGGTCTTGCGCTAACATGGCTCTGATGGCGGTGTCTGTCACAGTTAAGTATAGTAGCAACGGCTTCTCCTTATGCGGCGGGCGCAGGATTGGGGTATTCACCAAATATTGTTTGATCCTTTCGAAGGCTATCTGGCAGTTATGATCCCACTCCACACTGGCTGTTTTCTTCATTAACTTGAAAATTGGTTCGCAGATGGTGGTCAGCTGATTGATAAACCGACTGATGTATTGCAGGCGTCCATGAATCCTTTATCTCCGTCTCGGTACGGGGTGGCTTCATCTCCAGGATGGCTTGAATCTTCCTTGGGTCGGCTTCGATCCCATTCTCGGTGACCATGTAACCCAATACTTTCCCTCTACGAACTCCAAAGGTGCATTTTGCCGGGTTCAAACGCATGGCGTGCTCTCTCAACCTGTTGAAGAATTTTCTGAGATCTATCAAGTGCTGGCCCCCAGACCCTTTTGAATGTATAATCATGTCATCCACGTACACCTCAATCTCCTTGTGGATCATATCGTGGAATAAAGTCGTAACTGCCCGTTGGTAGGTAGCCCAGCGTTCCTCAGCCCAAATGGCATGACAGTATAGCAAAAAGTCCCCCATGGGGTGGTGAAAGCTGTTTTTTCTTGGTCCTCCTCGGCCATCTTGATTTGGTTATAGCCGGCAAACCCATCAACAAACGACTTGACCTCATAATAGGCGGTCGCATCACCAACATGTCGATATTTGGCAAGGGAAGTCATCCTTTGGCGTAGCTTTGTTGAGATCCCGAAAATCTACACACACATCTGACTTTACCGTTGGATTTCTTGACAGTCACCAGATTTGATACCACGTTGGATACTCGATCACCCTGATAAAACCCACACGGAGTAGCTTCTCAATCTCCTCCTTCACTTGCAAAGACCATTCCGGCTTAATACGGCGCAACTTTGCTTGACTGGCTTAGCGTCTGGTGCTGTCGGGATTCTGTGCTCTACGATCGAGTTGTCAAGCCCCGGCATGTCCTTATAAGACCATGCGAACACATCCACATATTCTTTGAGTAGCTCGATCAGTGCTTCCCTTTCGGCTCCGCTGAAGAAAGCTTCCAATCTGCGTTTCCTTAGGCTCGGCTTCGGTTCCCGAATTACGCATGTTAACACCTCATCGGCAGCTTGGGCTCGAGATTCTTTTTATTAATAACCTGTTCTGAGATCTCTTTAATGTATTCATCATTTAATGTGTCTGTGTCTGCCTCTTCTAATGAATCATTATTAACTAAGTGTATATCATTAGTTTGATTATTAGCCAATTTATCAGTTAAAAGAGTGACTATGGAGGGATACTCGGAAAGGTCGAGGGTTTCATTCATGGCAAAAGGGAAAATAGCGTTTGCAACAAGATCATAGTCTTCAGACGTAAGGTCGTCAGACTTAGAGGAAGACTCAAATTCAAAATGTAAAACACTAGACTCTGGGGACGGGGATTTTGGGCGAGTGACAGGAGATGCTGCAGGAGTGGCGACAGGAGAAGGAGTAAGCCCCAGTGTTCCCATCATAAATTCCGGAGTAGCTATAGGCCCCCAATGATGCACCAATTCTTGAGCTTGTCCCCCATGGGTACCACCAATGTCCTTGGGTCCACCTTATCTTCAGAATCGTCCCCGATGACGGCAACCATGTCTTCGTGCAGCCCCAGATTACCCAGATGTTGAAGCAGATATTGGCCGTCCACGTCTCAGTCAAACTTGGAGTTTCTGCGGCTTCTATTGCTGGCTTGTCAAGGGTTTGTGGCTTCAAGTTGATCTGCCAAGTCTTCTGCAACCTTGGTGGAGTACTCATGCCTGATGGTTCTAACTCTGCCCGTAGCTTTGTCATATTCCATGTAAGTCAGCTTCATGTTGGACCGATCGAATTCCACATCTCTGAAAATCTCGAACCTTTCTGCAATTTCCCGGTGTGGTCAATCCACGGCTCAGCGAACTCAAAACACGAAAGCTCCTCGCCTTCCCTAACAAAGTAGCTATTTAGGGACAGGCGGTATGGCCGCATTTCAGGCTTTTTGTAGGGAAGCTTCATCTTTTTAAGCAATTCTATCCTCTGTTGCTCCATCTTGTCTTCAAGAGTAAGGGTGTATCCTAGACCGAACAACCCTCGATGATTGATCTCTTCAACCAATTCTGTGGGGCCTTGCAAGTTCTTACCTAGCCCCAGCCCCGGTATAAAACCCATGTTACGCAGTATCTTGACAACAGGTGCCACTTTGTCCGTTGTTTTGGTGAGGTCGATGGTGCAGATCTGTGCTTGAGCGACTATTTCGAAGCCATTGAAGAGTCGGCTCTCTTCCCCATACTGAATCTGTAAGACAAGAACGCCCTTGGTGTTCGTCCCTTGGGCAGTTACGAGATCACTGTAGATGATGGTTACTTCATTACCGGATTGAAACTTCACACACTGGTGCAGGGAAGATGGGACCGCGCCCGACTGATGTAACCATGGCCGGCCGAGGAGGAGTGAGAAGGTTGCGGGGATGTCTATGACGTGGAAGTCTGTCGGCAGGATCTTTGTTCCGATGGTAATGGGCAGGGTGACTTCCCCTATCACGGCGCGGCATGTAGAGTCATAAGCTTTGATGGTTTGTTTGGATGGGCGTAAATCAACACCATGAACGCCAACCACATCCATCATCCTTGAAGGCAGGATATTAATAGCAGAACCATTGTCAATGAATACACGGGAATCTTCTTGCCATTTACTTCGACAGTGATGTACAAAGGCTCATTATGATCACTCCGAACACTGGCTTGTCTAGCTCCGAGAAAGCGATGATGTTTCCATAGTGGATATTACCAATCATGTGGGTGACTCCTCTGGGGTAATAGTGGATGGTACCATGGTGGCGGCGAGGTTTTTGTTCGAGCATGAGGCGATGGGCTAGGGAGGAGGTGAGTAGGGACCATAGTGAAATATGGGCTTGGGTTTGTTTGAGTTGAGTGAGGATAGGGTCTTCTTTGTCTAGGTCGGCTTGCTCGGGTTCCTTCCCAAAGACTTTCTTTGCACCCCTCGGGTCGGATTGGTACACTTGACTGGATCTTGTAAGGAGACAAACTTCCGCACGTAGCTCCTCCAAAGACAATGGCGAGTCATGACAAGGGGGCGAAACTCCGGTCTTTTCGGCCTCCTCGAAGATTTCGGCCCAAGAAAGAGGTTGAGAGGGCTTGGGGCTCTCCTCCTCTAGAGATTCGACTTCACTCACTAGTTCTTCTAAAGACAACAAGTAGCAAGAAGATTCTTTATTATTAGTCATTGAAATACAACCCATCTCATCACAGTCCGCCACAACAAGCTCGGCCGGATCAGTGATCTCACTAAGTTCTACCATGAGTACATTGCTAGCTACATAATCTCTAGGGTCTTCGATGACTCCCTTGTGGATGAGCTCTTGCACGGCCTTCTTGAGTTCAAAGCATTCTTCGGTAGTGTGACCGGTGCACTTGTGGTAGTGGCAAAACTTCGACAAATCACAACCAAGGCGGGGAAGGTGTCCTTCTAATGGTTCGAGCATTTCTAACGTCACCAATGCCATGAAGACATCCACCATCGTGAGCCCTATCTTGTCAAAGGCATCCATGAGCTCTAGGATACTAATCTCGCATGTTTGCACCATATTCACCCCACCTCCATTGTTGGGAAGAGGGTTATTCACCACATTAGGACCCTTCGGCTTCTCAATCTTCTTGTTATTGATCAACCCTTGTACTACGCGCTTCAATTGAATACAACCGTCCGTTGTGTGCCCGATGTGCTTGTGATACTTGCAGAACTTGGAGGCGTCCAAATCACTTCTTGGGTAGGCAGGTTGGTAATTCTCTAAAGGCTTGATAAGACCCCTCTTGACTAGCACGTCAAAGACTTTCCCCATAGGCATACCAAATCATCAAAGTGCTCCCTCTCCCTTTGCGGCGGAGCCCCATTCCTTGTTACGGCTTGGACATCTAACGGGACCTCTTTCTGGACCATATTCACTTGGCCGACAGCCTCCTTTCCACCCCTAGGAGGCGCGGGCGCAGTAGGAGCCTTGTAGCGGAAGGAATTGTTGTTGTTGGTCTTTGGACTTTCCTTTGGCGGCACAATCCCAGTGAACCCTGCTTCGTACCTTACTCCGGCGTCAACCATTTCCCGCAAATCAGGGAAGTAACCATTACCTATAGCTGCTTTCATCTCCGGTAGCAAGCATTTATAGAAAATCTGTTTCTGTTCCTTCGCCTTTGGTGGGTATTGGACCTCACACAACCGATGGTTCCACCTTTTGTAAAAATCATAAATAGCCTCGCCGGGCTTTTGCATAGTGTTCTCAAGATCCGTTCGATTCACATGCCAATCCAGCTTAGCTTGATACTTCTCACAGAAAATGGCACTGATTTGATCCCACGTTTGCCTCTCGCTTGGTTCTAGCCCCAAGAACCAACTCAGAGCTATGCCATCCAAAGTGCTATGAAATACGCGAGCCATTTGTTCGTTGGTGCAGTCACGAGCCATCATGGCCAACACATAACTATCCAAATGAGTCTTAGGACACGAGTCACCATGAAACATTGCCACCTTAGGCATCTTGAAATCCTTGGGGAGAGCCCCTACTTGGCTAGGGTTGATTGTCTTGGTAGTCGGTGCACTTTGCTTATCCACGGTCTCGATCAACTTTCGCATTTGCTCTTGCATGGCCATAACCACTGGGTGATTGGAGATGTCGGGGATAGCTTCTGACAAAATGACGGGAGGAGTAGTGGAGGCAGTAGCAGCGGCCATCCCAATACTCAGAGGCAACGAGGGTGCGGGTAGTTTGCTAGCGGAGAGGTAGCCACCAAGCAGTTCAGGGGAAGGTTCATAGACAGCCTTGTTCTTGCTCATGGTAGTGAAACCTTGTTGGGTGTAGAGAGATGGAGGCGGAACATTGCGGTAGCTTGGGAATGGGAAGGTAGTAGCATTGGTGTTGGGGGGACAGTTGGTATTGACCTCTTCATCCTCGACATAAATGAAATTCTCCCCATCGGGCACCAGTTTAGTCCCCTTTTGTTGAATGTGACCCTTCAACTGTTGGTTCTGGTCCTCCAACATCTTGTTGCTTTCCTCGAGATTCTTGATCTTGGCTTCGAGACCGGCTAGGAAGTTCTGGAGGCTTGGGGGAATACCATTGAGAGTAGCCTCGGTGTTGAGCTCGACGGTACTGGCAGGAGGAGCAGAGGCTGAAGCTGAAGCGGGAGTTGACATTGCTGGTGACGAGACTGAGAACGTGGACGGAGTAGAAGCTTCACGTTGTAGTCGACCACCCGAACGGATCCAAACTCGCTTTGCTGAAATATTGAAGGGCAATGGAGCTTTAGGAGAGGGGGAAGGCTCATGCAAAGTATATTTTAATTTACAAAAACATACATCATTTACATCCTAATTGGTTGGAAGGGGTACCCCTTTTTCGCAACTAGTTAGAAGACTACGATCAGTGGAGGCCATCATTACGTCTATAGACCCCTCGTTTTTCACCTGCATTGCACACCCCCAAACGGACAATTTGGGCGAGGGTCCTATAGGGCAAGCGGCTTCCACCAACCATCGGATCCTACGACTAACCCTTCCTTAAAGGCATTTAACGTGATGTCTATGTTGCATCCTACGCAAGTTAATGATGAGCGGAGATCTTAACAATAAACACTCATCTCACCATGGCACGTCCCTTGTAGGGAAATCACTTTTTTGTGCACTTTCTCTCAAAGATCTCGATTCATCATTGCCTTGGGGATGACTCGACATAGACAGCACGTTAATTGACTATTAAGAAAAAGTTAGCCAAACCAACCGGTCAAAACCTAGGTGTGTTACCTATACTAGTGTGGGTTGACACGGGTTAGGTAAAAGGTTCCCACCGCTCGCGGAACGTACACGGTGAGTGGAGTAGACGAGTGACTCGAAAAGAGGGCGACAGTAGCGCACAAATTCCTGCACATCGAATACTCCGGGTAATGGGGACCTGTGCAGTGCTGACACGGACTAGTGGTAGTGTGTGGCAAGAAACTAATTCTTTTTAAGGAGAAAAGAGAGAAGTTTTTGATGTTAGGATGATGCAATGCAATGCATGAGAGAGAGAGAGAGAGAAAGAGAGAATAATGTACAAGGGAGCATAGCAGAGTTTTGTTTGACCCTAATACTAAAGCGAAGATAACAGGGATACAAGGATACAAGGTATATACAAAGTACAAGTATCAACGAAGCACGAGTATTAACATTGCGGGGTGCGCGGGTGCATGTGTGAACATGGCAAGCATTTGGGTGCCCGTATAAACATGGCAAGTGTGTGTATGTGTAAACATGGCAGGTGTGTGCATGTGTAAACATGGCGAGTGTGTGCATGTGTAAACATGGCAAATGTGTGCATGTGTAAACATGGCAAGTGTATGTAGGGTGCATGCGTAAACATGGCAAGTATGTGAGGTGCATGTGTAAACATGGCAAGTGTGCATGTGCAAACATGGCAGGCGTGTGCATGTGTAAACATGGCAAGGTGTGTGCATGTGTAAACATGGCAAGTATGTGAGGTGCATGTGTAAACATGGCAAGTGTGCATGTGCAAACATGGCAGGTGTGTGCATGTGTAAACATGGCAAGTGTATGTAGGGTGCATGTGTAAACATGGCAGGTGTGTGCATGTGTAAACATGGCAAAGTGTAAGGTGCATATGAGAATCATGGCAAAGTGTAAGGTGCATGTGAGAACATGGAAAACATCATGATGTGAACGAAAGTTAGACCCACTAAGTTTGAAAAAGTTTCAAAGCAGTCCCCAGCAGAGTCGCCACTGTGAATACCCCTTTCCGATGAAGCGACGCATGGAAGTATCTTGTGATTATTTTTATTTACAAAGGGAATATTCTTAACGACATTAAAATTATGAGAGTCGCCACGCCGTTTTAATTAAAGCCAAAACATTGAAAAAAGCATTTTTAATGGTTCGGGGGTCAAATTACAACAAGAGAAGAATATTGAACGTTATCACTCCTATTGCCCGAATGATCGGTCTTTCTATCATGATGAATGTGTTAGTAGTGTGTTAGTGATTTAGACCGGATCCGAAGATTGCCTACGTTCCTCTCAATGTGAGAAGCTCAGGTCAGCGTAGTTCGCAGAGAATTAGAATAGGCAGAAGAATCGGGATCATGCATAATGAGGGGGGAATTACCTAAAGATTAGGGTTTAGAAGTAGTTCCTAGATCATCCTCGGGTTGATGAACCCTCGATCATCATCGGCTATGAAATAA
The DNA here is from genome assembly GCA_026119855.1 of Campanula takesimana. Classification (NCBI taxonomy): domain Eukaryota; kingdom Viridiplantae; phylum Streptophyta; class Magnoliopsida; order Asterales; family Campanulaceae; genus Campanula; species Campanula takesimana. The sequence goes on from JAOWBW010000489.1 coordinate 431,590, forward strand.
CGTGTAATTATGAAGATCGCAACCCTAAATATAGCATAAATAAGGTTTTAATCTATGAACACGAAGAACATGCGAAGAACATATTATGAACATATGAATGAGCATGCAAAGAATATGAAGAAACTATGAATAAACATGTACGAACATGAATATAAAAGATCTACATTAAAATAATGCAAGAACGTGAAGAAAAAGTTAGGAAACTTACCTATGATGGCAAGAAATAAACCTTGGATCTTCTTGGAGGTTTGAATGCTAATTAAAGAGCAAAATATTGTTTAAGAACTCCAAAATTCGTACTTAGAGCTCTCAAAATCGGATCCCTAAACCAATAGCATGGGATTGGTTTATATAGTAAACTGATGGAGGAAGATCTGATGGTCCAGATCATCCGGCGCAAGGTTGGCCGCCTGGCCATTGTTGAAGCCGGTTACAAGAGTGGCCGCGTGGCCAAGATCAACGCGGAGCAATGTTGGCCGCGTGGCCAAGACTGCCGGCTGACTTGATTCTTAAGCTAGGGTTTCTGCATGGTTTTAAGGAAACCAATTATTACCTAATTTGATAGATTTTGCCATAAATGAGATATTTTGGGAATCCGGGACAAGTCTTTGTAAGGTTCCTAATTCCTATAAAGTCCTTGTATATTTGGGAAAGTCCTAATAAACTCATTTTCAGGTCGGGTACTAACAATATGTTGGTCGATGTCATATGTGTCAGACCGGAAAGGGACAGGCACAAAATACTGGCCTTTACATACCATTACCGGTCCCAGAAGCTATTTGGGAGGATTTGTCAATGGATTTTGTTCTTGGCCTACCTCGGACTCAGCGTGGAGTTGATTTCGTCTTCGTTGTCGTTGACAGGTTTTCAAAAATGGTGCATTTTATCCCTTGCAAGAAGACAACAGATGCTTCACATGTCGCACGACTATTCTTTTGGGAAATAGTTCGTTTACATGGTGTGCCTAAGTCCATAACTTCAGATCGCGATACTAAATTTCTTAGCCACTTTTGGATGACATTGTGGCGTATGTTCGATACCTCTCTAAATTTTAGTAATACGGCGCACCCACAGACTGATGGACAAACTGAAGTCGTCAATCGGACCCTTGGGAACCGCATTCGTTGTATTTGTGGAAATCTCCCGAAACAATGGGATCATGCCTTGCCTCAAGCTGAGTTCACCTTCAATAATGTTGTTCATAGCTCCACCGGAAGGCCCCCTTTCAGCATAGTTTATCAAAAGCCTCCACGGCATGCGGTAGACTTGGTGAAACTGCCACAAGTCACTGGAAAGAGTGCAGCTGCTGCAAAATTGGCAAAGGAGTCAATAGACATTCAGGCTGATGTTCGAAAAAAATTGCTGGAAACTAATCAGAAATTCAAGAAAGCTGCTGACAAACATCGTCGGGTTAATTTGTTCGAGGTTGGAGATGAGGTGATGGTTTTTCTTCGGCGAGAACGTTTCCCAGTTGGTCAATATCACAAGTTGCAGCCAAAGAAGTATGGCCCTTATGTTGGTAGTGGTGCCCTAGGCACGTTTAATAAACGTTGTAATTGTTATCATTTATTTCATATCAATAAATAGATGTTTTGATTATTATTGTTGTTCATGTTTACTTATAATAATCTCCGTCCCTAGTACTTGTTAAGCACTAGTATAAAGGCTAAATGATCATGGGATGATCATGTTAGATTTATGGGTACTTGTTTGGAACAAGGTACTGGACATGACCCGCTCTATGAGATTTATGTCATGGTCTATGTCGTACATATATCTCATATTAGTTATGTCATTTGAATCCTTAGACATGAAGTTATTATAGTCTTCCACTTGATGAACATTATGTTTGACATATTCAAACGCTACTTTTAACCGAGTAGTTATAAAGGGTATGATTGGCATAATCGGAATCCCGTTGGGAAGAATAATAAGCTAAATGGATTTGTCCCTCCTCGGAGAGATGTCAAGCTTGGGCCACTCGTAGGAATGATGTTGATGAAATGTTCGGCCGGACTCAGATGAATTGATTGGATCAATGTCATTTGGATTATCAACATATTCGGAATCGAGAAAGTATTGAACAAAAACAAGTTGACTGTTTGACCATGACTTGTGTTCAATGACATCGTGGACAAAGGGATTGTGACATATTCTAAAGGAATGCGAACTTGTATCTAGTTATACTATTTGGGTAGGTATGACGGTTTGCTAGAACCTAATCATATCTTATGGGATCATGTTTGAGCTCATTGCCAACTTAGTATAATCCTAGAGGGTCACACACAATAGAACGAATCTTTAAAAAGGACTATATTGGAATTTTGGAAATTCTGGACATTCTGAAGAGTGGGCGACCGCACAGTATTGACTGGGCGGCCGCACACTTAGGACAGTTTTGTACCAGTTTTGCTTCAGATAGTTGTGCGACCGCACAAATGATTTTGGGCGGCCGCACAGTGCTGTCGGGTGGCAGATTCCTAATTTGATTTGGAAACGAATTTTGGAAGGATTTTGACACAAGTTTCCTATTTGGAATAGGTCATACTTGTGTATAAAAGACCAAATTCGGCCAGCACTCTAGGCCAATGATTTTGTGAGTCTCAAAGAGTTTGAGAGAGGGTTTATTTTGTTCCAAGACATTCTTGGTTGAGGAACAAAATAATACACAAAATAAATTCCATATAGTTCTTTTGATTGTGAAAAAGTGTTTCACAATTTGGTCTAGCAACCAAGATCAAAGAAGCTCCTTTGATATTCGTTCGAAGTGTGGATACCGCTAGAGGGTGAAAATCATCATCTTCAAAGTTCGTGTTCAAGCTTTGTGATCGTGATCAAGTCTTCAAACCTCCACCAAAGACCAAGAGAATTTGATAGCCATCAAGGGTTAGTTTATTCCTTTATTCTTATGTTGTATTTGATTTAATCATATGAACGGATCCATGGCTTTGGGTTTCTTAAAATTTTAAATGCTAAATTCCGCTGCGCATGTTACTTGGAAACCCAACAGTGGTATCAGAGCCCCGTTCATGTTGATTAATTCAATACTTGGATCATGTTATGTGTATGTAAATTGTTTATGTGCCTTGCATGATTTGAATATTGGAATATATGTTGTTTATGTGTTATGTGATTTTATGTGGTTTATTGTTTTGAAACTTTAATCGCACGATTCAATCGCAATAAATAAATTATGGTGGATTCAGAATTGTTGATTATTAATTTTTGATTGGATCAAAGTTTTAATAATCGGGGAAAAACGATTTTGAGACAAAATTTTCGAACTTTGAAAATTCTGCACATTCTGATGGTACTGGGCGACCGCACAAAACGCCTTGGGCGGCCGCACAGTTTTGGACGACCGCACAAGGGTTTTTGGGCGGCCGCACAAGTTGATCAGAAGGTCTGATTTTGGTTGAAAAACCAGAATCTGGAATTTTTCGAAAGATTCAACAAAACCAGTAACAGAACCAGTCCAGACTTGCTGATCTGGAATGGGTTTTGGGTAGTTGGTTTGTGTGTGGATCTTGGGGTTTGATTTTCCTATTTGTTTTAGTCTTGTGATTCTAAGATTGGTTCAAGGTTTGGATGGCTAATCTGCGTTCATCGAGATTGTGTTTCCCAAACTTGATCACAATCAAAGTTTCAAAGATGAAACGAAGTTAGAATTATGAAGAGTTCATAATTGCTAAAATTGAGAAACAAAGTTCTTGATTCAAAGTTTGGAGATCCATGTGGAATTGTGAATGCAATTGGCCTACGTTCATCGAGACCATCTATTGCTTAGTTTCGGCCACATGGACTACTTTCTTGGTTTCTTGAATTAGTGCGGGATTGTGGTTGCCTAATGGCTTAGTTCGACCGCACTTCTTGTTGTCTTGATTTGGAGATAATAACCAAAGTTGAAATAGTCTCATCCTCATAATTATAGAGAAACTAATGACACATAAATACCATGCTTAAATTAATGGAGATTAATTTAGTGACTAAACTTGATGTATAACATGTTTATATTATGTGCTCATAAATGTGTTATATGCTATATGTGATGAACCTTCAAAGAAAGTTTTAAGTCCTTTTGCCATGCCATGATTAAAACACTTGTTTATACATGAGTAATTTTATGTGGGCTCGCCAAAGCGAGGTGCATTGATTTTATTCATGTTTGAGCAAGATGAGTGAATAAGAGTTTCCTATGCGTTTAAAATGGTTGGACTTAATTAAGCGTCAAAACAGTTTTGGGCTTAAGGCAAAGATGAGATTTAACATGCTTTTTGAAATTGGATTTCTTAAAGAATCTCATGAAAAGAACTGAGAGTCATATGAGATATGATTGACAAGAGTTGTCTACCTAATTGATTTAATTTTGAGCGGTGCGCCAAAGCGTACTCAAAATTAGATTAAAGCGGGATCTCAACCCATTTAAATTATATTATACATTGGATGTATATGAAGGTTATATAATTTAGTGGGAGTATTTTGTTTTAAAATACATTTTTTTTTATCTCTTTAATGAAAAATCGGTACTTATTAAATTTTGGAAATTTTGCATATTTGTAGATAATGACTAATAACACTCAATCAATGTGTCACGACCCGAAAACTAGGCTCTATTTTATTGGTAATAAATAATTATTATTTATTTATTTGCTTATTTATTTATCTAAATTATTATTTATTTAAATGTATGGGTGCATTTTATGTTTCATAATAATTTATGCCTAGCATTTTATTTGGGTCATTTGTGCTAGTGTAGTATTGTTGGGTCTTAATTTAGTGGGAAGTGGTTTATTTTGAGTAGTGTAGGGGAGGGGCCCTAAGTGCAACATTTTGAAATAATTTCCTTACTTCCCCCTCCTCCCTCACCTCCCTCACTCTTTCACTCATCTTTCCCAGCCATCTCTCTCCCTCTCTCTAACATTTGGGTAAGTTTTCTTTCCCTTACTTTTCTCTTCATTTTCTCCATCTTCCTCTTGTTATTTCTCATTTCTTAAAACATGAATCATGTTTAGATCGTCGATAGGATCATAGGAAGCCAAGAAATTTCGAGTTCCGTCACCTTTGAGAAAATCCGGGTAAGTTACTTTTCCCCCATTTTGATGCTAAAATGTTCATATCATGTTTAGATAATGCTTGATGTGTTATATTTGAAGTTTGGTTGAGTTTTGAATTTATTGGGAATTTATTTGGGTTTTGATCAAAAATGGTGAAATCTTGAATGTTTGGTTTGATTCTTGATTTTGGTTGTTAAATGTTGTCGTGTGAGTCTTTTAGACTTATTAGTTGAGTTGGTACATTAGTATACTAGTTGGAATGTTGGATTTTGGTGGAAATGTGTTTTGGGTATAAAAATGGAAGAACCCAAGTTGTTCTTCCCGATTTCCGGCAGACCAGAGTATTGGGCGACCGCCCAAATTTGCCTGGGCGACCGCACATCTATCTGAAAGCTTTTGTTCTTGTTTTGAGGAATTTTGGGCGACCGCACAGTCCCGTTTGGGCGGCCGCACATATCTCTGAAAGTTTACATTTGTTGTTAAGTTGTGATTGAAGAACACGTTTTGGTCTAAGTCTTGGGTGGCCTTCTAGTTGACCTTTGTGATCATTGTAGTACACCCTAGTGATAGAATTGGGTCCCTTGTGATCAAGTTTGTGTTTGAAATTAATTAAGCGTTAATTGGGATTTTAGGACACCTTATTGAGGTATTGTTGGTTTGACTTATCTTTGTGATGATCATTTGGTATATGTGGAAATCTTATGATGTGCTCGTGATCGTTCCAATCGAATCGATTTCCGAGTAAGACTTGGTCTAGGTTTTAGGCGATGTCCTATAATACCTAGAGGGTTGTTATTGAACACTAAAATGTAGGGTTTAGTCCGGTCGTGATCATGTTCTAATAAGGGTAATCTTTTGGATTCGTTTGGGGTGGTTAGAGTTGGTTCGTTATGGACGGAGGTAAAGCGTAAATTGGCGATTGGTTACTTACGGTTTGATTAATCTTAAGGTGTATTCATTCTGAATTCCTACTTTGGAATTCCAGGTGTAAGAGATGGTTGAGTTCATGGTTCTAGTATATCTTTATGAGTAAATGTCTAGGGTCATTTTGGTAATAGTAATTGTGCTAATTGTGAGCGACCGTTTGGGTTGTGCTCTTTATGATTAACTTGTGGGTATCATATTTAGGAGGTATTTGGTACGTGCCTTGTCTTGGAATCATCTTGTTTTAATGATCAATGTTGTTGTGCTCTTTATGAGAAATTCCGTTTATCGTTGTTGTGCTATTTTATGAGAAACTTCTTGTGTTCGTTGTTGTTGAACTCTTCATGAGTAACCGTTTGCATCTTTATGGTGATTAATTGGTGTGGTTCCCTACTTTGGAACCTTAAGTTGTTATTCATGCTAAAATATTATTACTTAGCATTTAATTAGAAGCCCAGCTGGCATATTTGTTGCATCGGGCGATGGGAAGGATTATAATGGCAAAGCCAAGTCCATTATAATGTTGACCATTGTTTTTCCCTTACTATACCCCTTCTCCAGATTGGCCTTGGAAAGGATAAGTCAGCGTTCCTTTGTGAATGTATCTGGCTAACGGGCATGACTTTGTGTCATGGTCCTTGTCCCTTGTGACACTTCATTTGGTTATTGTTCCGGTACCGGGGTTTTCTCTTCGAGCTTTCATGCTGCTATGAAGATGTTGATTGTTGATTATTGAAGCTGCGCAGCGATCCTTTATTTGGATGTTCCGGTTTGGAAAACCTTGGCTATGTATCCACTTATGAGTGTTTATTTCAGCTTTATGTGTTGCATGATGAGCTGGTCGTTATTTCCAACCGGTATGGGACGGTTGGCGATAGGGAGCCTCTCATTTGTTGTTATATGTTTATTTATATGATTGATTATTGGATGTTACTGTTTTACAGCATGTCACTTATTATTCCGCTGCTATCTGTCATATGTTAATTGCTATTGGTTATTGCATAATAGCATGGCATGTAGTTGCATTAGTAACTTACTGAGATTTTATCTCACCCCGTTTATTTCCATCTTTGTTTTTCCTTAACCCCCCCCCAGGAGGAAAAGGATTAGGATTTGCGGATCGAGGAGGACGTCGAGAGGTTTGAGATTTTGGGGCAGGTTGTTATGGATCGGTTTACATTATTTAAATGTATAACCTTTTGGGGATAGTTTTACCATTATTGACGTCATTAAGAATTGTATATTTTATTCTTTTGAGTATAAGCTGTGGAGCTTATGTTAGATGTACTTTGTTGATTTAAACTTGGATTTGTAAAACCTTGTGTTATCACCTTTTGGTATTAAACGAAATTTTTAACTTCGGTGTTTCTTAGTTTTGGTTCTAAGTCGACGTCCAGCTCGCGATCTCGGGCCGCGGGGTTCGGGGAAGCGACAGTTGGTATCAGAGCCATGGTTTGGCTCTAAGTATAAGTCTAGGTGGATTAGTATGACCTAGGTGGGTAGTTGTGTGCGGAGTGAGTAACGGTTAAGGTTTTATGCAGGTATTTGTTCGAAATGTCTAGAAGAAGAATTGGTGAAGCTTCTAGTGGGACTCAGAATCTTAATGGTCTACGGGAAGAAAACCGTGCAGTGTTTCAGGACAGGTTTGAAGCGGCCGTGAAAGCAATTCATGACCAAGGGCCGAGAGAGGAACATGTAGCACCTCCGCGATATGGGTTGGAGCAGTTCTTGAAGTTGAAACCAAGTGAGTACGACGGTGAGCCTGATGTGAAGAAGGTCGAGCTATGGATAGAATCGATGGAGAGAATCTATGAGGTCTTTGGTTGTACTGATAAGGATAGGGTTCGGTTTGCATCTTATAGGTTAGTTGGTGCTGCGGAACATTGGTGGAAGGCACTGAAGACCAGTTGGGATGCGACTCTTGTACCATATCCTTGGGAGTGGTTCGTGAAGAAATTCAAGGATCATTTTATCTTTTTAGTAAATCAAAACCGGAAAGAGATCGAGTTCCTCAGCTTGGAGCAAGGCATGATGTCAGTAGCACAGTACTCAGCTAAGTTCACAGAATTAGCCAGGTGTTGTGAATACCTTGTGCGGACCGAGGAGAAGAAAGCGATGAGATTGATCAGGGGTTTGAAGACATCCATCCGGACTCAGCTTATAGCACAGCGGATTCAGACGTATCAGGATACGGTGGATCGAGCCTACTTAATTGAGCAGGATATTGGGGAACACAGAAGGAAGACTGAGATGGTTAACCCGGGTAAGCCAGGAGGGCAGAGTAAGTCACAACAGCAACATTCGGATAACAGAGGTAATTTTGGAGTGCAAACTCGATTCAGAAGGCAACTTCAAGGGCAACCAACAGTAGGAAATCAAGGTTCTAATAAGGGTACACGAAATGGGAAAGTCTGCAGTTACTGTCAGAGGAAAGGACACTCAGAAGACAAGTGTTGGAAGAAGCAAGGAAAATGTGTGAAGTGTGGTCAATTGGGACACTTTGTTAAAGATTGTCCGAGGTTTAGAGTTCAGTCATCGGGGACAGGAACTGGAATATCACAGGGTCAGAAGAGGGATGCTTCGGGGAAGCCCAAGATTTCGGGTAGAGTATTTGCAATCAATCAGCACTCAGCAGGTGACTCATCAGTTCAGGAGGTATTATTTTGCGTCGAGAGAGCGAGCGCGTGCATTTTAGGATCATCGCATTCATATGTTTCTGTGCATTTAGTTGCATTTATTTCTTTTGAGTCTTTGACTTATGTGTTGTCAGTGTCTACTCCTATGGAGGAGTGTAGGATGTCTGATGGAGTCTTATGTGCTCATGTTGTGCTTAAAGGTAGATACAACTTACCTGCAAAATTAGCCATGTTGCTATTACAAGATTTTGATGTTACTATTGCTTTAGTCTATTGTTGTAGGGGGATTGTTATATTCTCCATTCCTAATTTCTTAAAACTGTTGGAGACCGTTCCTTTGGGTAGAGTTATACCTATCTTTCCTTAGTTAAAATCCGAGTATTTAGTTTCGGTGAATTGTTGGGCGTATTTATCGTTTGTGAAAATTTCTATTTTATTTCTGAATAGTACTTAGTAATTGGGGAGAACCTTGGGTTAAATTGAGTTGTTATAGTACAAGGTTGTAGTGCTAATATTTAGATCGATGTCCTTATGACATCGGTGGGGTTATAGGAGTTGAGGATTCAATGAGGATCTCTTGAGGAAAATTTTGGTCACTTTTAGTACATCTCCGTGAATGCATCGGAATGGGTTAGTATGGAGAGGTATACGATTTGTTATGGATGATGAGTTTGTTGTAGGAGTTCCGATCATTAATAGTGGTGAGCGCGTAAGTTTGAAAGGACTAAGCACATTTCGGGAGAGTAATAAATTGCGACCTATATCAAAGGCATTTTGAGTTTTAGTTAAAGGGGTGTTCTATGGTCCTAAATCTTGTCTTGGTGGCATTTCTTATTTTGGATTGCAAATAAGTGAAGAAAGTTGAGTATAAATACTCGGGCATATTAAAGAATACTATGATTTGGTATTGGGTCAGTTGGAAGGTGACTAGCTAATTGGTTTATTATGATGGTAGTACCATTTAGCTTAAATATCATTAAGTCAATAAATGTATGCGTGAGAGCCTAACTAGGGTTAGCTATTGAATTTAGAGTTCGTTGATTTCCTTTGGGTATATGAGTACGGATTATGACTTAAATGGGAGTTGGAGAAAATCTTTTGAAGATGAAATTTGGATCGTTTTGCGGACTATTGAGTATATTGAATGGTTTAGGCTTCAAGACCAGATTAATGAAGGGATGAGAGTATAACATAGATTTAAGTGGACACTTTGTACGAGATATTTTGGGGTTTGTATGGTTCTATTTATTTAAGGTGTTAACTCAAAGTGAAGACACTATAATGGTAATCCATAGAGGTATAGCCATTTCGATGAATATTGTGGAGATAGAAATTTCTTTAGCCTTTTTTATATTTTTAAAAGCTAATTAGGCTCGGGATGGTGATGTTTTGAATTTCTGGGGAATACTACTAAGTATGCGATTTACAAAAGGAAACACCTTTGCAGTGTAATTAAGGTTGTGAATAAGGTGAGCTTGGGATATCTCGAGAGTTATGTTTGGGAGCAATTGGGATTCTCCAATTTTGATTATGGATTCTAATTAGTAGTGAAGGTTATGATTGAAGGAAGTTATGTGCGAGAGGTCGTGGTATTGTGAACATTATTTAGGGTTACTACGTGGTGGTTTAGAATGGACAATTGAGGAATTTGAGAAATGGCGGAACTATCGTATCCGTAGCTATTGGGTCTTTCGGGTAAGTCTCGTTAAAATTCGGGTCGAATTTTTTTTAAGGGGGAGTGAATGTCACGACCCGAAAACTAGGCTCTATTTTATTGGTAATAAATAATTATTATTTATTTATTTGCTTATTTATTTATCTAAATTATTATTTATTTAAATGTATGGGTGCATTTTATGTTTCATAATAATTTATGCCTAGCATTTTATTTGGGTCATTTGTGCTAGTGTAGTATTGTTGGGTCTTAATTTAGTGGGAAGTGGTTTATTTTGAGTAGTGTAGGGGAGGGGCCCTAAGTGCAACATTTTGAAATAATTTCCCTACTTCCCCCTCCTCCCTCACCTCCCTCACTCTTTCACTCATCTTTCCCAGCCATCTCTCTCCCTCTCTCTAACATTTGGGTAAGTTTTCTTTCCCTTACTTCTCTCTTCATTTTCTCCATCTTCCTCTTGTTATTTCTCATTTCTTAAAACATGAATCATGTTTAGATCGTCGATAGGATCATAGGAAGCCAAGAAATTTCGAGTTCCGTCACCTTTGAGAAAATCCGGGTAAGTTACTTTTCCCCCATTTTGATGCTAAAATGTTCATATCATGTTTAGATATTGCTTGATGTGTTATATTTGAAGTTTGGTTGAGTTTTGAATTTATTGGGAATTTATTTTGGGTTTTGACAAAAATGGTGAAATCTTGAATGTTTGGTTTGATTCTTGATTTTGGTTGTTAAATGTTGTCGTATGAGTCTTTTAGACTTATTAGTTGAGTTGGTACATTAGTATACTAGTTGGAATGTTGGATTTTGGTGGAAATGTGTTTTGGGTATAAAAATGGAAGAACCCAAGTTGTTCTTCCCGATTTCCGGCAGACCAGAGTATTGGGCGACCGCCCAAATTTGCCTGGGCGACCGCACATCTATCTGAAAGCTTTTGTTCTTGTTTTGAGGAATTTTGGGCGACCGCACAGTCCCGTTTGGGCGGCCGCACATATCTCTGAAAGTTTACATTTGTTGTTAAGTTGTGATTGAAGAACACGTTTTGGTCTAAGTCTTGGGTGGCCTTCTAGTTGACCTTTGTGATCATTGTAGTACACCCTAGTGATAGAATTGGGTCCCTTGTGATCAAGTTTGTGTTTGAAATTAATTAAGCGTTAATTGGGATTTTAGGACACCTTATTGAGGTATTGTTGGTTTGACTTATCTTTGTGATGATCATTTGGTATATGTGGAAATCTTATGATGTGCTCGTGATCGTTCCAATCGAATCGATTTCCGAGTAAGACTTGGTCTAGGTTTTAGGCGATGTCCTATAGTACCTAGAGGGTTGTTATTGAACACTAAAATGTAGGGTTTAGTCCGGTCGTGATCATGTTCTAATAAGGGTAATCTTTTGGATTCGTTTGGGGTGGTTAGAGTTGGTTCGTTATGGACGGAGGTAAAGCCTAAATTGGCGATTGGTTACTTACGGTTTGATTAATCTTAAGGTGTATTCATTCTGAATTCCTACTTTGGAATTCCAGGTGTAAGAGATGGTTGAGTTCATGGTTCTAGTATATCTTTATGAGTAAATGTCTAGGGTCATTTTGGTAATAGTAATTGTGCTAATTGTGAGCGACCGTTTGGGTTGTGCTCTTTATGATTAACTTGTGGGTATCATATTTAGGAGGTATTTGGTACGTGCCTTGTCTTGGAATCATCTTGTTTTAATGATCAATGTTGTTGTGCTCTTTATGAGAAATTCCGTTTATCGTTGTTGTGCTCTTTTATGAGAAACTTCTTGTGTTCGTTGTTGTTGAACTCTTCATGAGTAACCGTTTGCATCTTTATGGTGATTAATTGGTGTGGTTCCCTACTTTGGAACCTTAAGTTGTTACTCATGCTAAAATATTATTACTTAGCATTTAATTAGAAGCCCAGCTGGCATATTTGTTGCATCGGGCGATGGGAAGGATTATAATGGCAAAGCCAAGTCCATTATAATGTTGACCATTGTTTTGCCCTTACTATACCCCTTCTCCAGATTGGCCTTGGAAAGGATAAGTCAGCGTTCCTTTGTGAATGTATCTGGCTAACGGGCATGACTTTGTGTCATGGTCCTTGTCCCTTGTGACACTTCATTTGGTTATTGTTCCGGTACCGGGGTTTTCTCTTCGAGCTTTCATGCTGCTATGAAGATGTTGATTGTTGATTATTGAAGCTGCGCAGCGATCCTTTATTTGGATGTTCCGGTTTGGAAAACCTTGGCTATGTATCCACTTATGAGTGTTTATTTCAGCTTTATGTGTTGCATGATGAGCTGGTCGTTATTTCCAACCGGTATGGGACGGTTGGCGATAGGGAGCCTCTCATTTGTTGTTATATGTTTATTTATATGATTGATTATTGGATGTTACTGTTTTACAGCATGTCACTTATTATTCCGCTGCTATCTGTCATATGTTAATTGCTATTGGTTATTGCATAATAGCATGGCATGTAGTTGCATTAGTAACTTACTGAGATTTTATCTCACCCCGTTTATTTCCATCTTTGTTTTTTCTTAACCCCCCCCAGGAGGAAAAGGATTAGGATTTGCGGATCGAGGAGGACGTCGAGAGGTTTGAGATTTTGGGGCAGGTTGTTATGGATCGGTTTACATTATTTAAATGTATAACCTTTTGGGGATAGTTTTACCATTATTGACGTCATTAAGAATTGTATATTTTATTCTTTTGAGTATAAGCTGTGGAGCTTATGTTAGATGTACTTTGTTGATTTAAACTTGGATTTGTAAAACCTTGTGTTATCACCTTTTGGTATTAAACGAAATTTTTAACTTCGGTATTTCTTAGTTTTGGTTCTAAGTCGACGTCCAGCTCGCGATCTCGGGCCGCGGGGTTCGGGGACGCGACAGTTGGTATCAGAGCCATGGTTTGTCTCTAAGTATAAGTCTAGGTGGATTAGTATGACCTAGGTGGGTAGTTGTGTGCGGAGTGAGTAACGGTTAAGGTTTTATGCAGGTATTTGTTCGAAATGTCTAGAAGAAGAATTGGTGAAGCTTCTAGTGGGACTCAGAATCTTAATGGTCTACGGGAAGAAAACCGTGCAGTGTTTCAGGACAGGTTTGAAGCGGCCGTGAAAGCAATTCATGACCAAGGGCCGAGAGAGGAACATGTAGCACCTCCGCGATATGGGTTGGAGCAGTTCTTGAAGTTGAAACCAAGTGAGTATGACGGTGAGCCTGATGTGAAGAAGGTCGAGCTATGGATAGAATCGATGGAGAGAATCTATGAGGTCTTTGGTTGTACTGATAAGGATAGGGTTCGGTTTGCAGCTTATAGGTTAGTTGGTGCTGCGGAACATTGGTGGAAGGCACTGAAGACCAGTTGGGATGCGACTCTTGTACCATATCCTTGGGAGTGGTTCGTGAAGAAATTCAAGGATCATTTTATCTTTTTAGTAAATCAAAACCGGAAAGAGATCGAGTTCCTCAGCTTGGAGCAAGGCATGATGTCAGTAGCACAGTACTCAGCTAAGTTCACAGAATTAGCCAGGTGTTGTGAATACCTTGTGCGGACCGAGGAGAAGAAAGCGATGAGATTGATCAGGGGTTTGAAGACATCCATCCGGACTCAGCTTATAGCACAGCGGATTCAGACGTATCAGGATACGGTGGATCGAGCCTACTTAATTGAGCAGGATATTGGGGAACACAGAAGGAAGACTGAGATGGTTAACCCGGGTAAGCCAGGAGGGCAGAGTAAGTCACAACAGCAACATTCGGATAACAGAGGTAATTTTGGAGTGCAAACTCGATTCAGAAGGCAACTTCAAGGGCAACCAACAGTAGGAAATCAAGGTTCTAATAAGGGTACACGAAATGGGAAAGTCTGCAGTTACTGTCAGAGGAAAGGACACTCAGAAGACAAGTGTTGGAAGAAGCAAGGAAAATGTGTGAAGTGTGGTCAATTGGGACACTTTGTTAAAGATTGTCCGAGGTTTAGAGTTCAGTCATCGGGGACAGGAACTGGAATATCACAGGGTCAGAAGAGGGATGCTTCGGGGAAGCCCAAGATTTCGGGTAGAGTATTTGCAATCAATCAGCACTCAGCAGGTGACTCATCAGTTCAGGAGGTATTATTTTGCGTCGAGAGAGCGAGCGCGTGCATTTTAGGATCATCGCATTCATATGTTTCTGTGCATTTAGTTGCATTTATTTCTTTTGAGTCTTTGACTTATGTGTTGTCAGTGTCTACTCCTATGGAGGAGTGTAGGATGTCTGATGGAGTCTTATGTGCTCATGTTGTGCTTAAAGGTAGATACAACTTACCTGCAAAATTAGCCATGTTGCTATTACAAGATTTTGATGTTACTATTGCTTTAGTCTATTGTTGTAGGGGGATTGTTATATTCTCCATTCCTAATTTCTTAAAACTGTTGGAGACCGTTCATTTGGGTAGAGTTATACCTATCTTTCCTTAGTTAAAATCCGAGTATTTAGTTTCGGTGAATTGTTGGGCGTATTTATCGTTTGTGAAAATTTCTATTTTATTTCTGAATAGTACTTAGTAATTGGGGAGAACCTTGGGTTAAATTGAGTTGTTATAGTACAAGGTTGTAGTGCTAATATTTAGATCGATGTCCTTATGACATCGGTGGGGTTATAGGAGTTGAGGATTCAATGAGGATCTCTTGAGGAAAATTTTGGTCACTTTTAGTACATCTCCGTGAATGCATCGGAATGGGTTAGTATGGAGAGGTATACGATTTGTTATGGATGATGAGTTTGTTGTAGGAGTTCCGATCATTAATAGTGGTGAGCGCGTAAGTTTGAAAGGACTAAGCACATTTCGGGAGAGTAATAAATTGCGACCTATATCAAAGGCATTTTGAGTTTTAGTTAAAGGGGTGTTCTATGGTCCTAAATCTTGTCTTGGTGGCATTTCTTATTTTGGATTGCAAATAAGTGAAGAAAGTTGAGTATAAATACTCGGGCATATTAAAGAATACTATGATTTGGTATTGGGTCAGTTGGAAGGTGACTAGCTAATTGGTTTATTATGATGGTAGTACCATTTAGCTTAAATATCATTAAGTCAATAAATGTATGCGTGAGAGCCTAACTAGGGTTAGCTATTGAATTTAGAGTTCGTTGATTTCCTTTGGGTATATGAGTACGGATTATGACTTAAATGTAGACCTGGCAATTAAGCGGGTTGGGTTGGGTCGGGTTAAGACGGGTTGGCGGGTTGGGACGGGTCCAACCCGCTACAACCCGTTTATCTTCACGGGTCAAACGGGTCGGGTCACATTTGGGTCGGGTTAACCCGGGTCAACCCGTGAACTTTGACTTTGATTTTTTTTATTTTTTTTTGCCTGGGAACTCAGTTTTACCGAAAATCTGGATTTTGAATTTTAAATTTAATTTTATCTATTTTTTTATTATTTATATTGCATGTCTAATCCTGGCCTTTGGATGTATCCCCTTCAATCCTTACCGTTAGATTAGATTAAGAAACCCTAACTTTTGCCTTTTACTCTTCTCCCTTTCTCCCAAACCCAAATCTGCCATAACCAATCACCTCTCCGGCGGATCTTTCCACCGACACAGCTACCACTTCCACTCAAGCGGATTTCGTCGTCGTCACTCCAACGAGTCTCCCCGCCGTCGCCACCATAACCTCCACTCCCCGCCGTCGTCGCCATTACCCCCACTGCAACAAGTCTCACCGCTGCCACCACAACCACACCCATGCTGCCAGCAACAAGCTTTGCTGTCACCGCCTCTTCCCTCTTCATCGCCGGCCACGGGATACCTATCTAGCACGGTGAGAGCGGCTTTTCTTCCTTACCCTCCCTCTTCTCCGACCTTCTGATGCTCGGGTTTCTGCACTTTGAGAAATATTTTGATATTTTTTGTTCTCTCTGTAAATGATTTTGTTCATGTATATATTCAGTGAGTGAGGATTATATAAATAAATTGAAAGATAAAGAAACAGGTTGATCAGATTGGACTAATTTTGATTTTGTTTCATGTTGTGTTCCGGCGGGTCGACACGGGTTGACCTGCTTTAACCCGTTAATTTTGAAGGGTTAAAGCGGGTAACCCGTTCAAACCTGTTTATATTAACGGGTTGGGTCGGGTTGGGTAATTAGCAGGTTGGGTTAGGCGGGTTATTGGGTAATGGGTGGAAATTGCCAGGCCTACTTAAATGGGAGTTAGAGAAAATCTTTTGAAGATGAAATTTGGATCGTTTTGCGGACTATTGAGTATATTGAATGGTTTAGGCTTCAAGACCAGATTAATGAAGGGATGAGAGTATAACATAGATTTAAGTGGACACTTTGTACGAGATATTTTGGGGTTTGTATGGTTCTATTTATTTAAGGTGTTAACTCAAAGTGAAGACACTATAATGGTAATCCATAGAGGTATAGCCATTTCGATGAATATTGTGGAGATAGAAATTTCTTTAGCCTTTTTTATATTTTTAAAAGCTAATTAGGCTCGGGATGGTGATGTTTTGAATTTCTGGGGAATACTACTAAGTATGCGATTTACAAAAGGAAACACCTTTGCAGTGTAATTAAGGTTGTGAATAAGGTGAGCTTGTGATATCTCGAGAGTTATGTTTGGGAGCAATTGGGATTCTCCAATTTTGATTATGGATTCTAATTAGTAGTGAAGGTTATGATTGAAGGAAGTTATGTGCGAGAGGTCGTGGTATTGTGAACATTATTTAGGGTTACTACGTGGTGGTTTAGAATGGACAATTGAGGAATTTGAGAAATGGCGGAACTATCGTATCCGTAGCTATTGGGTCTTTCGGGTAAGTCTCGTTAAAATTCGGGTCGAATTTTTTTTAAGGGGGAGTGAATGTCACGACCCGAAAACTAGGCTCTATTTTATTGGTAATAAATAATTATTATTTATTTATTTGCTTATTTATTTATCTAAATTATTATTTATTTAAATGTATGGGTGCATTTTATGTTTCATAATAATTTATGCCTAGCATTTTATTTGGGTCATTTGTGCTAGTGTAGTATTGTTGGGTCTTAATTTAGTGGGAAGTGGTTTATTTTGAGTAGTGTAGGGGAGGGGCCCTAAGTGCAACATTTTGAAATAATTTCCCTACTTCCCCCTCCTCCCTCACCTCCCTCACTCTTTCACTCATCTTTCCCAGCCATCTCTCTCCCTCTCTCTAACATTTGGGTAAGTTTTCTTTCCCTTACTTCTCTCTTCATTTTCTCCATCTTCCTCTTGTTATTTCTCATTTCTTAAAACATGAATCATGTTTAGATCGTCGATAGGATCATAGGAAGCCAAGAAATTTCGAGTTCCGTCACCTTTGAGAAAATCCGGGTAAGTTACTTTTCCCCCATTTTGATGCTAAAATGTTCATATCATGTTTAGATAATGCTTGATGTGTTATATTTGAAGTTTGGTTGAGTTTTGAATTTATTGGGAATTTATTTTGGGTTTTGATCAAAAATGGTGAAATCTTGAATGTTTGGTTTGATTCTTGATTTTGGTTGTTAAATGTTGTCGTATGAGTCTTTTAGACTTATTAGTTGAGTTGGTACATTAGTATACTAGTTGGAATGTTGGATTTTGGTGGAAATGTGTTTTGGGTATAAAAATGGAAGAACCCAAGTTGTTCTTCCCGATTTCCGGCAGACCAGAGTATTGGGCGACCGCCCAAATTTGCCTGGGCGACCGCACATCTATCTGAAAGCTTTTGTTCTTGTTTTGAGGAATTTTGGGCGACCGCACAGTCCCGTTTGGGCGGCCGCACATATCTCTGAAAGTTTACATTTGTTGTTAAGTTGTGATTGAAGAACACGTTTTGGTCTAAGTCTTGGGTGGCCTTCTAGTTGACCTTTGTGATCATTGTAGTACACCCTAGTGATAGAATTGGGTCCCTTGTGATCAAGTTTGTGTTTGAAATTAATTAAGCGTTAATTGGGATTTTAGGACACCTTATTGAGGTATTGTTGGTTTGACTTATCTTTGTGATGATCATTTGGTATATGTGGAAATCTTATGATGTGCTCGTGATCGTTCCAATCGAATCGATTTCCGAGTAAGACTTGGTCTAGGTTTTAGGCGATGTCCTATAGTACCTAGAGGGTTGTTATTGAACACTAAAATGTAGGGTTTAGTCCGGTCGTGATCATGTTCTAATAAGGGTAATCTTTTGGATTCGTTTGGGGTGGTTAGAGTTGGTTCGTTATGGACGGAGGTAAAGCGTAAATTGGCGATTGGTTACTTACGGTTTGATTAATCTTAAGGTGTATTCATTCTGAATTCCTACTTTGGAATTCCAGGTGTAAGAGATGGTTGAGTTCATGGTTCTAGTATATCTTTATGAGTAAATGTCTAGGGTCATTTTGGTAATAGTAATTGTGCTAATTGTGAGCGACCGTTTGGGTTGTGCTCTTTATGATTAACTTGTGGGTATCATATTTAGGAGGTATTTGGTACGTGCCTTGTCTTGGAATCATCTTGTTTTAATGATCAATGTTGTTGTGCTCTTTATGAGAAATTCCGTTTATCGTTGTTGTGATATTTTATGAGAAACTTCGTGTGTTCGTTGTTGTTGAACTCTTCATGAGTAACCGTTTGCATCTTTATGGTGATTAATTGGTGTGGTTCCCTACTTTGGAACCTTAAGTTGTTATTCATGCTAAAATATTATTACTTAGCATTTAATTAGAAGCCCAGCTGGCATATTTGTTGCATCGGGCGATGGGAAGGATTATAATGGCAAAGCCAAGTCCATTATAATGTTGACCATTGTTTTGCCCTTACTATACCCCTTCTCCAGATTGGCCTTGGAAATGATAAGTCAGCGTTCCTTTGTGAATGTATCTGGCTAACGGGCATGACTTTGTGTCATGGTCCTTGTCCCTTGTGACACTTCATTTGGTTATTGTTCCGGTACCGGGGTTTTCTCTTCGAGCTTTCATGCTGCTATGAAGATGTTGATTGTTGATTATTGAAGCTGCGCAGCGATCCTTTATTTGGATGTTCCGGTTTGGAAAACCTTGGCTATGTATCCACTTATGAGTGTTTATTTCAGCTTTATGTGTTGCATGATGAGCTGGTCGTTATTTCCAACCGGTATGGGACGGTTGGCGATAGGGAGCCTCTCATTTGTTGTTATATGTTTATTTATATGATTGATTATTGGATGTTACTGTTTTACAGCATGTCACTTATTATTCCGCTGCTATCTGTCATATGTTAATTGCTATTGGTTATTGCATAATAGCATGGCATGTAGTTGCATTAGTAACTTACTGAGATTTTATCTCACCCCGTTTATTTCCATCTTTGTTTTTCCTTAACCCCCCCAGGAGGAAAAGGATTAGGATTTGCGGATCGAGGAGGACGTCGAGAGGTTTGAGATTTTGGGGCAGGTTGTTATGGATCGGTTTACATTATTTAAATGTTTAACCTTTTGGGGATAGTTTTACCATTATTGACGTCATTAAGAATTGTATATTTTATTCTTTTGAGTATAAGCTGTGGAGCTTATGTTAGATGTACTTTGTTGATTTAAACTTTGATTTGTAAAACCTTGTGTTATCACCTTTTGGTATTAAACGAAATTTTTAACTTCGGTATTTCTTAGTTTTGGTTCTAAGTCGACGTCCAGCTCGCGATCTCGGGCCGCGGGGTTCGGGGACGCGACACAATGTCGTTGCGATCGATCCTTGAGAAGGATAAGCTCGAAGAGAATGGTACTAACTTCATGGATTGGATCCGAAGCATAAGAATCGTTCTTAGGCAAGAAGATAAGTTGTACATTCTCGATGGGCCTCTCCCTGCTGAACCTCCGCCTACTGCCCCTAGGGTAGAAAGAGACAATTACAAGAAACATCGTAATGATTCTAGAGATGTAAGTTGTCTCATGCTTGCTGCTATGTGTTCAAAACTCCAACAAAGTTTGGAACATTTGGAAGCCTATGAGATAGGCGTGGAGTTGAGAACCATATTTCAAGAGCAAGCTAGGCAAGAGAGGTACAAGACTATTGTTGCATTCACTACTAGTAAAATGAATGAAGGGCAACAAGTGAGTCCTCACTTTCTTAAAATGAAAGGTTATGTAGAGCACCTTGAGAAACTTGGCTATCCAATCCCATTGGAGCTAGCCACGGATCTCATTCTTAATTCATTGCCTAAAAGTTATAATCAGTTTGTAATTAATTATAACATGCATGGAATGGATAAGAATCTCTCTGAGTTGCATGGGATGCTCAAAACTGCAGAGATGAAAATTGTGGAGAAAGGTTCTCCCGTGCTCTTGGTTCATGATGGGAAGAAGCCTGGTGCCAAAGGCAAGGGTAAGGCAAAAGTTGTCAAACCCAAGATAAGCAAGGCAAAGGTTGCCAAGGCTTCTGAGGCAAAACCCGATTCACAAAAGGATGCAATCTATTTCCATTGTCAAGAAATTGGTCATTGGAAACGTAATTGCAAGGCTTTCTTGGAAGAGCAAAAGAAGAAGAAGAGCAGCAAGGCTGCGTCGACTTCAGGTATCTATATGATAGATATTCTCCTTTCTACCACTGATTCTTGGGTATTGGATACCGGATGTGGTTCTCACATTTGTCTAAATGTGCAGGGACTAAAGAATAGGAGACTGCTTAAAGAAGGTGAAGTAGATCTACGCGTGGGGAATGGAGCAAGAGTTGCTGCATTAGCCGTAGGGACTTATGAAGTCACTTTACCTTCCGGATTAATTCTTGTTTTGAACAATTGTTATTATGTTCCGGATTTAAGCAGAAATATTATTTCAATTTCTTGTTTGGATAATGAAGGTTTTAAGTTTCTTATTGAGAATAAGAAAATTTCTATTTATTTAAATGATGTGCTTTATGGTATTGCTAATTCATTTAATGGCCTTTATATCTTGGATGTCAAGAATGAAAATAATGTCTATCATGTAAATAAGAAATCTAAACCTAATGATGTAAATCATACTTATTTGTGGCATTGCCGTCTTGGTCATATTAATGAGAAGCGTATCTCAAAACTCTATGGGGACGGACTTTTGGGTTCATGTGACTTAGAGTCATATGATACTTGTGAGTCGTGTCTTCTTGGAAAAATGACTAAGACACCTTTTACCAAGTTGGGTGAAAGGGCAAGCGACTTATTGGGGTTGATACATTCCGATGTATGCGGACCATTAAGTAGCAATGCTAGGGGAGGATTTCAATACTTCATAACCTTCACTGATGATTATAGTAGATTTGTGTATGTTTACCTAATGAAACATAAGAGTGAAACATTTGAGATATTTAGAATATTTTAAAATGAAGTAGAAAAACAAGTTGGCAAAAGTATTAAAGCACTTCGATCAGATCGTGGTGGTGAATACTTAAGTCAAGAATTTGATGATCATCTAAAGAATTGTGGAATAGTTTCACAATTGACTCCACCCGGAACACCACAATGGAATAGTGTGTCCGAGAGGAGGAATCGGACTTTGTTAGACATGGTTCGATCAATGATGAGTCAAGTTGATCTTCCAATATCCTTTTGGGGTTACGCTCTAGAAACCGCTGCTTTCACACTAAATCGTGTTCCAACTAAATCGTTTCAAAAGACTCCATATGAGATGTGGAGCGGAAAGAAGCCTTGTCTATCTTTCATGAAGATTTGGGGTTGTGAAGTTTTTGTCAAAAGACTTATCTCAGACAAATTTGCACACAAATCTGATAAATGTATTTTCGTGGGATATCCTAAGGAAACTAAAGGATATTACTTTTACAACCGAGAGGACAACAAAGTGTTTGTTGCCCGAACTGGTGTCTTTCTAGAGAAAGAGTTTCTCTCCAAAGAAATCAGTGGGAGTAAAATAAATCTTGAAGAAATTCGAGACCCAGAAAATAACATTGAACCAATGGTGGAGCAAGAAAAAGAACCACAAGGAGTTGTGGAACCTGTTCAAAGTACACAAGCAACTCGCAGATCTAGTAGGTTACGATCCGAGCCCGAGAGATATGGATTTCTCGTAACGGATAGTAATGAGGTAGAAATCATTGAGAATGATGAACCGTCAACCTACCAAGAGGCGATGTCTTCTCCTGATTCTGACAAGTGGCTTGGAGCCATGGAATCCGAATTGCAATCCATGCAAGACAATCAAGTTTGGAATTTGATTGATGCGTCCGAAGGTGTAAAATCCATAGGATGCAAATGGGTCTTCAAGAAGAAGACTGACATGGATGGGAAGGTGCATACTTACAAAGCTAGGCTTGTAGCGAAGGGTTATAGGCAAGTTCATGGTATTGACTATGATGAGACCTTTTCACCCGTAGCAATGATCAAGTCTATAAGAATTTTGCTTTCCATTGCCGCATATCATGACTATGAAATATGGCAGATGGACGTCAAAACCGCTTTCCTGAATAGAAAACTCCAAGAGGATGTGTATATGACACAACCAGAAGGTTTTGAACAAGATTCTAAGGTATGCAAATTGCAGAGATCCATCTATGGATTGAAGCAAGCTTCTAGGAGTTGGAATCTCCGTTTTGATGAATCGGTCAAAGAGTTTGGTTTCATCAAGAACGAAGATGAGCCTTGTGTATACAAGAAGATTAGTGGGAGCATAGTGCTATTCCTTATTTTATATGTGGATGACATATTGCTCATTGGAAACGACATTCCTACACTTCAGTCTGTGAAGACTTGGTTAGGAAAGTGTTTCGCAATGAAAGATATGGGTGAAGCCGCATATATTCTTGGCATTAAGATCTATAGAGATAGATCAAGGAGGCTACTTGGTTTAAGCCAGAGTACATACATTGACAAGGTCATTAGAAGATTCCGTATGGAAAATTCTAAGAGAGGAACCTTGCTCGTGTTACATGGAGTTTCTCTAAGCAAGACTCAATGTCCTAAGACAAAAGATGAGCGTGAGAAAATGAATGATGTTCCATATGCTTCGGCAATTGGGTCCATCATGTATGCCATGATTTGTACTAGGCCGGATGTATCTTATGCTTTGAGCATGACAAGTAGATACCAATCCGACCCTGGCGAAAATCACTGGATAGCTGTAAAAGCGATTCTTAAGTACTTGAGAAGGACTAAAGACTCGTTTTTGGTCTATGGAGGAATGGAAGATGATCTCGTTGTAAATGCTTACACGGATGCAAGCTTCCAAACTGACAAAGATGATAGCCGATCGCAATCGGGTTTTGTGTTTATGTTAAATGGTGGAGCTGTAAGCTGAAAGAGTTCCAAGCAAAGTACAACCGCTGATTCTACAACAGAAGCTGAGTATATTGCTGCATCGGATGCTGCAAAGGAAGCTGTTTGGATTAAGAAGTTCATAACTGAACTTGAAGTGGTTCCTAGTATTGCTAATCCAATAGACCTTTATTGTGATAATAATGGTGCTATTGCTCAAGCAAAGGAACCAAGAGCACATCAGAAATCCAAACACATACTTAGGCGTTTTCATATCATTCGAGAGATCGTTGATAGGGGAGACGTAAATATATGCAGAGTACCTACTGATGACAATGTTGCGGACCCGCTAACAAAGGGACTTCCACAAGCTAAACATGATGGTCATGTTAGGTCCATGGGTATTAGATACATGGGAGATTGGACCTAGGGCAAGTGGGAGATTGTTGGTAGTGGTTCCCTAGGCACGTTTAATAAACGTTGTAATTGTTATCATTTATTTCATATCAATAAAGAGATGTTTTGATTATTATTGTTGTTCATGTTTACTTATAATAATCTCCGTCCCTAGTACTTGTTAAGCACTAGTATAAAGGCTAAATGATCATGGGATGATCATGTTAGATTTATGGGTACTTGTTTGGAACAAGGTACTGGACATGACCCGCTCTATGAGATTTATGTCATGGTCTATGTCGTACATATATCTCATATTAGTTATGTCATTTGAATCCTTAGACATGAAGTTATTATAGTCTTCCACTTGATGAACATTATGTTTGACATATTCAAACGCTACTTTTAACCGAGTAGTTATAAAGGGTATGATTGGCATAATCGGAATCCCGTTGGGAAGAATAATAAGCTAAATGGATTTGTCCCTCCTCGGAGAGATGTCAAGCTTGGGCCACTCGTAGGAATGATGTTGATGAAATGTTCGGCCGGACTCAGATGAATTGATTGGATCAATGTCATTTGGATTATCAACATATTCGGAATCGAGAAAGTATTGAACAAAAACAAGTTGACTGTTTGACCATGACTTGTGTTCAATGACATCGTGGACAAAGGGATTGTGACATATTCTAAAGGAATGCGAACTTGTATCTAGTTATACTATTTGGGTAGGTATGACGGTTTGCTAGAACCTAATCATATCTTATGGGATCATGTTTGAGCTCATTGCCAACTTAGTATAATCCTAGAGGGTCACACACAATAGAACGAATCTTTAAAAAGGACTATATTGGAATTTTGGAAATTCTGGACATTCTGAAGAGTGGGCGACCGCACAGTATTGACTGGGCGGCCGAACACTTAGGACAGTTTTGTACCAGTTTTGCTTCAGATAGTTGTGCGACCGCACAAATGATTTTGGGCGGCCGCACAGTGCTGTCGGGTGGCAGATTCCTAATTTGATTTGGAAACGAATTTTGGAAGGATTTTGACACAAGTTTTCTATTTGGAATAGGTCATACTTGTGTATAAAAGACCAAATTCGGCCAGCACTCTAGGCCAATGATTTTGTGAGTCTCAAAGAGTTTGAGAGAGGGTTTATTTTGTTCCAAGACATTCTTGGTTGAGGAACAAAATAATACACAAAATAAATTCCATATAGTTCTTTTGATTGTGAAAAAGTGTTTCACAATTTGGTCTAGCAACCAAGATCAAAGAAGCTCCTTTGATATTCGTTCGAAGTGTGGATACCGCTAGAGGGTGAAAATCATCATCTTCAAAGTTCGTGTTCAAGCTTTGTGATCGTGATCAAGTCTTCAAACCTCCACCAAAGACCAAGAGAATTTGATAGCCATCAAGGGTTAGTTTATTCCTTTATTCTTATGTTGTATTTGATTTAATCATATGAACGGATCCATGGCTTTGGGTTTCTTAAAATTTTAAATGCTAAATTCCGCTGCGCATGTTACTTGGAAACCCAACTCCTTATAAGGTTGTGCATAAGATCAATGACAACGCGTATGTGGTGGACCTGCCTGAGTCGCTGGGTATTTCACGGACATTCAACGTATCTGACTTGTTTCGCTATATTCCCTCTGAGCCTTCTTTCTATCCGGATCACTCAGGGACGAGTTCTTTTCAGGTGGGGAAAACTGATGTGGTACAGATAAATAATAAACAGCCAAGGGATTAATAAAATGGGTGTTATCTGATAAAAGAGGCAATTTTCTGGCACAAGATGACAGTTTTCTGGTACACCTAGGGCATTTAGAGGGCAGTTAGGCAGTTACCTGGGAACACAATTGCCATGATACTAACAGACACAATGGATACTAACAGATGCAATTTTTTCAACAGCAGTAACTTTTGATAATGACCATTTCTTGTGTTTTCTAAGGCCTATAAATATGCCTTTACTTGATTGTAATCAGGATCAAATTTTGTATTATTGATTTTTTGAGTTTTATACATATTAATTACTTTGTGTGAAGAGCGTTTGTCTTCTACATTTATATTAGTCCCATGTCAGAATAGGTTTGGGAGAGAAGTCAGGTAGAGAAGAGATGGGTTTTGATAAGCTTTTGGCAATGCTTGGATGTTCAGTGAATGAGAATTTTCTGGTCATCGGTAAGGATTTAGTTTTGGTGGCAGTGAAGTGAGAAGAGTTACATTGCCCATAGAGTGAGGTTCCCACTTGATGAACTTTGTATCCATTTGGGTTTTCTGCTTTGACACTAATTTCTTTGAAGTGTGGTTGAGGTCTTCCAGCAGCTTCTTCTCTGACTGGAGTTCTTGGAGGAGATTGATCTCGGTAGATTGGAGTCGACAAAGATGATATATCGGCATCTTCCAAGTCTAGGGCAACAAAACTTACATCGGCATCTTCGTCTTCATCGGCATCTTCGTCTGAGTCAGTTTCACACCAAACCGGCACAGCCTTTTCTGTGCTTTCATCGGCAACAAAGCTTCGAGACTTAGGATGTCTCTTGATGAATGATTTCCTCACATACTCATATTTTGGTTGAGGGCATTTGGAAGCAAAGTGACCATGTTTTCTGCAGTTGAAGTAGACTAGATCACCTTTGTTGTTCTTTCCGTCGGTAGCACTCGTTGATGGTTTGTTGTAACTTGTTGGTTTTTGAAATGATGGTGTGAATGGTTTTGGTTGCTGGTAGCTTCCTTTCTGAATTCTTTTTAAGTCTTTAAACCTTTTGTAGTTCCTAGCGAAGGCGGAAAATTCGTCTTCTTCCATAGGTTGTTCTGAGGTTGTTTCTGGGGTTTGGAACAGCAGGGTGTCGGATGGGGATCTATAGGAGGGAATTTGCTTTGAGGGAAGGATATCTGTGACTGAGCTGATAGAGACAAGTTTTTGAATTTTTTATCGAGAACGTTAAGTTTTTGCAGTTCTCTCTCATACAAAAATAGACTAGACACAAGATTCTGAATAGAAGTCTTGTTTAAGTCTCTCACTTCTCTAACAGCAGTGACCTTGGTATGATACTCATTTCCCAAAGAACTTAGAAAACGAATATTTAGGTCTTTCATAGTATAAACATTACCTAATGAAGCACATAAATTACTTACCTCGCAGAATCTGTCATAAGCACTCCTTAGTGATTCACCATCTTGTTTCTTGAAGGATTCAAACTCAGCAATGCAATCGTAGAGTCTGTTGTCCTTCACCTGCTCATCACCTTCAAAGTACGCAAGGAGCTTGTTCCAGCATTCTTGAGCCGTGGAGCACAAGTCAATGAGTTTATATTGCTTGTCATCCAAACCACAGGAGATAATGTGGCATGCTTTTCCATCTAGGGCTGCTGAAAGTTTGTCGTCATCGGTCCATTCCTCTATGGTTTTTTCAACCAGAGTTTCTTCAATCTGAACATGGGATTTGTTCAGTATCACGATCATCATGTTGTGTCAGCGGAGTGGAGGGAATAGGTGTATAGGTGGTTGAGACTTTTAAGGGAATGATTGGACCACCTTCTATGACCTTCATCTACCGGTCATCGATTGAGTACATATACTTTATCATACGAGATTTCCAGACACCAAACTCGTTGACATTCAATAACGGAATGGTAGTAATGTTGAATGACTGCATGATTTTTCCTGCCATGGTATCGGCAAACAAGCTGCAAAGCTTGGAAATTTCTTTCAAAATTCCAAGCTCTGATACCAATTGTTAGGCCCAATTGGTAGGAAAATAGGCTAGAGGGGGGGTGAATAGCCTAATTAAAACTTTTTCAAAGAGACACTTTATAAATGCAAAGTCACTTATCAGTTTGCAAACTATTATCAGTAAGCGCAGCGAAGAAGATATGACTTAGTTTAACTCTCACAAAATCAGTGAAATGGTTTTGAGAGCTTGGTTTAAACACAAAGTGATTTCTAAAAGTTCAATGCAGTTTCAAGAGATTGGTAAATAGAAATTACAATGAATCAGTAAGAACAAGTACGATCTGCCGGCGATAGAGTTCTAACTGGCAGGGACAAAGTAAGCAACAGAGAACACAAAGATTTGGAGAGGTTCACAGTGTAAATACTTCTACGTCCTCTACCAAGTTTGGTCAGAACTTGGATTTGTGTTAAGAGCACTATTAGATATCCCTAGTCTATTACAAGAACGGCTTTGCCGGATACAAAGACTAAACTCTAGAGATCACTAATGGATCGTGATACAAATACTGACCATGTGTTTTTGAGTGGCAAGTCTAAGAGAACTTATCTCACTCAGGTGGGTGTGTGAATAACTCAAGCAACGTATTCCTTAAAATAATCTAGTTCGGGAATACTTATAATGTTGATGAGTTTGTGCACAAGTGTATGTCCTAATAAATGTTCTAATGATTATCTGGACAGAATTTTTGAGCTTTAATGAATGCTCTAAACAATCAACTCTCTTCAATGCACTATTTTCACCAACCCTCTTCAATGCTTTAAGTCCTCTGTTTATAGGAGGAGTTAATGACTTGATTCTTGATGAAGAAGGCTTGCAATTTGAAATTCCAGCTGTGTAGTTGAGGATCATTAAATGCGGTATCTTCATCATTAATGGCGAAGATATGGAGTACACGCATGTCTTGAAAATTCTGATGGGTAAAGACCCTTTTGTCTCAACCGGTTACGTGCAAAAAGCAAGTAGAGATAGTAGATCTAAAAATAGCTATGTGTCAGACGGCGCAGTAATCATAACAGAGCAGATAAACTACTTTCAGATAAGACAGTACGAAAGGACAAAGACAATCGGTAAGGTTGACGTTAAAGTAAAGCGATATAACCTTACGACCAGTACAGACTGTCTTTGCCGATCGGAAACTTGAGTAGTAAGTTGATCGGCAACTTGAATGCTTGTCTGCTGGTTTGCTTCCTCTAGCTGGTTTGCCTTGATTGAAAAGTTGTTATACACCTGTGCTGGTCACAAAGAATCCTAAAGGTACCTGACAAAGGTTCTAATAAAATTGGGGGATCCTAAGTGTTAAACATGATTGGGATTAAGTAATTCTATGTCCTATACATATATTTGAACAACAAGATCCTAATTCATGACGATGAGGAGAGAACATGGATAGAAGACTATAAGGACTACATCGAAAAAGGAAAGCTACCAGAGGACGAGTTGGCAGCCAAAATGATAAAGAAGAAGACGGCTAGATACATAGTATGGAACGATATTTTGTACCGGAGGTCGTTCTCCAAGCCCCTCTTAAGATGTGTCTCCCCTAAAGACATAGAGAAATTACTGACCGAGGTACACGATGGAGTCTGCGGAGGAGACCCGGGGGCCAAGACTCTTGCTGATAAAGTGATCACACTCGGCTACTACTAGCCGAACCTAAGAGAAGATGCCCACGCCTACGAAAAAAAGTGTGACAAGTGCCAACGCTTCTCAGACCTGCCTAGAGTGCCACCGGTGGAGCAAAGCCTTATCATACCGACATGGCCATTCGACATGTGGGGAGTTGACATCATTGGGACTTTTCCCTTGGCCAAAGGAAGCAACAAGTTTGTGATCGTAGCTATTGACTACTTCACCAAGTGGGTGGATGCAAAACCATTGGCGAAGATCACAGAGGAGAATGCCATCAACTTCATTCACGATTACATATGGTGTCGGTTCGGCGTCCCTCATTCGATTGTGACCGACAACGGGCTCCAGTTCTATGATGCTTTTACTGAGGAATTAAACAGGCTGGGAGTGAAGCATAGAAAGTCATCAGTCAGTCATCCTCAAGGTAACGGGCAAGCCGAGGCAGGAAACAAGTTGATACTAAGAGCCCTAACCAAGAATTTAGAAGGAAGTCAAGGAAAGTGGTTGGACGACCTCCCCCTTGCTCTATGGGCAGTCCGCACAACCACTCGGGGGGCGACTGGAGAGACTCCCATTGCTTTGACTTATGGATCTGAAGTTATGGCTCCAGCCGAGATGGCCTTACCTACCTTCAGAGTAAGCAATTATGACGAGGTCTTCAATGAATATAACCGACTTCTAGATCTAGACCTAGTCGAGGCAAAAAGGCTAGCTGCTCAACTCAGAATGATCAATTACAAGCAGAGAACCAAGGCCTATCATGATAGCAAAGTAAAGAAGAGAGTTTTTGAAGTCGATGACTGGGTGCTAAGAATGATCGAGTCGACACACAGGAAGGATCAACAAAACAAGCTCTCTCCGAATTGGGAAGGTCCCTACATTATTACTCACGTTATCCGAGAAGGGACCTACATGCTCAAAACTCTAGAAGGAAAACACCCATGGCATTCGGAGCACCTGAGAAAATACTATCAGTAACATCTCGGCAACCTACCTATCTTTTAAATACTTTCTAGTTAGATTTTTCGGTCGTTTTTAGTTATTTCTAGCTTAGATATTTCTCTAGTTTATTTCATGAATAAATGTTCTTTTCCTTCACATTGTTGAGTTTGTATTCCTAATACATGACACTAGAGCACGGTTCAAGCATTATTTAACAATGCCGAGACCATCATCCAAAGTCGAGCACTTATGCCTGATCACTCAAAGCCTAGTTTCAATAACTAGCATGACCACGGCATACATGACATGCAGGGTCCCCATTTGAGTTAAGGCTAAAACGTTTCAACCCCTGACAATTTGAACCTATTTCTGACAACTAGCCTGCTCAAATTCGAGTCAAGATTAAGACATCTAACTCCAAGGACAATTTGAGCCTAGTTTTGACAACTAGTTCTTTCAAATTTAATAAAACTGAGCCTCTAGTCACGGCCTACTGGGGTGAAACAACCACGGCCTGAAAGCACAGCCTAAACTGGCAGTACATTCTCTCGTCATTTCAAACCAAGTTGGGCATCTCAAACCGAGATCCCTCAACTACAACAATGACAATCAAGGAGATAACAAGGGTTAATTAACACCTCAAACCGAGGAACAAATCCCTAAACAACACAAACAAAAAGTTTTTACGCCCCCCCACCCCCAGAACACACTGGGCCCAGGCATACAAATACTTACAACAAAAATAAATTGTTTCAGCCAAACCGGCTCACACGCATAACAAATAAATTGTATCACAGCCACATCGGCTTCACAGCAAATAAATTTTAAGGAAATTTTTGGCGCCTGCTCCTCCTCATCGTCCTCCTCAGCATTAGGGCTCAACTCCTCCTGAAAATGCTCGACCAATGTATGAAAATTGCTGGGATCAACTGGGGGAACGCTTCAAACTGGTCTCCCCTCAGCCTCGTCCTCTTGAGCTATCAATTTAAGGGTTCGATCGGAGTACGGGATCAGGGAATGAGCAGCGCGAGCTTCCACACTATAAGCGTCGTTCAGCAAGAGACGGGCCCACTTCTCAATAGGAATATCTACTTCAGGATCTATGTGGAGTTGGCGAGCTGCATGGTTGTAGCCATCGATATAAGTGGTTTTTACTTGATCATCAATGATCGACGGCATCACGGTTCGTTGAAAGTTCAATAAAGCGGCCTTCTCCTTCGCTGGAATGCTCTCCTCCAGCTGTTGAAACTTCGTCTCCATCTCTTCCTTCTCTTTGGCTAGGAGGGCGGCATTCTCCCTTTCTTTCTCAAGCTCCTCCCAAAGCAACCTGGCCTCCTCCTCAAACTGCCTTGCAGCTGCCTTCTGCTTCTCGACCTCGGTTCCTACTTCTTTGACAGCCCTGACTTTCTCGGCATGAGCAAGTTTGGCGTTCTCACGAGCCTTGTTGACTAGCTCCACAGTCTGGCCAAGTTTCACCTGGGCTCGAGTTGCCTTGCTCTCTAAATCAGGAATTTTCTTGGAAACTCCTGACCATTGCCTTGCTTCATGCTCGGCAATGGTGGCAAGCTGCGCAAAAGAACCAACATAAATAAGCATAAAAAGGAAGAAAACTTGGGATAAAGGCTTAATTAATAACCTTGAAAATAATCAGGCCTTTGCGTTCAGCCAAGTGGGCATAAGTGTGAGGAGTAGAAGACAGCTGTTCAAGGAGGTCGGCATCTAGAGACCGTTGGAGTACAGGCCGACCTAATCGCATCATGGGACCATAACCTTGCTGTATGAACCAAGTTCTTCAAAGGAGGCACTTCAAACAATTCCTTTATCATGAAATCAATTTCCTCGGAAGAAAATGCAGACGGAGTATCAGTGGGAGGAACAGCAGAGGAACGCCTCTTGGGGGACGGCTCTTCAGATAACTCGTCACCACCATCCCTGGTTCGTTTTTCACCAAGGGGCTCTTCATCAGCTGCCGCCCCTGTCCTCTCAACAGCAGTATCTCTGGTTTGGATTGGGACATAACCCGTCAACGTTGGCTCAGCCCCATCTGCATGCACCTCATCTCGTCCTTCAGTAGCCACATCAATAGTAGGAAGAGGGACAGCCTCCTTACCGGATAAAGACTCCTGCCGTGCTCCTGTGTCGACATGTCTCTTGGAGCGAGCTGAAGTCTTTGATTTCAGCCTCCTCTTGTTCAAAAGTCTGTTGGGATCAGAAGTGTATACCTGTGCCAACTCTCTTTCTTCCTCCATGGTCAGATCTGTCAGAGGAAAATCAAGAGATAAGATTCAAATACGGGGCAGTCATAAAATAAACAAGAAGAATAAGGTTGGAGCTCTACATCCAACAAATTTTTGGACCTTCAAACACGCCTCGTCCTGCGCACGGCAAACCTCACAGTCCCTGATAAAAAAAAATTGGGATGAACAACCCAATCAGGATATCGATTGCCTCTAGCTACTGGCACTATTACATTTACATCCTTCCAAGGCCCCGGCATAATACCCGCCTGAACATAATAGCCATGATTGGTCTCTAAGGACGACCAGTTGAGTTGCTGAACAGCAGCAAACTCCTCCAATCTCCTCACCAAGGCATCACTCCACGGAGCTTTGTAATAGGTCTCGGGGGCCTTGGGAACATTGGTCGGCACTGGGAATTCCCACCCAAGTCGGCTCTCAACCTTAATAACATGGTTGTTCCACCCAGATACCTTGCTGACGTAGCTGGATATTGGGGCAATGATTTTAGGCCTCCTTTGCCTACTCCGAATGGTCAGAACCTGGGTGTTGTCGTTAAAACTTCCCTCGAATAAATAATTAAAGGCCATCGGAAACGGTTCAAAACATAAACTACGGCACAAGACAATAAAAGAAGTCAGGTACCTAACAGCATTGGCACCCAACATGGCGGGAACGGCCTGCCAGTCCTCCAGAAACTCACAGATGAATGGATCCAAGGGCAATCGAAGTCCCAACTGAAATTGTTTGAAGAAGAATGCTGCCTCGATGTGATTCCAATAGAAAGAATCCAACTCTTCACCAGTAGTCAAGGCAGAGGCGGGCTCGTAGGCCAGATCGAAATCGTCACGAGAAATCTTACAGTCATCGTATAGGTACACTATCATCTCGGCCCCCGCCTTGGGTTGTTTGGGTTTTGCGGAAGCTGCAGTATTTCCTCTCTTAGGATTCCTACGACCACGGCCTCGGCCCCCTTTGGGGACGCTGTCTTGGAACTGATCCACTATCCTTTCGGAGGTTCTCTCTCCTGACATAGCTGCAGAGGAAAGAACAGAGTTAGCATCAAAAGCCAGAGTGGGGGATGCATTCAACCCCATCATCCCATCCACAGAAGTCGAGGAGAGCACCTCGTCATCCGATAGAAAGTAGTAAGAAGAAATGTGAGCCAGAAGGTCAGGCAAAGAAGAAAGGACTACTATGTTGGGGTTCATCATTCCTAGACAGTCAAACCGACGACTATTAACTGGCCATTCCACAGTTCCATTGAAAGCCATATGCGTTACAAGAAACCCCCTAATCTCATTCAAAGACAGCAGGAAGGACCATCGGTTCTCCGATAAAACCCTATGGTTTACCCTATGAAATCCCAAACGGACCGACGATGAACAGTCGAAAGACATTCTAGTAACAGAATAGAGGCAAAACAGAGCAGAGATGGAAAATGACGCAGCGAAATTGGAAGCGAAAAAGGGATAGAAGGGTACCTGACCGAATGATGTGAGTCGAAAAATGGAGATAGTTGAACGAAAGGAAGAGGTATTGCCGAAATACTGATGGATGTTCGCCGAAATCGAATGATTATGGTAATCTCCGGTAGAATCGCTGTTAAAGTAAGCCCTGAGTACAAAGGATTTTGATTGTTCAAGTAAAAAGTGAAAAGGGGGTTTAGGGTTTCCCACCGTTTGGAATTCTCGGTTCGGGTAGGCCCTCGTTCGAAGATCTCGTGAAAATCTCATGGCAATTGACGGTTGCTGACGTCATCACCCCAACCTTCATGATCTACAATTAAGGATTGTGGCTTCCCCATAAAGCAAAATGTCCCTTCACTTACCCTCCGCCGCCTGACACATGTGACATCATGAATTTGTGACATCATGAACCTAAAAAATAGCACTCTCTCTTGAGGCTGCCAGCGCAGACCGACGTGTGCACAATAACATCTCGGTGTTGACCAAATTTGACTGAATTATGAGAAGGCTATTAAATACAAGTGTATTCCATGCCGACATGGCAGGTAAGTCCAGGCGATCGACATTATTTTAAGACGGCATCATGAAGCTGATTGTGTTAATGGAGTTATGAAGCAGATTTCGAAAATGCAGTAAGTCAAAAGTATCAGATTGTTGCACAAACAGAATTCCAATCGGAGCAAATGGTTAAAGGGAAGCGAGATAATTCCATTACCATAATAAAGAGACCCCCACAAATAGGCCGGGGACCTGGCCTGTACAAGAACCAAAAAAAAAAAAAAAAGTAATTACAACAGCATAACAAAAATCCCTAATTTTCTCCCTATTCAACATCTCCATCATAACCCATCTCAGTATCATCCATGGCGTTGCCCTCCTCTTCATCATTATCATCTTCACCTTCATCGTCTCCGCTGTCACCATCGTAGCTGTCATCACTGCTATCAGAAAATTCTTCATCCTCGCTCTCCATGGGATCAGGAGATTTATATTCTCCATTGCTATCCGACGGAGATTCTTCTGCCGGAAAAGATGAACGTGGTTTTGAGGGCACTATGGAATCACTGCTGCTGTCAAAGGAAGAATGTTCATCAGGGTTGACAGAATCTGAACCGATTTCTTCGGGAAAAGCATCAGAGTATGATCTTTTTGGCATCATCTTGGATTTCTTGAAGAATTTTTAAGGACAAAGGGGAAGATTCTGGTGGACTGATTTTCTTTCAATGATCAAGCGGAATATGGAGGGTTGGAGTATTTATAGAGGCCATAATGGGTTGCAATTAATGAATTCCAGTTTTCAAAAGGAGTAATGATAATTTCGCCAAATATGATCCGGAGGCTGTCAGAAATCTGAAGTTATGAAGATTTTGGCGGCTATCAATCAAATCGGCATGAATGACGTCATAATTAATGACGACAAGACGGTATAGTTTTTACTCGACAAAGCCTACATAGAAACTCGGGGGCCACTGAACGACATGTACTAAATCGAGATGCAGTACGTGGGCCCAAGCCCATAAACAAGGGCCAAGACAGCCCGACGAGAGCCTATGCCGAGGTGTAGTACGTATGCCGACTTGTGCCGAATCAATGGGAATAAGGCTGCATTCCTGATATTTCGTCATACCAACAAACAAACTCCATATTCTATACAAACACAGAGGATCCTTATCTAAACAAGGAGATCTCTATTACAATACAAACAAGATATCAATCATCCATATCAGGACTCTATCTCATCAGAATACGAGTCATATATCAACACGGGCACCCTGGCTTTTCTAACAAGATAGGACTCATTCACCCATGCCTATATAAATAGGTCCTCCATACAGAAAACGGGTAATGAACTCTTTTGGCTCTAAACTATAGTCAATTGATTTCCCTATTTCATACACAATCCGTATTCTTATTCTCACGCCGGAGGGCCTTCGCCGGTGAAGCCCCGGCGTAGTTTACGTTTGTTCATTGTGCGCAGATCCGTACGAGGAAGTTCTCATTGCTGGATTTATCTGAACCGCTAGACGAAGGGTTGATCCGGTACGTTTTTGGCAGCATCAGTGTTAGAACTACAAGTATTTTGAGACAGAGGGAGTAATTATTTTAGTGTTAGTGTGATACATTAATACTCCATCCGGTCCAAAATAACTGTCATTTTTGGATCAAAATTTTGGTCCAAAATAATTGTCACTTTTGAGCTAAATCTCCCTTTTACCCTTGCATTGAAACTTGTTCTCTTTTATTAATTGTCTTAGTGTGTGAGACATTAATGTAAGAAAGTTGCACATTTAATAGAGGTAAAGTTGGAACTTTTGTGATTAAGTCATGATAATAATTACATTTCTTAAGAATTGTGCAAATACAAAAAAAAAACAGTTATTTTGGATCAGATGGAGTATTGTAAAGATGCACACTTAATAAGATAAAGTTGACACTTTTGTCATTAAATGATGATAATAATTGATTTCCTTAACAATTGGGAAATGCCGAAAAAGACAGCTGTTTTGAGTACTACTTTGCTAGTGGCTAAGCGCAATCCAGTGAGTATAATTGTTGTATGCTTAATTGAGATTTTGACCCTCGCTTCTTCATTACCAATATAGATCACCTGGCTATTTGTATAAGTTTAAATATGAACCGTTGAATGAGATGATTCGAGTGGGACTGCGTTGACCCCAAATTCAGCGAAAATGAGGTGTTCGAAATTAGACAGCAAGACAATCTGAGGCTACTAATGGTCCAGATTAGCCTCCACAAAATCAAATGACTCTTGTTTGGGATACAAACTTGGGATTTACGAGCTCATTAAGACTAATTAACAATTTTTATCAGATAGGAAGGGATACCCTTTGAAATTCCGCTTGCCATTTACACCGCTTCATATTCAAAGACCGTTGGAAACCAATTCAGAACTACGTAACTCTCATTCCTACAAGACTTCACTCAACTTGATAACACAGCGTGAAGGTTGCTTATGTATATTTGGCAACAACTGTACATGATTTTCTTGCATATCTCATGCCACCACTCCCAACTGTCTCCAATCTCCATCTTATACCAACGCTGAGTATTAATCAACCCACAAACAAGAAATTTTAGGAAATTAAAGAGCCAAAACATTTTTAAAAAAAATGAACCCGAAAAAAAAAAAATGTATCTACTGACCAACTTTAAGAGATGCCTTCTCTTGTATATACTGCATGAATATTCACTTCACTTCATTTTGTGGATTTTGAAGGCTCACTAGCACTTGCATATCCACCACACAGCAGCAGAATCACAAACATTAATTGCAAGTCAAGGTTTTATTTTTCTCCAGCATGTCTAGTAGAGACTTGGGCGTTTTCTATGTTTCTTGCTTCGTGTTGTTTTTTCTTACTCCTAGAGCTGCGTCTTGATCTTGGGGTACGAGTTTTTGTGGGGCGCTTTTCAGTGTTAGTATTCTCGTGGATGCTATTTACCTTATCATTTGATGGGAGTTCAGGAGGAGCATCTGGCCATGGGGTGCGTTTTGCTGGGACTGTCACTTCTAACGGTGGCTCAATGATCCATCTGCATCAAACAGAAACAAATTCTCAGAAAATTGGCATGGATACACACACACACACACACACACACACACACACGCACACAATCTTAATAGGCAACGCCACATAATCATAGAGAAGAGTGAGAAATTTTTTCCACAAAAATAAATAAATATGGAATGCGCCTTTCAACAACCATAACAGAGTCAAAAGGTGAATAGTTGACTTATTAGCATCTTTAAGGTACATAGGTGACTTATCATTAACATCTTTAAAGTAGTAAGGTACATTACCGTTAACATCTTTAAAGTAGTAAGGTACATTACCGTTAACATCTTTAAGGTACATTAATATACCTAGATTGTTATTTAGCATTTGTATTACAATTAACAAGCAGTGGCGGATTCACGAATTACTCTCTTTGGGTACACAAATGATACTAAAAAAATAAATGTCAAACTGCAGGACTCGATTGCAAGACTACAAGGTTAAAACCTAAAATTTACCCACTGGTCTAGGAAAATATAAAATGTCTATGAACAATTGAACACTATCAGGGATGGGGTGAAGAAATTAAAACTGCCCCATCCCCTGAACACCATATTTGGGGATTCCCCTGCTACCCCATAACCACCAAGGGCTAGTTGTGACTGGCCAACTAAAGGCAGGGCAATTATAAATGATCCAGGTTAAGATTGTTACAGGGTTAACATATTTCAAAAGAAATAATAAGAGCTGCTCATGAAGAAAAGAAGAAAAAGAAGAAAAAAACAATAAATAAATAAAGGTTTATTTCTTCTTGTACGGTTCTCAGTTTGGGTTAGAGGTTGCCTAAAATATCAAAAACCCATATCAAGTAATGTGTCCTAAAACTTGCATGTCCACATGAACCTCTTAAGTGAAAGGGGGTATTTCCACCGCCAGCAATATTATTTGTGATATATGTGGGACAACAAAAATAAGAAGCTATTTAGCCCTTGCTCTACATTAGCTAATGGGGATTATATAAATCATGTGAAACTCACAGCAGGACCAATTATGTGTACAAAAAAAAAAAAAAAAAAAAAAACAAATTTAGGATATGACTTTGAAATCCTTTGCTCATGGATAACACAGGAGAAATTATTGCCCTTGAGAAAAAGATAAAATGAGTATTATTTTGTCAACATGTGCACAGAATGACACTTGCATAAACCATAAGAAACTTCATTTAACATTGATTCTATGCAAACTCAAGGTATGACTTCTATCAAGAACCAAAACAAGGTTTGGTGGTAGAATAAAGTAAATCTGTAAATGTAAACTTGGCTATGCTTGATTGATGGCTTTCAATAAGCAGAGCGCATCAGAAATGCACATTTAGAACGCTGTTTTAAAAGATTTAATAAATAGAGTAAAAGGGTTATGATCTTAGACCTAATGGCACTGAACAACAACTAAGAACAGTAACTAAGGTAAAAGTTGGCTAATTTGGGTGGCTAGGACTTAAAATCAACTGGGATTTGTGGGTTACTAACTTTGGGGAAGAGTTTCTAGATTTGGTGGAGTACGACTTGCAACATACTCCCTCTGGCCTCAGTTATAAGTTAAAAAAGATAACTTCTTTTGGCCTTGAATCTATAATGCTCGGACTCGGGTACGACTGTCTGACACGGATATGGATCTGAATATCGGATTCTCCAAACTTGCAAGATTTCACACCAACTGTAGTGTAAAAGAGCCACACACATACCCACACCCACACCCAAGTCGTGTCGTGTCGGCACGGGTACGGGGAGGAAAATTGGAGAGTCCGAGCATCACAGCCTTAAACGTAAGCAAATTTCATAAGTTTTGCAGAACTCATTAAATGCAATGGTGTTTAATACTCTTTTACTAAAAATATCCCTAATTAATTATTCTTTTCAAAGATAAGTACACATGTATTAGACATTTAATATGAGGATATATTAGTAATTTAAAAAAAAATGTTACACAAACAAGGCAACTAAACTAACTTGACTATATTCTTAATCTGTGAAAGTAGGTATTTTTGCTTATAATTGAGGCCAGAGGGAGTATATAGAAAGAGATTGAACAAGAAAAGAAAGAGTATAGAACCTGGCATCACAGCTAGGCTTCACACTTTTTTTTTAAGGCTTCACACTTGGGGTCCTTTAGGGGTGGCAAAATGGGTATCCCGGTTACATATGGATAAAAACCCATTTTATCCATTAGGTTAATGGATCAATATGGGTATTATCCATAATACCCATTAACTCTTAATGGATATAAATGGATAATACCCAAATTTATCCACTACTTAATGGATATTATCCGGATATACCCAATATAATTATATACAAACTAATACCACCATCTCCACCCCACCCCCTACATACCTCCGCCACCATCCCCACCCCCACCCCTACATACCTCCTCCACCATCACCACCACCTACTACTGCCGCCATTACCATCACCACGTCCGCCCCTTGTTGCTCCCACCACCTTACTACCGCCACCTCTCCCACCCCCTACTGCCTATTAGCGCCACCGCCTCCACCCTGCTTGCTCCACCACTAGCTTCCACCGTTACTGCCACCACCCATCATTTTCCCTTGCTTCCATTTCTTCTCCTTAATTAGACACTTCAAGATTGGTATTACTTTCACTACATTTTTTCTAATTTCAATACTTTTGTAAATGAATGCCTACTGTTATGATTCAATAAACGAAAAAAACTCAACCTTTCAAAATATTCACAAATCTTCTAGAGTTGAGTAGCAACCTTTTTATGTATGGTAGATAAATTATTTCCTTCTTTACATTGATCTATATAAAAAGTTTTTTTCCATACATAAATATCAGTACAGTATTACTCTGTTTATAGAAGTTCCCAAACTTTTCCATCATTTCCGATGGAGCCAAAGACTCACTATTTTTTGGCTTGGGAATATGATGGAATAAAGCAAAATGGGTCACTAAACTGTCTGCGCTTCTTTGTGATGAAGCAGCAGTAAGTCCATGCAATTTTCGACGCAATTTTCATCATGGGTCATCTGGAAACAGCCTCTCTGTGCTTTAATACAGGGGCAAGGCTGCATACATCCGACCCCCCCTTAACCCACCATAGGTGGGAGCCTTTGCGGCACTGGGGTAATGTTGTTGTTGTATAGAAGTTCCCAAACTTGGCTAACAATGCAATGAATAATAGTTCTAAAAAGTTGTAGGTTATCATTCGAGTATTACAACTATATTTTTGAAAATTCAATGTGAATTCACTTCAACTGTTTCTCTAAAATCACTGAAGCATATTCACATTGAATTCACCCATATGATTAAAAAACATATCATAAAACTGGTATAGTTGGACGGTGCACGGTCGGACATTACGTTCAGGACGACGATAAGGTTATTGCTGGTGATGGCATTACAAAAATGGTAGTAGCGGTGGTGGTGGTGAGGTGGCAACGATCGTGGTGGATCTGGTGGTGGTGGTGAGGTGGCAACAATAGTAGTGAATCTGGTGGTGATGGTGGTGAGGAGTCAACGGTAGTGGCAGTCGTGGTGAGGTGGTGGCGGTATTGAGGTGGTGAGGTGGTGGCGGTATTGAGGTGGCAGCGGTGGTGGCTGAAGCAGTGGTGTCAGAAGCAGTGGTGGCGGCGGCAGTTGTTAGGCAATGTTGGTGGTTGTAATTTGTGAATGGATAAACCCATTGGTTATCCGGGTAAAAATCCATTTTGACCATTAATAATATGGGTCTCTATGGGTTCATACCCATTAGAACCAATAATTTTAAGGGAGAACTCCGTTTTTGTCCATCGTACTTTGAGTCGTGTTTCACTTTTACCATCAAACTTTATTTTTTTCATTTTTACCATCGTACTACAAACAATGGTGTCATTTTATACCAAATTTGGGTGTAAAATGACACCATTGTTTGTAGTACAATGGTAAAATTGAAAAAAAAATTGGGTATAAAATATCGAATTTGGTATAAAATGACACCATTGTTTATAGTACGATGGTAAAAATGAAAAAAAATAAAGTTCGATGGTAAAAGTGAAACACGCCCTAAAGTACAATGGACTAAAACGGAGTTTTCCCTAATTTTAATGGGTACCTAATGGATAACCCAACAAGTCATTTTTAAATGGTTATTGGACGGATTAATGGATAAAAGGGGCAGCCCGGTGCACAAGGCATCCCCGCATAGCGAGGGTCCGGGGAAGGGTCCCCACCCCTAGGGTCCTTGATTCAAGGGTATAGCATCATGAAATACAATTTAAACACGGGATAACACAGCTAAAAAAAAAAAAATCGACGAATCTCTCTTACATCTCTTTAACTTTCACATAGACTTAAGCTTATACAAACTTAGACTCATAAAAGGTTTTTGCAACCTAACACCGAACGAACTATTGTTATATATTTCACCTACAGAACCTCAATAAATATCATACTATGACCCATCTACAAAGAGAGTAAAACTTAAGGATAACAGTGCATTGCCAGAATAGCCCTTAACTCGTAATACTGTAAGAATAATAAGTGACAGCTGATCAATCTAGTCTGGACCCAAAGTAAAACAAAGGGTTTAACAAAGAGAAGACCACATAGCAGGCAGCTTTGACCTTAACCTAATTGAAAAAGTAAGTTCCTTTTATGAATATCATTGAGCATCTCATGGCTCGCATCATGTTAAGCAGGGACGTAGCTAGCTAGTGGAGTCAAAATATCAACTAAAAATAACCACATAAGCTAAAATAAAAGGGTTAATGACAGATTAGGGCCTGAACTCCAGGGGGGTGCGTCTAAAAGGGGCCTGGGTTTTTTTTCGCTAGATCAGGGCTCAATATCTAAATTTTTCGGCAGGTAAGGGTTTTTTGACGGAAATCGTTAGAAAAGTCAGTTAAGTGCCATGTGCTGTGCACGTGATCGACTAAATTGATGG
Source organism: Campanula takesimana (assembly GCA_026119855.1). Classification (NCBI taxonomy): domain Eukaryota; kingdom Viridiplantae; phylum Streptophyta; class Magnoliopsida; order Asterales; family Campanulaceae; genus Campanula; species Campanula takesimana. The sequence continues at coordinate 473,945 of JAOWBW010000489.1, forward strand.
ATTTGTAATGATATTAGTTAGTAAGGGCTTTAGTGAATTTTTTGAAACTTAGAGGGCTAAAAAGTTTCAATTAAATTATCATATACTCCCTCCCGTCTCTCTCTTTGCTCAACCCCCCCCCCTCCTATCTGTTTTCTCCTTCACCAATTTCTCATCTCTCCCCACGCCGGCGACTCCCTATGACGGCGACTCCCTATGCCGGCGACTCCCAACTCTCTCTCTCTCTCTCTCTGTTTTCCCCTACCCCAATCCATCAACACCCCCTTCTCCAGATTTGTTGAAGCCGCACACCCCCTCCTCCCCTTTCAATCGACGACCGATCGGACGCCGCCGCCTCGCTCGTTCCCCTCAATCGACGACCGATCGGCGACTCCCAACTCTCTTCTTCTTCTCCAGTCTCACTTTCATCTCCGACGAGCTTCCTCGTCTTAGATCGGCCAGATCTCATCACCGTCGGGATCGCCTAAGAAACTTAGGTATCCGGCTTTGTTTTCCTCTAACTTGCTGCAATGTTGTGGCGGCCGCCGGCGACTCCCAACTCTCTTCTTCTTCTCCAGATCTCATCTCCGACTCCGGTAAAAATGAAGAGCGTTGTTTTTGTGTTTTTGTGGGAGTGTGCGTGTGTGCGTTTCTGGGTGGTGAACGATGGTGGCTATGGGTGGTAAATGGTGTTTTTGGACACTCATTTTGGTGGTGCTAAGTGGTGGAGGTGTTGGATGGTGGTGAACGGCGGTGGCTATGGTGGTTTAAAGTGGAGGATGGGTGGATGTTCATGGAAGATGATGAAAAGGGAAATGTTTAATAATTTTTGTTAATACTACCTACTCCCTCCGTCCCATTTCAAATTGCAAATACTAGGTGTACACGGGAATTAAGAAAAAAGTAAAAAAATGTGATGTTTTGTGAGTGTAGATAGTTGGGTAGGAGAGAGAAAGTGGGGTAGGGAATAGTAAGTGGGTTAGTTGATGTGAGTATGAGAAGTGGGACCCACTAATTAAAAAGTATTAAAAACTTTCCATTTAAAGATTTTGCAATTTTAGTTGGGACACCCAAAATGGTAAATTTTGCAATTTGAAATGGGACGGAGGGAGTATGTCCCTAAATGAGTGTCCAAATTTTATTTTAAGTGACATTTGAAAATGTCAATTTTTTGTACATTTTGGTAGCAAAGATTCATATTTAATAATTTTGAAAAGGGAAATGTTTAAATTTGTATTTAAATTTCTTTATTTTAAATTTATTATTTAGAAAATAATCTAAATCCTTTTATATTTATTATAGCTATTAGATTAGTTTGTTTAATAATTTTGATAAATTTATTTTATATATGATAATTACTTATTTTATTATATACTTGATTATTTAAAAAAAAATATTTTTTAAGAAAAAATATTTATTTCATTTTTAAACCTTTTGAGTTTCAAAAATTTCACTAAAGCCCTTACTAACTAATATCATTACAAATCCATCCATTTAGTCGATCACGTGCACAGCACATGGCACTTAACTGACTTTTCTAACGATTTCCGTCAAAAAGCCCTTAACTGCCAAAAAATTTAGATATTGAGCCCTGATCTAGCCAAAAAAAAAACCCAGGCCCCTTTTAGACGCACCCCCTGGAGTTCAGGCCCTAATCTGTCATTAACCCAAAATAAAATGCATCAAATATAATTAAGATTCGTATTTCAAATCCTTTACAAATACAATTGTACATGAGATCTTGTCTTTAAAAAAAAAATGCTTCATGATAAAATTATCATCAGTAGTTCTTTTTTTCATAGCCATATTTTGAGCAACCTCACATACTCCTTTCAAGATTTAAAAAGGGTTAATGACAATTTAGACCCTGAAGTATGATACCACCCTTCCAATCGAGCCTTGCATGTCTTTTTTCGCCAGATCGGACCCTGGGGTGATTCATTTTCGCCAGTTAGGGCCTTTTGACGGAATTCGTTAAAAAGTCAGTTAAAAAGCATGTGCCATGCACATGTCTAACAAAATTGGTTAGTTTGAAGTTGAAATTTCTTTCAAGGGGCTTAAATGACATATTCAAACTTAATAAGACTGGAAATCAAAATAATTATCAAAATATTAAATAAATATTTTTAAAAGTTATTTTCAAAGTGATAAATTAAAAAAAAAAAATCAAATACATAAATTTTAAAACAAAATAAAGTAATTACCACTATTTACAATAAATACTAAAGAATGTTACTATTTTTTTTTATTTTACCATTTTTTTTAATTTTATTTAAACTAAGTATTATGAATGAATTAATTTACTTATTGTTAGTTAACTTGAAATTGATAGTGTATTTAAATTTATGAATACACCTGTAACTGTGCTTTACAGTGTTGTACCATTTAAATTTTCAAGCTACTTACGGGTGTATTCATAAGTTTTACGGGTGTGTATAACACCACCCAAATAATTTTTAATTTAATTTTAACTGAAAATAAAATTATTTCAATATATATACTAACTACTTAAATGAAAGAAAATGATTGTTTGACCAAGAATCTTAAGTCGGGGGGGACAGAGGGAGTATATTTTTAGCAAATGCGTTATCCAAATCGTTTTTTACGTTTACCAAAGAAAATTATCATTAAATACTCTGATGCTCGGACTCTTTAATTTACTCCGCCGTAGCCGTGTCGGACAAACGTATTTTAGTCTTGTCGAGACAAGTCCGGCGAGGTAAACAAAAGAGTCTGAGTATCTTAGATTAAATAAATATGCAACATTTTATATTTTGTAATAGGAAATTAAAATAAGTTACAATCATTTATTTAGATTTTTTTTTTTTTTTTTTTTTTTGAAGAAAAAAAAAATATCTTAGAATAGCAGCCACCATCATCTTTAACAAACCCGGCCAAACCCCCACCCCTTTCCCACCATCCTTCCAGCTTCTACCCACCATTACTACCACCGCACCACCACACAACCACACCACCACCGCACCACCACCATCGGACACCCACCATTGACACCACCGACCAGCCACCATCAACACACCTCTGCCACCATCTCACTATCATTGTCAACACAATCTCAAAACCACCGGCCACCATTCAAACCTAGATCTGGGTAGACTCAAAAATCAAAAACCAGATCTAACAAATCATATTCGAAAATCAAAAACACCATATAAACTGGGAACTCAAATTATTGTAGCAAAATTGCACCAGAAAAATTCACAAAATCCAAGCAAAATCTGGACCGAATCGAAATAAACAACCTGGAATTCGAGAATGAGAAGCAGATTGGGAAGAATCTTAACCGAACGAACAAGAATTTCTAAAGAAATCTTAGCAATTGAAGGTCTTGCAGCAGCTCCATTTTCGGTACCAAAATCGAAACCCTAGCCTACAACCGCTGCCTCACAATCACATCCACCAGCACCTTCACCGCCACCACCACCGTCTTCGTCGGCGGCGTCGAAACCACCCGTCCCCATCTCTACAACGACGGTCGTCTCATAACCGTCGGCGTCGCCGGCGAAATTGGGAAGAAAGAAATCACCGGCCTCCATCTGGACGGAATCAGATTTAAGGTCAATGGCGGTGGAGGAACGAGGCGTATATTAACGGCGAATTGGGATTATAGGTTTAGGAGTTTAGCGGTGTCGGACTCGCTGGAGATGGAGTTGGATAGGGCGAGGAGAGAGAAAAGTGGGGAGGAGGGGGAAGGTGGGTGGAGTGATCACCATTTTTGGGTTTTTTTTTTTTTTTTTTTTCCTGGATAGGGAAAGAGGATGGGGAAAGGTTTATAAAGTTTTGAGTTTTTGTTTACCCCTCCCTTCAGTTTTTAGATATGCTATTTAACACCTTTAATAGTTAATCTTAATTCAAACAACTCAATTCCGTTAGTCACGTGCACGGCACATGCCTTTTAACTGACTTTTTAACGAATTCCGTCAAAAAGGCCCTAACTGGCGAAAATGAATCACCCCAGGGTCCGATCTGGCGAAAAAAGACATGCAAGGCTCGATTGGAAAGGTGGTATCATACTTCAGGGTCTAAATTGTCATTAACCCATTTAAAAATGATCATCCAAGGACATTTAAAATACATCTCAAGATGATTTCAATGTTTATGTTTCAAAAGTTTAAAATAGGAAATGGAAGAATTTATTCATACATCTTATGAGGTTGAATTTAATATATTTAGCTTTCATATTAAGGTGAACGACCTAAATATGCAACCTATTATTGATTTGGTTACAAAATTTATGCAACATACCACGAATTTACCTCTTAATCATATGTACTTTATCAATTTGTTACAATTTACGCAAGACCACTTAACGTCGTTAAAAGAATTAGGAAAAATTGCATCTATGATCACTCAACTATACACGAGAGTGGTTTTGATCACTCAACTAATTTTTTTTTGCGTTTAATAGCCTGAACTAATTTTTTTGTGCTTTCATGATCACTCTTACTAACTCCATAAAAAAAAAAAAAATCGTTAAATCTCCATGTGCTTATTCACGTGCCTTTTTTCAAAGGGTAAAGTAGGAAATTAATAATATAGAGGTTAAAGTGTTAAAACTAAAACTATTGGCTTAAAAATATAACTTTGCTTGAGGAAAAAAAAAACCACCCTGCAGTCATATTACAAACCCAGAAACCCTCCCTTCCCCATTTCTACCGGCTAGAGCCATCTTCTCCGAAATGAGGTAGGACGAAGGAGTCTGCAACCATCACCATTATACCACCACCACCATTAAACCACCCCCCCCCACCATCAAACCTTCACTAAGTCTTAAAAGTCATATTATTGAAACTTAAGAACTTCAAAAGCTCCAAAATTCAACAAATCATAAACTGATTCCACAAATCAAGAACTTCAAAATTGAAAACTCCAAATGGGATCATGTTTGATGCAAAACACTATTGCTCACACACACACAAACATAAATCAAACACAGACACAAACCTAAATCAAACACACACACACACAAATAAAAAATCAAACATGGACACACACGATACACAGACAGCCAAAACTCAAAACAAATTTGATTTTGAAACTAGATCTGGGATAAGGTAGGAGGGAGGAGGGAGCGACGACCTAGACTTAGGGAATTCTCGTCTGCGTTTCACTTGCGTCGAATCTAGATCTAGATCGACGGAAGCGATAGCGGTGTTCTTTAGGGAAGCAGAATGGTTGGTTGGAATGGAGAAGAATGTGGCAGGTGAGGAGCGAGGGAGGGTCAAAGCGGAGAGGAAAGTTATTCGCCGAAATAAGGAGGGGTTTAGGGCCGACGGGAGGGGTTTTAGTGAGAGGGAGGAGAAAGGAGAACAGGTGGTGGGTGAAGTTGGTCGTCGACGGGAGAAGATGGACGCCGGGGAAGATGGACGTTGCAGGAGAAGATGGATGTGGCCGGTAGAAATGGGGAAGGGAGGGTTTCTAGGTTTGTTAAAATGACTGGTAGGGTTTTTTTTGCTCAAGTATGTACTCCCTCTGTCCCATTTTAAACTTCAAAGTCAAAGCAAAATTTGTCAACTTCATTGCACTTTAATCATTGATTTAGAGAAAAGTTAATTATCCTATTGAAAAACTAAAAGTTACGTATGAGAATATTGATAATGGTGAATCAAAAACAATTTCAAAAAAAAATTACTAAGATTATTAATTATATATTATAAGTGTTTAGTCAAAGTACAATTAAGTCGACAAATTTTCCTTTGACTTTGAAGTTTAAAATGGGACGGAGGGAGTATATTTTTAAGTCTAGTTTTACTTTTAACTCTTTTAACCCCTATATTATTAATTTCGTATTTTACCCTTTAAAAAAAAGGCACGTGAATAAGGTGGAGGTTTAAAGAATTATTTTGGATGGAGTTAGTGTGAGTGATCATGGAAGCTCAAAAAAATTAGTTCAGGCTATTAAATGCAAAAAAAATTAGTTTAGTGATCAAAACCACTCATAGTGTATAGTTGAGTGATCATAGATGCAATTTTTCCAAAGAATGAACATAAATGTTAATATGGCATTATAGTCGTTAGATACACTAACGATAGAACACTAAAACAGTAAAAAAATCAAATTCAACACACCCATCTCTCAACCCACTTCAACCTCTTGTATCCATCTTCCAAAGCCTTCAAAACATGCACCACCAACACACCACCGTCGGCTCCCCGCCACCACCAACGCCAACACCAACAACACCACCACTATCAACAACCAAGAAAAATAAAATTCAAAAACACACAAAATAAAGTTCATTTTACCCCATCATCACCACCACCATCAACACCACCACCCACAAGCACCCCAAACCACCATCATTTGAATTCTAAAAACCCCATTTTAAAAATCAAAAACCCACCTCCTTTCTTTTTTAAAAAAAAAAAAAAAAAAAAAAAAAAACCATCAAACAGCCACCAACCCCTAAAGCAGGAAATTCAGATTAAAATTTCTCGTACCCAACACCCAAAATAAATTTCATTTCACCTCAATTAAGTGAAAATAGATTTCTAAAAAACCCTTCATTTGCGGGTGCCAGAGCTTATTACAGGCGGGAATGTAGGATTTGCGGTAGTGTTGGTTTGGTGCAGATCTGGCATCGCTGGCCATAGATGAAAAGTGTTATATTTTAGGTCGGAGGTCGGGTTTGGATCAGAAGGAGAAACAGAGGATAGGAAGATGGGGAGAAAGAAAATAGGGCAAAGGGGCGGGGGTGAGAAGACCGAGGAAGGGTGGGAGGTGCAGATCTCAGGTGGAGAAGTCGAGGAAGGGGAGAAGAGAACAATATGGTGGCAGATTGGGGTCAAAATTTTAGAGAGAGAGAGAGAACAAAGAGAAGCCTGAGGAAGAAGATGAAAAGGATTCTATTTTTTGTTAAAGTGAGTTCAAGTTCTAGTGATACTTCTTTAGATTTGTTAAATCCTTAACGGGTGTTAGTTTCTTAGTCAAAATAGTTTCCACCTCATCATTCCGTTTATAAAATCTAACGGGGTTGAATAAATTGTAATTAAATTTGAAAGTACATATGATTATGTTGTCATTTGAAAGTACATAATACTAAAATCCTATCATCTCTCACTAACAACCCTCCTTTTTCTCTAATTATATGGGTCACAAGCAATTCTACCAACGTCCAAGGGTCAAAATTACACACATGTTTTCCATGAAATTAAGGGGTCTCAGTGACATTTCTCCAAATTCGGAGGGGGGGATGCAATTGGCCCCTTAACACTTAATCTCTCTGTCTCTAATGTTAACATCAAGACTTGCTTGAGACTTAGTAAGAGATGAATAATTCTTATTTTGAGAAGCATGAAATGCAACTCAAAAAGAACGCTAGAGCACCTAGCAACAAGGAGGAAAATGTGCTAGAAAGAACAATTTAGAGGGAACCTAGGAAAACCTCAAAGTTGAAGCCGATCGATATATTGGTGCTAGTCTGCTAAAGTTGCAAAATTCAATGTGATACTAACAGTGCTCTGGAGCTACTAAATTTCTCCAATTACATAATTAACTGAATATGCATTTTGTCAAATAAACAAATGGTCGGGGTATGGATGGAAACATATCAGGTCAGCAAAAATTTAATTATCTGAGTGTGCTTTTAGGACGTGCCTAATACTAGTCCAAATGTTTTGTCTCACCAATTGTGTACCACAACTAATCCTACGACCGTGTATTGTCAGGGCTGATGTCATCACGATATCATGCATGATGGTAAGCTGGATTATTGTGGTACACAAAAAGTTGGGCAACACAATTGGATTCCTATGATATACACATACAAGAATTGAAAAATTAACACCATTTGTTAGTAAGGAACCCAACTTCAATAAAATTTTCATGCTTTCTGAGTCGAATCATATAATAGATGCAATGAACCTCAAACATATTGTATTCATGTATAAAACTTCTATCACAAACATAATTTTGAAATAATTTCACTATTTCACGATTGTAGTTTATATATTAATCTTTACAATAAATCTATGTATCTTACGTTCTTACTACACTATTTTGAAATAATTTCACTATTTCACGATTGTTATTTATAACAAAAACTCAACAAACTTGCACATCTCTACTATTGCTAAGATACATGCATGAAGCACAAACATAGACAGACACTCAAGAAGCACAATTTCCAAGTGTCATATCTACCAGAACAAAAACAATCCTGATAATACAATCTAAAAATAACATCAAAGTCATATGTACTATAAGAAACAAAACAAATCAGTTCATGGAATTACCATAAACAACTAAATGTACAAAGGGACATAATCAAAATAAGAAGACTTACCCCGCAGGGAATTTGCTATCTGCACGAGCTTCAACACGGAGCCACCACATCAACACTTTACGCCCACAGCTGCCAAGAGGCTCTACTGCAGAAGAGTCTTTCAGCAGATATAACGGACTATCTACATCCTCACCATCCCCAGCCACTGTATCCAAATCCTTTACCCATTCAGGCTTGTCATCATCTTCCTTCCAAACCAACCTGGAATTTAACACATACCCAGCCCACTCAAGCTTCCTGGGTAGCACAATTGCCCTATCACCAATATATCTGGCACTCTTTCGCACATATGGCAACGAATCAAATGTGTGCCAACCAACTAACTGATCAGATGAATTACAGGCCGGACCTTGTACTGGCAAACCTGACTTCTTCTCACCCACATTCTTTCGAACTTCTGATAGTTCTTCCTCAGAATGTCCAGAATGAGCAAGAATACCAACCGAAATAGCACCAATCCAATTAACCTTTTGGATCTCATCGAAAAGCTCCATACTATGCATATTACTATCATCCGCAAACATCACAATCCCATCAAGCCTCTCCTCTCTCACAACCCTAATCCACACACATAAAACTACAATAATCAAATTCATCATCAAAAATCTTTCAACAAGCACAATCAAAGAGCAATAATCATTAATTTACCTCAAGGCGTGCAGTCTCATTCGAGACTCCATCTTATGCCGAGCCTCCCAGAAAACCGGCATTTTATCCTTGAATCCAATGTGCTTAACTTGAAGGCCCGATTTCGCCAACAGAGAAGCAGTCTCATTTGTGGTTCCACCGGCTTCAACAACGATCCAAACGACTTTATAAGGTAAATTCATCAATGTATGCATCAAACCAGTCAAGTGCAGGGACTGGAAGGTTCTAACATAGGTAGGGGTAACCACGATCAAAGTTTTAGGGCTTTTGATACCGTACTGTAACCTTTGCTCTTGCTGCACCGTCTCAATTATCTTGTGAGCTTTCATAACTTCAGTCGGATTCGGATGCGGCCATGGCCGGATTAAGATCCCGTGCCGCCCAACAACCACTCGACTGCTCGAAACAGCTGTTTTATTTGATTCCAAACTGGAGAGCCGCGAGAGCGAAGTCGAAAAGGTCGTGGACGCTATAGATTCGGCGTAATCAGCGGCGGTCCGGAACGGCGTCGTGTAAACATTGGAGGTTGTATTAATGGCGGTGGGGGAGAAGAGAAGGAAGAAGACAAGACGGGAGAATCTAAAACCAAGGACGAGACTAATTAAGCAACACAAACAATGAATTAACAGCCAGAAAACAGCCGACGGAGATTTGGACTGGCCGTCAACCGACAAATCTAACGGAGACTGACCACGAAAGCTGTTGCTCCGGCGATTAGCATAGCTCTGCTGCAACGCCAACAGCTTCATTTCCTCTCTCTCTCTCTCTCTCTCTCTCTCTCTTCAAAACTTAGGGAGAGAAACAACGTTTGGTGTGAGAAATTTGAAGTAAAGGGGAGAGATGGGGGGTTTTGATTTGGTGGGTTTAGCTGTTGGGATCGATCAAAGAAAAAAGAGTTGTTTTATTCAAAATCAAATCAAATGATATTGCTTTGAGTTTACGGGTTTAAAATTGAAATCTAATTGAAATTTGAAGATTAGTTGATTTGTTTCTGTATTGAGAGAGAGTAACAATGGCGGACGGGTCCCAGAGAGAGATGGGTGGGTGGATCCATTCGGACATGATTGTTTGCTTCATTACAAAGGGAGAATGTGGAGGAAGAGAGAATCTAGGGTCAGGTCGTTAGGCCGGTGCGCCGGTGATGGCAAAGGTTATTATTGGTAGTTCTTTTATTTTGGATACTCGTTCGTCTCAAAACAAACTTCTCATTTTATCGTTTAGGCGTCCTATTGAAAATTCTCTTATTATTACTCCTAACAGAAAATATTCTCGATACTTTCTATCTCTTTCCCACTCACAACACAATAAATACCCACTTATAACTTATTATTCCCTACCACACTTTGTCTCTTCTTCTTACTTACACCACCTATTTTTCCAATGAGGTAGTCACCTGTACACCTGCCGCACGCTGTGCGACGGGGCCAGGCGACTTTTTTCCTTTTTTTTTTTTTTTGGTTTTTTTTTTCTTTTTTTTTTTTGTCACCCATAACATTTTTTCCTCTCAACAAAAGTAACACTTATTATAACGAAAATGTAACACTTTTTTATTTCAAATGTAACATTTTTAAAAAAAAAAATGTACCACATTTTTGCTGCAATAGATTAAAAGATAACATAAAAATTAACAACTAAACTAATGTCACAATTTTTATAAAGGAATGTAACACTCTTTTTTTCAAAATGTAACACTTTTTTTTCAAAATTAACATAAGATTGACAAACTAAACTAATGTTACATTTTATAAAAAATGAATGTAACATTTTTTTTCTCAATTGTAACAATTTATATTCTTAAATGTAACATTATATCTGAAATGTAACAATTTTTTATTGAGAAAGTAATAATTGAAATGCAAACCCAAATTTTTTTATTTTTTTTTTGTTGTAAAATTGATGTTACATTTGACTGTAAAAAATGTTACTTTTTGAATATGAAACTGTTACTTTTATTAGAACAGATTGTTACATCTCAGCTGACAAGCAACTCAAACTTTTTGTGTGTAAAAAAATGTTTTTTTAAAAAAAAAAAATCAAACCATATCATGACCTATATAGTTTTATTCGTCTCGTCGAGACGAACACAACGGTATTTTTAAAATTTTTTCTGAGTTATAAATCTCAAGATATAGCATTTTTAAGTTAATGGGGTTTTTTTTTTTAAAAATGACACGTGTCACAACGGGAGAGGGGGAGGAGCTGGAGCCGGACGGGTTTTCCATGGAGCGGGCGGGCCGACCCGTGGGCATACCCGCCGCACGTGGTGCGGCCGCCGCATTTGAGTTTTTGTCTTTTCCAATATCTTTCTTTAATTCTCATTCCTAAAATTCGGTAAGAAATTTGTTTTGAGGCAGATAGTATGAATATTAACCTTTCAAATTAATCAATGTATTACTATATTATCATTAATTTCGCTCTAAATTCCTTCAAACATCATTAATTTCTAAATTAAGCAGATAATCTCCTAACTTAAATTAATAAGGCATCTTTATAATAACTTTCGTAGTTAAGAAACTCTTTTTTCTTTTTCTTTTTTTGAAAAAAAAAAGGTTTTTACTTTATACATACATTATTTGTATCTTTGTAGAATTATACCTAAATGTATATATATATATATATATACTCCCTCCGTCCCACCTCACTTGAGACTTGTTTTCATTTTGGTCCGTCTCACTTCACTTGAGACTCCCCAAAATGATAATCTTTTTATAATTTTATATTCAATATACCCCACTCACTCATTCTCTCTCTTTATTTTCCACCACACAATTCATTCAACCAACCTACTATTAACCCCACTCATTCTCTCTCTTTATTTTTACCACATATTTTCCTTATTTTATTTTTTTTCCTTAGTTATTGCGCCCACCTCTTAGGTCTCAAGTGAGGTGGGACAGAGGGAGTATATATATATATCGTGAGAACCGTGAAACTTAATGTATCCAATGATGTATCCAAGTGCACATTGGATACATTAGTTTTTACCTAATGTATCCAAGTAATATATCCAATGATGTATCCAAGTGAACCATTGGATACATTAGTTTTTTACCTAACAGTGTTACTCCCGTGCGATGCACGAGGCGTAACACGTTCTTTGCCCCCCCCCCCCCCCCAAAAAAAATGTAACAACTAAATATTAAATGATAAAGTAGAATTTGGTGAGAAACGATAAATATATACTATACTATACATAATAAGCGCTAATGTATCTAAACATTGTGGAACACCCCTTTAAATAAGACATTGTCAGTGGAAGAAGTATTGACAGTTAATCATGTTTTTACTTTTTTTGAAGATTAATCATGTTTTCTTCAATTCAGTTAATTTTTGTAACTCAAATAAGTTAGACACTCATCAGGCAAAAGAATATTGATTGAGTATGTGAGACCAGTAACAATATATCAAAGTAAACTATTTTATAATAATTTTTGAAAGATCTATTATTTTCAAAAAAAAATAAAAGAAAAAACTTTTAAAAAAAAAAAAAAAACACTCTTATGGCGAAATTGAAATTGTAATACCAAGGGAGCAAAATATTGATATTTGCTTAAGTTAAAAGGTTTATTAAACAAAATATTTCATACTAAAAGTTGAATACACTAACCGACATGTGTATCCAATCTTATGTAGTCTTTCGAAACACACCACAATTGTTAATTTAATTTACCAAAGCTTTCTTCTTTTAGCCAAGCTGAAAGTTATAATGGGAGTAATTTATTAAAATAAAATAAAATCTTATTTTGTTATAAATAAATCTCAAATAGTATTTTTCAAAAAAGATACAGCCTAAAAAAGAGTGGGGGTAACTGTCTCCAAAAACTGTCATCTCTTCCTCTCTCTCTCTCTCCTCGTTTACAATCCTCCATTGTTGTACCTTTTGTTTTCTTGTCTGATCTCTTACAATTATTTGTAATCTCTATCTTGAGATTACAAATAATTGTTTGATGATCTCAATTATATTTTCGTTGTAAGTTTGTAGGTTTTAATAAATATTTGATTGATTTGTCCGTAGTAATCAATCAAACCTGTTAATTTGTTCATCCTTTTCATTTTCTTTTGTTTATTGTGGATTTGGTTTTTATTGTGGATTTGGCTTTGTCTCCTTTGGTGAGACCCTTTGTTTTGTCTCCTTCGTGAGATCCTTTATGTGTTTGTTGGCTTGTTGTGTTTGTTGTCGTTCCCTGCAATTGCAAATTAAACTTCAATGACGAATCTCGCACCAGCCCAGGACAAAAAGGATGCCATTGATGTTGCTGCACAAGGATGTTTCGTGGATTTTGGAATGTTTGGTGGACGATTCTTCGTCGACCCGGATTCTTCATGTCAAGTACTCAACGCTAAATTTTATCCGATGGGGGTTTTCTTAAATGTCGAGTTGAGGCAGTTTCCAAGTTCTACTTGGAGTAGGATCCGTACGTTTCAAGATTTATTTCGAAATTGTCATTCTTGTAAGTTAAGAAATGGGTCCATTACGAATATTTGGGGTGAGCCTCCGGCTTTTGTGGAGTGCCGTATCTATTCTTATGATTAATGCAATTGAAGTTGTGGTGTTTCGAAAAAAAAAAAAAAAGATACAGCCTAAAAACACTGCAGGTGAATACCTTTCAAAAAATAAAAACACTTCAGGTGAATACCATTCAAAAAAAAAAAAAAAAAACGTGAATATTGAGTGAGTATTCATTTCTCACTTTGTTTCTATTGATATATTATATGTAGAAGTAATTATCTTTGGGGTGGACTAGGGTGCGACGGTCGCATGGCGTGCGACCGTTCCCGCCAAATTCTATTTTTTTTTTCGTTTTTTTTCCAGCCATTTCTTTCTGCCAACAAAAGTAACACTTTTTATAAAGGAAATGTAACACTTTTTTCTCATATGTAACACTTTTTTCTCTTCATAAATTTACCACAATTTTGCTGAAATAAATGAAAGATAACATAAGATTAACACCTAAAACTAATTTAACATTTTATAATAATGAATGTAATCTTTTTTTTCTCAATTGTAACACTTTTCTAGGGGGGTTTTCATTAAAATTGAAATGCAAAACCGATTATATACATGATTTTTTACTTTTTTTTTTAAAAAAAAATGTAACATTTAACCTATAAACTGTTACATTCATCTATATAACATGTTACAATCATATATACACTGTGTTACATTCAATTATTACTATTCCTAACCACAAAAACTATTTATATTATTTTGCAAAACTGCTGTTATAGCATACAATAAAGTGTTACTTTTTTAAGACCAAACTGTCACTTTCTTCATAAGAACGTGTTACTTCTCAGGAGACGAGCAGCCCATTTTTTTTTTGTGTGTTAAAAATTATGTTTTTTTTTTTAAAAAAAATCCAAAATATATCATGACCTATCTAGTTTTGTTCGTCTCGTTGAGATGAACACACCGGTATTTTTAGATTTTTTTTTCGACTTCAAAATCACAAGATATTGCATTTTAAAATTATGGGAGGTTTTTTTTTAATGAGTGTCACGTGTCGCGCCCTGGGAGGAGGGGGGGCTGCTGGGCGGGTGGGGCGCTGGATCTGGGCGGGTGAGGCGGGTTTTGACCCATGGAGGATCCGTCTCACATGGTGAGACGGTCTCACATGAGTATTTGTCATTATCTTTTTGTAAGTCTCTTGTGAGACCGTCTCATGTATGAGATGAATCTTGATGAGAGAGTAAATGAGTTTTCCCCGCCCCGCCTATAGGAGGCAAACCATTTACTCTCTCAACAAAACTCGCCTCATATGTAATACCATTTCACATAAATTTTTGTCATTATTTTTTCATATGAATTTTCCAAATCCGAAAAAAGTACTTTGTTCTCATTTAAAAATATTAAACAAAAAATAAATAAATGGATTCAAAAATAAAACCATATATTTCCAAAGAAGAAAAAAAACCTTTACATCTTAAAAAAAAAAAAAATAACCTTCATACAATAACTTAAAACTACTAACAATCAATCCCGAATTATGGTTTCGGATAGCTTCTTAATAAACATATTTATATTCCTTCAAAAAAAAAAAACATATTTATATGTATATACGTATAATTTTTCGTACTTATCTATTTTTTGGTAAATAATTTAACTTTGTCAAAAATTATTGAAGAAAGGGAAAAATGTAAGTCAAAATAAATTGATAAATATAATTTTCAATATTATTATTGCTATTTAATTATTTTTCATTATTTACGGCTTTAAAATTAACCAATTAAGTTTACACAATTCTCTTAATTGCCTCCCATTTCCCCAACTCCATCCCACTTCCTCGTACGTCGTAACCATCTCCCATAACTTCACCAATTTTTTTCAAAACCCTCCTTTAATTAAGCCTACAATCTCGGATTTTTTACTTTTTTTTTTCCTGAGAGGTAGCCTAAAATTCGGCATATTAATTATTCTTACGAATTTGGCACGTGCTAAATCTTTCGTCAATTCTGAAAAAAAAAAAAAGAGGGAAATAATAAAAAAACAAAAATAGCAAATGAAATTATATTTTAAAATGACTATGTTTCTTTCAAAAAAAGAAAATGAAATTATATTTTTTCTGACCTCCAAAAAGCATCCAAAATGTGAGAATAAAAATATTACAATATCCTTCAAAAAATATTACAATATAATATCATAACTTCGAAAATACTAATGTTTTCTTTTTTATGAGGAGTGTATGTTTAGGCAACACAGGTGAAGTGTTAATTTTTTTAAAATATGCAAATTAGTAAAGGCTTTCATTTCAATCAGTTTAAATAAAAAAACTTGAGCAAGGAAAGTTTTTGGAATGAATCTGCAACAAAATCATTTCAAAATCATTCACCTACTCCGTATTAACTGAACGACTTTTAATACACCATCCATATATTTAAGTTATCGTTCTTGAAACCGAAAAAGAAACGAAAGTATATAATATATGTTTCATAATTGATTTTAGGATTTAGGTCATATGATTCAAAATTGAAAAGAACTATTTATGTGGAGGGTTTCTCCATAAATATAATATCTTATTTTTGGAATTTAAAAATATGGTAATAAGTACACGAAAAATGCTCAACTATAACAAAATCAACTCATCTCTTAAAAATTACCTTACCGTGTTTAAAACATTTCAATTTAAAAAATCCTCAACTCTAACAAAATCACCTCATCTCTTAAAACGTTTAGTTATGTTCTCAATAACTTTTCGCTTACCATTTTATACCCTCTTTCTCTTTTCTCATACCCACAACACCTAATTTTCAAAGATTTTTTTCTAATAAAATATTAACTTTTTTATTTCTTAAAACTTTTTCTAATAAAATATTTATTTTCTTAATTCTCGTGTAAGAATAGAAAATGCTTTTTTGAAAAAGAAAGATGGTGTTACAATGAAATTCTTTTTGATTCAAAAAATATATTTTTCTCTTTAGTTTTCATATTGTCCAGCACAACCATCCATAACCTTTTTAGGCCTGTATTCTCGCTTTATTTTTTCTCCCATGAGCTTAATTTAAAACTTCCACAAAAATCTTTTATCTTATTTTATGAATATAAGAAGATAAGAGAACCCAGCCACATAAAATCTCTCTCTCTCATCTCACTTCACATATCGATATAATATTAGAAAGCAGAATCATTTAGAGCTCTCTCATTGTGCCACCTCATAATGATGACTCATAATACCACTTGGCACATTTCTATAATTCTATTGGTAAGCATATTTTGATGCTTTCAACAACAAAAAAAAAAGAAAAAAAAACTTATAATAAATTCGGCTGGCTTGCACTAAAAATATAGTGAATTTGAAATTTAAATTTCAAATTTGGAAGCTTATTAAGGAATGGATGTAATTGATTAAACCATATCCTAAGTTAGCTAGAAATTCAAATATTTGAATTTATTGATTACAGAATTAAACTTCATTCAAAGAGATTTAAAGGTATGATTAATTTACCCTTTATATACTTAACTTTTTTTGATATACTATAATTTAAAGGAATATTTTTGAATACCAATTCTTATCAAACGCCAATCGAATTTAATTAGTTAAAAACATGTTAATTAAGGAAAGGATTGTAGTATAATTTGGAATTAAGAAAAGGATTGTATTATATAAATAAAAAATAAGGAAATGATTGTATTGTATTATATAAATAAAAAAATAGGGAAATGATTGTATTGTAATTACTAACAAAAAAATATGAGATTGCAGGTAAATCATCTTATATTAAACTTTAATATTTTACATTTCCCTATTGTAGTAATTAAATTTTCTATCTCATTCATTGTCTAAATCTATGTAGGTCGGTTCCTCTTCCTCTTCTGATGCTATGGAGATAAAAAAAATTTGTTGAATGAATACTACGGGTAGGAGATGGTGATGTTGGTGAAGAAAATGATGGAGAAGTTGATATTAAATTACCAGATGATATTTTAATAACGGATACAGCTAATCCTATTGCAACTATTATTCAAAACACGTATCCTGACATATTACATAATATGGGTATTGATGGTTTTTTTTCCTGGATAGAGCAATTTTGGCACCAACTAATGAGATAGTAGATACTATCAATGATTATGTGATGTCACTGTTGCCCGGTGAAGAAGTGTTGTATATGAGTTCAGATAGCATCAGTAAGGAGGACGGAGATATTGCTGGCCACGAGGATGTATTTTCTGTTGAGTTTCTTAATACGATTAAATGCTCGGGCTTGCCGAACCATTCCATACGTCTAAAGGTTGGGTGCATAGTCATGCTACTCAGAAACATTGATCAAGCTTCGGAATTATGCAACGGAACGAGACTGATAGTTACAAATCTGGGAAAATATATAGTTGAAGCAAGAATACTCTCTGAAAAGAATACTGGTATGAAGGTGTTTATGCCTAGAATGATGTTGAGCCCATCCGATTTGACAAAATTCCCAGTTAAATTCCAACGTAGACAGTTCCCATTGAATGTTTGCTTCGCTATGACTATAAATAAGAGTCAGGGATAGTCCCTTTCTCATGTAGGGATTTACCTTCCTCGACCTGTATTTAGTCATGCGCAGTTTTATGTGGCAATCTCGAGAGTTACAAGCAAAAAGGGGCTCAAAGTTCTGATTTGTGAAAAGGACGGTCAAACGAGCGATGTGACCACTAATGTGGTCTATAAAGAAGTTTTTCACAAATTATGAGGTAATTCTAAATTTATAAACATTTATACTTGCAATAATTCATTTAATAGACATAACTTTAATGTGTGTATTGGTTTGTAGATATCAAATTCAAGTTAATGTGGTTGCTGCTAAATGGGTTGTATAGTAACTATGTTGTTACTTTTGTATAAGACTTAAGGTTTGTGATATATGACTTATTAATTTTGTATTTGGTCATGTATTCATGAGGTTAGTTGAATTTTAGTTAGCTACAATAATTTGTTTGTATTGATTAGTTGTAGATTATTATCCAACTATTTCAGTTTCTAGTTTTCGGTTTCTATGCACATTTACGATTATTTTCCAAATCGAAGCTGCTTATCCAAATATAATGTTCATGATTTTGAATGATCTTTTATTTCGTGCAGTGTGTTAGTGTTTTGACTTGAAGGCCGAGTTCGGGGTACTGACTGGCGAAGGTGGTGATTTATTACTTCCTTTTAATTTTATTTAGTCAATCACCTGAATGTGGTCCTGATCACCGAGTTTATTACTTCCTTTTAATTTTATTTAGTCAATCACCTGAATGTGGTTCTGATCACCAAGTTTATATCTAAGTAGCAGAAGTTAATGATTGTATGGTGTTGGTTGTCCCTGTTGAATGCTTAAGCTATCAACAAGATTTGTAGAACTTAATACACTTAGCTGGGCAATGACAGAATTTTCTGTTTCAATTTGAGAACTGTAACGAAAGAAAGAGGTAGAATGTTTTAGAAGTACAAACTATTCTAGGGTTGCTAATACTTCCACTTTGTTAGTCATCCTTGGACATATATTTTTTTTCCTAAGAATCATGAAAACAGTTTTCTCCTTTGGTGATGTCTCTCCAGCAAGCACTGAGTCACTCAAACACACCAAAGTAGGAGAAATTTTCGATTCTGGTAATTCCGCTGCTAAAATTTCATGATGTTTACTTTGTCCAATAATTTTTCTCCACCTTCTCCCCCTTCCCTACTCTGGTCACCCTCTCTCTTTTGTACCCCCTCCCCCAAATTGATTTTTTTATTATTATATACTATACTATGTTTTCTGACTTAGATTTAGCAGTCCATTATTGATTATGGTTACTGAATCAAAGACAGAATATGCCCTATGAAACATCTGCAAATATGATTGGGTTTGCTAAAGTGAATGTTTGGTCTCATCCTGCAGATTTTCTGAGATCATAATTGATTTGGAAAACGAGAGCTTGATTTGGGGAGTGGTCTGTGGAGCTGTTGCGCTTCGGGTAGAATGAATGAGAAATATTCTTAAATTGACACTCCATCCCAAAATGATCAAGGACAAATTTAAACATCCATGTTGGGGGGGCACATTTGCAATTATTTTGCATTTGTGATGGACCTTTGATCCTAAATTATTTCCTTTGTCAGTTGTTCTGTGTAATGCTTCTCATCACTATTTCTTTACATCACAGGCAGTTTTCTCTCGATAGAGGAGGACGGTGCTAACTCAATTTGGGACGAAAGAGTATGAATTATAATTTAGCACTGTGTCCATGAAGTCTTAATGGATGTTTCACTTTCATTGTAAGTCTGAGGGCTTCAAATATCTTGCTTTTTCCGTTTCTTTTCTTCTTTTTTGGTGTGTGGCTGTGGGTGTGGATAGGATGGGATGATATGCGCATATATCATATTTACATTGTTTAAGTGAATGCTTCACGTATGTATGGTTTTTTACATGGAGCTCTTGGGTTACATGAAAAGATAGTGGGCAGTGTGTATTGGAATAAGTTGGGTTATAAGAAAACAACATTCATTGTCAAGCTCATCCTCATCTTGATGTTAACATCATCGTTGGACTTTATATAGAAATGTAGATCATGGGGGGTTTATTAATGAAAAATGTCAAATTTGAAGATCATTAAGGGACGTAGGGAGTATTTTTTTTATTCTTAGCATTACTATGCTCCCGTCGAATCTCGACGGGTTACTCACTAGTATTAAGAGTACCCCACACAAAATCCAACCATTTCTCATCTCATCACATTTAAACCTACCCCCTCTCACCGCAAACAATGCGGCGTTGCCTGCCATACCCCTTTCTTACACTATCTTTTTCTTCTTCTTCTTCTTCTTCTCCCTCACACTTCTGCTCCAATCTTCATCTCCGACGCTTACTATACTTAGAATTCATCACCGCCGCCTTGCGTCGCCGCTGCTGTAGCTTTGACTTCCCAATTATCGCCTTCATCTTCAAAGGTCGTCCATCTCCCTTCCCTTTTTCTTTTTGTGTGTTATTCACTCTCCCTCTATTTGTATGTGTGTATATATGTTACTGTTCATATGTGCTCGTGTGCGTTTTTCAAAGATGATGGACCAGATCTAAATATTTATCTAAATCTTTGTATGTAGATCTGGTTGTGGATACTTATACGTGTATGTGAGTGTGTAACATCTTAGACTTAAGTGTGTGCGTGCATGCGTGTGAGATCTCAGATCTAGTGTCTGAGTGCATGATTGAATTCAAATTTCTGGTATTGTGGGTATGAATAACACACAAAAAGAAAAAGGGAAGTGCAAAAAGAAACCAAGGACTCTTGGTTTTGCAGAATTCAAAATGCATGTAAGATCTCAGATCTCAGATCTCTGTGTTCTGTACTTACAGCGGTGGTGGTTTTGCAGGGGTCATGGGAAGTGCAAAAAGAAGCCAAGGACGAAATGGTTTGAGCATTTGGTGAAATCATGAGACGGTGATTGACTATGTTGAGAGTGGTAAGGACTCTTGGTGGCGTGGCGGTGGGCTGAACTGTAGTTGTGACTGATTGTTGTCGTGGCTTTGATCGGTGGTTAGGGAAGAAGAAGAGTTTTTTTTTTTTTTGAAAGAGGGGAAGAAGAAGAGTTAATTTCCTTGATCTTAGATTTGGGGATATGGATATGGTTGCTCGTTTTATCAAAACAACCGTTTGCCTAGCCCCTTGTTTTGATTCAAATTCAAAAATATAATTTTTAAGCATGTATGTGTTGTCTTTCAAAAAAAAGAAGAAGCGTGTATTTGTTGGAACCTACGTGAGAGAAGTGGCAATTATACATATTGTGAGACACTTTGAGACAGCTGTTAACCATATACATAGCAAAAGAGGACACGTGCAATACAAACAATTAATAAATGATAGTCAGACCAGTTTTTAAGAGAGCCAGACCACTTTTCTATTTGGAGCAACTGGTGGACCCTTTCCATGTTTAGAAACTTTATCTTGTTGTTATATAGTTATAGATGTATCCAATTTCTCACGGTTCTCACGATATTTAGGTTCTCACAGGAGCACGACCATATATATATATATATATATATATATATATATATATATACTCCCTCCGTCCCACTCGAATTATGACAAATTTCTATTTTGGGTGTCCCATTCGAATTAAGACAACCCAAAAATAGAAGTATTTTATTTAATGAGACTCACATTCACACTCACAACTAGAGCCGTCAATTTGGGCTGGCGGGGCGGGGCGGGCCCATCCCACTACAGTATATATATATATATATATATATATATATATATACTCCCTCCGTCCCACTCGAATTATGACAAATTTCTATTTTGGATGTCCCATTCGAATTAAGACAACCCAAAAATAGAAGTATTTTATTTAATGAGACTCACATTCACACTCACAACTAGAGCCGTCAATTTGGGCTGGCGGGGCAGGGCGGGCCCATCCCACTACAGCCCGCCTTCAAACGGGGCGGGGTGGGCTGGCCCAAATTCTCTACGGGCCAGGAAAATTCAATCCCAACCCAACCCACCTTGGGTTGTGGGCCAGACGGGCCAAGCGGGCCAAAAGCCCAATATTTGTTAAACTTTTTTTTTTTTTTTTTTTTTGGTGAATATGCTGACTGTGAGCATAAATAAGTTATGCTGCATACAAAGTTATAAGAACAAACTGGAACCAAAACAACATGGAACCATAAAACTGAACTGAACCTTAGGTGAAAAAACTGGAACCAAAACAACATGGAACCATAAACTGAAGTCTGAAACAAGAACAAACTGGAACCAAGAACAAACTGCAACAAGAACAAACTGCAACAAGAACAAACTGGAACCCCCAAAAAAAAAAAAATACACCAAGCATGATTCAAGGTTACTACAATCTTCAAGTTACACACCAATGCAACATGGAAAGAACAAATAAAGTACACCATTACTAACAGTGTATCACCAAGACAGCAAAAAAACTGCTGCACCAAGCACGAGTCACACGACTAACAGTGTATCACCATTCACCAACAAAAGTACAAAACCAACAAAAGTAAAAAACTGCTATCAAACAAATGTAACCTTCATTACTCACTGCTGTCCACAAATCATAAGTTAAACAAATTCTATTGGGAGTATCTTCCAAAGCTTTCTTAAGTTTTGCTTTCTCTCTCAAATATATTGCATTAATGTCTGAAACAACAGTATTTCTAGAGATGCAACGAAATTCAGGATTTAAATACTTCACAAATCTTCGAAAACCATCATACTCAACAAAAGAAAATGGCAAATCATGCTTAATTATTGCCTCTGCTAATAGGTCACGTGCAATTCTTTGGTCAAGTTTTATGGTTTTAATCTTCCCCTCATAATCTATAACCATTTGACCTATGTCATTATACTTCAACTTGGGACATTTTGGAAGATGACGTCCCAAATGTGAAGTCCCATATTCTCTCCCACCACACTTATATTCTTTGTTACACGCTATACATCTGGCTCTTGCAATTTTATCTGGATTATCAAAGTGTTTCTTAAAATAATTCCACACATCAGAATATTCTTTACCAGTTTTACCAGACACAGCCTTAGGTCGTTGCTCACTTGTTTGAGTAGCGTCTGCGTCGGTGATTTCTACGTCCTCCTCAGCTTCATTGTCATCATCCACATTGATACTTCGATTAACCGAGCTAGATGCCATTTCTGAAAAGAATGATGCAAGAGAAACAGTCATTACAATGGTATTCTACTAAAATTCATCCAAATAGTAAAATCAAACATTTAGGGAAAATACGATTACTCCTTCCTTCCAAAACATAACGATTGTCACAGAGCACATGTAAATCCAACTAGACTAACACAAATTCAAAACATAATACATCAGGGTGTCAATTTATTTTGAGAGTGGGTGTTGGGTATGCTTATCTCTTAACCCTCCTAATTTTGTTAGAATTGATTGATACCATCACCTAAGTATATATGGACTTTAGGACCCTATGTAAGAAGTTTTATAACTTCAATTTTTTAGCCTAGTCCATTTCATAGTATAGGCTTAGAATATAGGACTTGGAGTGAAAAGGAATGAAGATCTAAGCAAGACAGTGGTCACTGCGCAGGACACCACTGCGCAGGTCTCTCCTGCGCAGCATTCTATCTTGCTCAGTTTTCGATGCATTCAGATCACCTTACTTGGAAAACGCTTAGAAGATGCACGCTTATTAAAAATGCTGAGGTGTGCAATCGACAAAGCAAGCACACTCAGCAGATCCAACAGTGGAGACGCGCTCAAGAGAAATATATCAAATGAAGACAACTGTCAACCTTCTAGAAGAAGCTTTCGAATTTGGTCTTCATGCTCAGTCTCCAATGGCTCTAAAATACATGCGCACCAATCATATTGTGCCAGGTCATCAACTTTGATCAGAGCCCAAACGGCTATAAAGGACACCTGCGTACCAATCATATTGTGCCAGCTCATCGTCCTTGCTAAGAGCACCAACGGCTAGTTTTAAGCTCTCTGCTATAAATAGCCTGCTCATCTTCATTTCCAAGTTGCTAGAGTTTGTGCTTTCTAATATCTTTGAAGTTCTGAAGATTGCTGCTTACTATTCCCAGATTCAAGATCAACCTTCAAACCTTCATACCTTCAAACTCCTGCCCAGATCCTAAGCCTAAAATCACCAGAATTCTTCCTGCTCCTCATCTCATAGATTCATAGAGCCCAGAATTTTTGAACACACACACACCTCTTGAAGCTTCGATCATCTAGATCTTACTTCTTGAGATACACCGGTTTAGTCTAGGATTTGCTCTTCATAGATCATAGATCTTTGAGATAGTTTGTTTTACATTGTTGTATCTTGTAACTCTCTCATATAATAAGATCTCCGTTAGAAAATACAAGACTAACCATCTTGGTAGATGACGTAGATCTTTCATTGATCGAACCTCTCCAAATAGCTTATTCTTTATTCTCGCTATTTATTTCCTTCTTAATCATTTCTTAATCACTGCTTTGATCTTATCAGATTGCTATTATTGCTGCTGTGTTTGTTATTGCTTATTGCCTCAGAACATTTTATCCAACTCTTTAAGCCAAAACTTAGCGCGTGCGTTTTTATCTCTGCGCAGCTTTTTCTTGCGCAGGTGCTGCTTTAAACTTCCGCTGTGCATTTCACACTCTTGCTGCGCGCTATACTTAGCCAAAATAAGAGTTGTGCGCATAAGCCATTGATTTGCAAAAGGGTTTGAAAAGAATTTTAAAACGCTATTCACCCCCCTCTAGCATTTTTCATACCCTTGTTGCCCCTTTGGGACCAACAAGTGGTATCAGAGCAAACACCTTCATAAAACTTGTTCTGTTTTTCAAGCTTAACAGCTTGGGTGCCGATTCAAGATGGCTTCAAAATCTTGGGCAATGGCTAACTATTCACATGTTCCAGTTCTGAATGAAGATCACTTCGAAATCTGGAAGCACTGCTTGCTCACTCATTTTTCCTCTATCGACGAGATCCTCCACGACATCGTTCTTGAAGGACCCTACATTCCAATGAAGGCCAATCCAGATGCTGCTACCAACAAGGATAATCCTACAATCAAGAAGGCCAAAGGGGAATGGACCGATGAAGAAAAGAAATAGGTTGGATCGATGGAAGAGCTAGAAACATCATTCTCAGCACTCTAGACCTCTCCACGCACAATCAAATTGTGAGCGGTGGAACTGCAAAGGAACTATGGGATGCTATTGAATGATATGTGAATGGAGACAAAGTAAGCAAGGAAAACAAAAGATTTGTGGTGCAAAGAAAATTCAACTGCTTCATGAGAAAGGATGGTGAAACCTTGAGACAAACTTATGATCGCTTCTGTGCTGTTGTAAACTCTTGTAAATCTCTTGGAACTACCTTCACCAATAAAGAAGTCAATTCTCAATTCTTAGATGCGCTAGGTTCCAGATATGTGCACAAGGCAAGTCATCTGGAAGATTCTGGATTTCTAGATACTTGGCCTCTGCGCAGCTTATACGCTAACTTAAAAGTGTATGAGCTAAAGCTTGATCGAATCGACGAAACTGAAGGCAAAGGAAAACTTGTTTCCTACATTGCGCAAAAGGAACCTGCGCCTGCTCAAACCTCGGACAAAGTCTCTACTTCCTCTCTACTTGAAATGGATGATGATGGTTTCGCTATGTTCGTTAAGCGATTCCAAAAATTCAGGAAATTCTCTAAGCCAGGATCCTCAAGTAAAACTCCAGCTAAATTCTCTCGTGGCAGAGACTCAAAGAAAGATGAAGATTTAGTCTGCTACAACTGCAGAAAGCCCGGTCATTTTGCTTCAAAATGTCCTACTCCAAAATTTGAGTACATGAAGAGGAATACTGCGCAGAGATCATCAAAGCAGCGTGGAATGATTGCTGAAGAAGACGGCGCAGAAAATGAACTGAAGACTTGGATAGAGACTGACACTGAAGACAGTGATGATGATGACTCTGAGGATGGACTACTCTGCTTGGTGGCCAATGCTGATGCTGATAGTGATTCAGACAATGATCCCGATATGGACACAAAGGCTGCGCTAAGGACAATTCAGAAGAAAGGTCCCACTATCACAGAACTGGTGGAAATGGGACATCTGACTCCAAGCAGACAGAATGGCAAGTACTTGTTTGCCAGAGCAGACCTATCAAAGAAATTTGTAGCTGCGCCTCCGCACAAAGAATCTCTTGAAATTCCTGCTGAAATTGTAATAGAAAAAAATGAATCTGCTGCTGAGCGCGAGTCTATTTTTCAGCAAGCTGAAAAGGTAATCAAGAAATTTAATTCTATGAAAGAAGCAGTGGAATTATCAATTGAAGAAATTTCACAGCTTAAGACGCAGAAAACTCTTTTAAGATCTGAGATCACCCTCCTTAAGGAGCATATTAAGAGCATGACTCCTCTTACTGAAAAGAACCGTTTTCTTACAGATCAAAATGCGCTATTTAAAGTAAGAAACGGAGAATTGGCTGCTCAAGTAGCTGATCTCACAAAGATCACTGATGAGTGGACCAAATCTTGTGTCACTATGGACCAAATTCTAGAATCCCAAAAAGCCAGTAGAGACAAGGAAGGCTTGGGGTTCTCAACTAGTGATAACTTTAAATGCGCAGTTTGCTCTGAAAAGGAAAAGGAGTTTACACCACAGCAAACTTTTGAAATTCCTAAAGCAAAGCACTCTGCTTCAATGGGTAAAAGACAGGAGAAAGTCCAGAGACAAAATTTCCATTATGTCTACCCAAAAATGCAAACTGGGAAAGCCAAGGGTAAGGCTAAAGTTGAACCTACGCATGATAACTCATATTCTGACTATGGTTGCGCTTCAACTTCAAACGTCAAATCTGCACAAAAGGGTCATGCGCATGAAAGCCATGCGCCTCAACGCCATATGCGCATTCTTAAGAAAAACGCACCCAAACCTCAGAAAATGATATTTGTCAAAGCAGGTTCATCTGATCCAGTAAAGAATGCTGCGCCAAAGAAAAGTAAAGAGTTTGTAAAAACCCAATCTATAAGTGGCTTTTATCATTATGTTGTGTGTGATGGTTTAGGCCACAAGGCTGCAGAATGCCTTTTGCGATTTTCTCCTAATGCCAAGGGACGTAAAAATCCTAAGGTCAGACAGGAGTGGGTTGTCAAAAGTTGCTAACTCTAGGACCCAAGAATAAAGGGGACCTGCGTTCTTAATGTCTATTTTTCAGGTCTCCTACTTCACTGCGCACTCTTCACAAGCTAAAGCGCATATATGGTACCTCGACAGTGGATGTTCTAGACACATGACTGGAGATGTCACTGCTCTTGAAGATGTGCATGAAGGAAGAGGTCCCTCTGTAACTTTTGGAGATAACAACAAAGGGAACATAGTTGGATATGGAAGAATCAGAAAAGATAAAGTGTGCATTGAGAAAGTTGCGCTCGTAGAAGGTCTCAAGCACAACCTGCTCTCCATATCACAATTCTGCGATAAAGGTTTGGAATGTCACTTCACTGCAACGCAATGCTATATCAAAGATGGCATATCCAGACTGACTTTTCTCACAGGGACTCGTAAGACTAATGTTTAAATTATTGATCTTACTGCTATAGATTCTATCACTAATCTCTGTTTTGTAGCAAAGAATGTAAGTGAAAGCAGCTGTCTATGGCATAAGCGCTTAAGTCATTTGAACTTCAAGTATTTGGCTAAGCTAGGAAGGGAAAATCTTGTCAAAGGACTTCCCAAAGTAGCTGACCAACATGACAGAAAATGCGCAGCATGCTAGCTCGGTAAACAACCTAAGCAGTCTTTCTCCAGCAAGATTGCCTCCTCAACTTCCAAATGTTTACAACTGCTTCACATGGACTTGTTTGGACCGGTCACCACCGCGAGCATTGGAGGAAACAATTATACTTTAGTTGTGGTGGATGACTACTCAAGATACACATGGGTCGAAATGATGATATCCAAAGATGACTGCTATGATATCTTGACTATACTATTTCGAAAGCTCCAAACTCAAAAGGAAGACGACATCGTGAGGGTTAGATCAGACAATGGAACTGAATTCAAGAATAACGGTGTTGCTCAATACTGTGATGACCATGGAATTGATCATAATTTCTCTGCTGCTGGAGTTCCTCAACAAAATGGCGTTGTGGAAAGAAAGAATCGCACGTTGATTGAGGCTGGAAAAACAATGATAGCTGAAGCTAAGCTTCCAAAATATTTCTGGGGAGAAGCTGTCAACACTGCTTGCTTTACTCAGAATAGATCCCTCATCAACAAAGCCTACAACAAAACTCCATATGAACTATGGAGAGGAAGAGCGCTCAACATTGCTTTCTTCAAGATTTTTGGCTGCAAATGCTATATCCTCTACAACGGCAAAGATCATAGAGGTAAATTCGATGCCAAAGCAGATGAAGGTATTTTCGTTGGGTATGCCAAACACTCTAAAGCTTTTCGTGTTTTTAATAGAACTACTCTAGTAATTGTAGAATCGCTACATGTTACTTTTGATGAGCATTCTCTCCTTGAGCCACATTTGGCTCCAAATGATTCTGATGATTCTGCTGAGAATGTTGAGACAGGTACGCAACCACAAACTGCACCTGCGCAGAATTATAATCAAGATAATCAAAGTCAAAATCAAGCTAGTCCATCTCATGCGCCAACGACAGATGCTACGCCAGAAGTTACAACTCCTGATGCGCAGACACCCCCTCCTGCGCATGATGTCTCTCCGCTTCAGCAAATCACTTTTGATGATCTCGATGCTGGAGCAAATGAAGTACCCATTGAAGATCTTCGTATTCCTACCACTCAACCTAACTTACCTCCTGAGGTTCGTGAAGTTAGAGATCATCCTACTTCAAATATCATTGGTGATCTCAATGTAGGGGTTCGTACTAGGAGAGCATCTAACTTCGATGATGAATATCACTCCTTTATCTCTCAAATCGAACCAAAGAAGATTGATGAAGCGCTCCAAGATTCAAGCTGGGTTACTGTTATGCAAGAAGAGCTTAATCAAATTGAGCGCTACAAAGTTTAGACCTTAGTTCCCAGACCTCATGACCAAGGAGTTATTGGTACAAAATGGGTATTCAGAAACAAGATGGATGAGAATGGAAGCATCACCAGAAACAAAGCAAGGTTGGTTGCGCAAGGCTATAGGCAAGAGGAAGGAATCGATTATGATGAAACGTTTGCGCCTGTAGCAAGACTAGAAGCTATCAGAATTTTATTAGCTTATGCCTCTCACAAGAAATTCAAGATTTATCAAATGGATGTGAAGAGCGCATTTCTCAACGGTGAACTCCAAGAGACGGTCTACGTAGCTTAACCTCCTGGATTTGAAGATAGCAGATTTCCAAATCACGTCTTCAAGCTTCAGAAAGCTTTGTATGGACTTAAACAAGCTCCAAGAGCATGGTACGATACTCTATCAAAATTCCTACTAGAGAAAGGCTTCAAGCGCGGTAAAATCGATACAACTCTTTTTATTGCTAAGTATAATGATCATTTTTTACTTGTTCAAATTTATGTCGATGATATTATATTTGGTTCTACTAATGAGTTACTTTGTAAGCGCTTTGAAAAGCTCATGAAAAGCAAGTTTGAGATGAGTATGATGGGAGAACTCACATTTTTCCTCGGACTTCAAATCAAGCAATTGAATGATGGTATCTTCATAAATCAAGCCAAGTACATAAGGGACTTAATCAAGAAATTTGGACTTGAGAATGCTAAAGCATACGACACTCCAATGGCTACGGGCAATAAACTTGATAAAGACTTGAAAGGTAAGAAAGTTGATCAAACTTTATATCGAGGTATGATTGGCTCTCTACTCTATCTTACTGCAAGTAGGCCAGATATTATGTTTAGTGTCCATCTCCACTACAGAAGCTGAATACATTGCTGCTGGAAGCTGCTGCTGCCAAATCCTATGGATGAAGCAACAACTAGTGGATTATGGAATTAATGAAGGAAATTGTCCAATTTTCTGCGACAACATGTCCACCATAGCAGTCTCCAACAATCCTGTCATGCATTCAAAGACAAAGCACATCGACATCAAATATCATTTTCTCAAGGACCACGTGGAAAAAGGAAATATACACTTAGAGCACGTGGGCACAGATAATCAAATTGCTGATATCCTCACAAAGGCTCTTGACTCAAAAAGATTTGTCTTCTTGAGAGGAGAAATGGGTATGCTTGAACTCAGCTAACTTGTCTATATAATTTGTCAATACTAATGTTTTTGTGTTTGCTTGATAAGTTAAAGGTTAAGATTTCATACATCTGCGCAGACACTGCGCAGTAAGTTAATGCGCATGAAAAATTAAGTTGAGATTTGAAGAATCTTTGTACAATATTCGCTCTGCGCAAAATGACATGCGCACTTCTAAGTGGACCGCAGGTAAGTACTCTATTCATTAGATTTTGCACATAGGTCCTTGACTGAAAAGTCAACGCTTAGTCACAAGGGTACTTGTGTAATTCAAATTTTCTCGCGCCTTTATTTTTTTAATTTTGGGAAATTACCTTTTTACCCCTGCGCATGTCCCATTGTCATTTGATGCAAACTGCGATTAATGACAGCGCACCTTGCGAATGTTTGCTCACCATTTAATGATGAATGTGATGCGATAGCAGTCAGCTTCTATTCGCTGACACACGCGCGCGCAAAGACTGCGCATGCGCGTCCCCATTCGGCCACGTCACCCTACTAACGTGCGCCCGTCCTTTCACTGACTCAGTATTTATGAGGAAGTTGACTCGACAGTGACCGGCTTAGGACTTCACACTCACGCGCGCGCAAGGCCTACGCACGCGCGCATCCAGTTGGGCCACGTCATCGCAGCACGTGCCCCACTCCGCTTTTTCATCAACTGTCCTTGCGCTGACGTCACCATTTTTCCCTTTTTGGTATAAACCGTCTGCAACCTCTCTTCTCTCTCTTTTCTGCTCATTCTCTTTCACCAATCCTCCATTTTCTCTCTCTATTTCTTACCAACTTCCAAAGATTTCCTCTTCTTCTCTCTTTGACCTTCATCTTCTCCAGATTTCATCTTCCCAAAACTTCCTTTTTCATCTACATTTCTTTCTATATCAATGGCTCCAAAGAAGACCTCAAAGAAAATGCCCGAAATCATTCTCTCTTCTTTATCTGAGGAAACTTCTTCCTCTTCTCGCTCTGGGTATGAACAAGAACAACAAGAACATCCTCCTCCCCAGCCCGTCGTCGAAGATATGGTATGATTTCTTTCTCTGCTTCTTAATTTCCGCCATTGTTAGGGTTTAAAGCTTTACAAGCTTCCCTTTGTGATTGTGTGCTTGTTTGTTGATCATTTTTGAATTCGATTGTTGTGTTGTGTTCGTTTTTCCCTGATCTACTCTTTCATGTAATTTATTTCATGATCAATACTCTTTTTAAGTGATTTTTACGAAATTTTATGTCCAAAAACCTCCATTGTAGACGAACGGTTATTCTGAATTTCTGGGTTTGTTTTAATGTTGTTGACTATACTGTTTACATGGTTGACTTCGTCCTGTTCATGCGGTCATTTCGATGTATTTTTTTATTGGATTTGGACAACTTTTGATTTTTAGTGTTCTTGATGTTCTTCATGCTCATGAACAGTTCATTTCGTGTTCTTAATTTTCTTGATTTTTCTCTTATGCTCTGGATCGCATAAGAATTTCCAAGTGTTTACATTTTGCGCATGCTTGCTTGGCTTTGCGCATTACTTTTATGCTATTTTATCTAGTATGGAGTTACTGCGCATAGGTATCCTTGCGTTATCTGCGCATGCGCAACGCTCCATGCGCAATATAACGTCTAATTCATATTTTTGTTTTGCGCAGAATCCCTTCTATTTCATTTGTGGATGGGAAGTCAATCCGTAAGATCTCAACCAGGATGCTGTTGGGCGCAGATTGATGAGACATCTGCGATCCTCTGGAATTCTTCCTCTCTTCACTTTGGACCAACCATTCTACGTGCCTTCTCTTGTCGATGAATTCTTCGAGACTGCGCGTGTTGTTCCTGCCAAGCACAAGGGTGAGAGCACTGAGATCATTATGGCGGTGGTGCAGAACTGCGAAATCTTAGTACACCCTAACCACATCCGCAGACTTTGCGACTTCGATGTCGGTGATGCGCCAGAGACTTTTGATACTGGGCGGCAAGACAGATTGGCGATGAAGTTAGTTGGTGAGCCCACTCTTGTCAAGCGATGGTCTGTGCATGATCGCAAAGAGTTCGGTGAGGTGATGTATCACCTGTGCACCTTGATTGGCGATTCCCTGAACTGCAAGAATGGGAACAAGGGAAAATTTATTTCCAAGCAATGGGAATATTGCTGCGCCATCTACTTGAAGGAAAGGCTGGATTGGCCTCAGATCATCTGGAATGAGATCACCAAGGCAATGACAAGCTATGATGCGCGCCTCAACGCGTCAAAACCTAAGTATCGGACGCACTGTCGCCTGCTATCCAAGCTCCTGCTCCAATACACTGAATTAAATGAATTTGTAAGGAAGACGCCAATTCTGAAGCAGTCCTGTGCTTCAAGATTTTATTCTCGAGCGCAGCTTCATCTGCTGCGCGATGAGATTGGCGATGCGGACTACTACAGAATCTGATGATGATCCTAACAGAGAACCTTGGTTGGGAAAGTTACCCAAGGAAGACAAGGCCAAGGGCACTGAAGGCCCAAGTACTGTGCAGGAAACGGCTGATGAAGCCTCCAAGCGCAAGGGCAAGGGCATTGCTGAGCCCAAGTCAAAGAAGCACAAGGATGTTCCCAACGTCCAATCCATTGCAGGCATTAAGATCAGAGAGCCTGCCCCTGCTGCTCCAAAGCCTCCCTCCAAGAAGCGCAAGGCTGATGTGCCTGCACCCTCCCCGAAGAAAACAAAGACTGCCAAGGGTGCCTTCCAACGTATTCCCCCTTCTGCGTATGACTCTGAGTCGCGCATGGATCACACTGGTGATTCTGAAGATGCTGAGATTCAGGGGGAGACTCATCCCAAGGCCCCAGCTGTGCAAGACCCTGATGTTGCACCCGCGCCTCCTGCTGATGCCCCTCTTTCTTTTCCTCGGCGCAAACAGAAGGTGCGTAGTCGCGCAAAGGGCTCCAAAAAGCGCCAAACTCCCTCTCCACCAAGCTCTCCTCGAGAACCAACATCCAGCATATTTCAGCGCGTTAATATCCCTGTCGGTAACACTCACAGGGTTACCTCTGTTCTGGATAAAGGCATGGACATTGAGCCTGAGGATAAGGATGATGATGATGAAGTGGATCAGACTGTTGGTGGTGATGGCGCAGCTCCTGAGCCTACTGCTACGCCCACTGATACACCTGACTTTGTTGCGCCTGAGAATCCAGCGCCTCCTCCTGCTGCTGATCCTATCCCAGAAGATTCTGCTAAGGATGGTGCCACTGCCTCTGAAAGCAGTGAACATTCCTCTGCGCATAGATCTCCTGCGCATCCATCTCCTCCGCGGCTGTCCCCTCTTGATCCCATCTCAACCACCTCTCCTCCCAAGCCAACAGAGCAACCGCCTCCTGCTACCTCAACGGTTCCTGCGGTATCTACCTCGTCTCTCTCCTCCTCCAATGAGCTGCGCCAGATCTTACAAGCCTTGAATTCCATTTAAGTGAATCAAGTTGCTGCGCAGTCTCAGATGGCTCAACTCATTACTGCGCAAACCGCTATTCAAGATCAACTTGATGCGCAGCGATTGGAGATTGCTGCCATTAAGGGGGAGAATGCATCAAAGGCAAGTACCTCTGCCGCCGACCCCTCTGCACAGCCAGTCCCGGATGACTTAGATAAAATGGTCCTGGACTCACTTAAGTCAATAGCTGGGATGCTTGAAAATGTGTGCACCTATGAAGCTATTGATGATGGGTTCAAGGAAATTCTGAGGAAGCTGCGCAAGAACTTAGCAGATGGATTATATGAAGGGTTTACCAGCTTGGAAGCACAGATAGAAGAGAATATTGCGCAAGGTGGACCTGCGCAAGCTAGTGCGCTCAACATGGAAGGTGTCAGGGAGTGCATTACTCAAGCGATGACTGATTTCGCTGACGGGTTCAACGCTAGGATGGACCAAGCAATGTTTGACATTCAAGCCAGCGTGAACACCCAGATCCTCCACACTGACACTCGCCTTGAAGCTACGCAGGCAACCATCATCGACACCATCAATGCTGCTGAGCAGTCATATTTCAACCAGATGACTGGGCATCAGATGGCCTACGCAGCAAACTTCCGAGAAATGCAAGCAGACAACAGGGATGTGCGCAGAGGAATCACAGTTTATGTTGAAGAAGCTGTTGTGTTAGGATTCATTGTTAGTACACTCACCTTAATTTGATTAATCCATGCCACGTGTCTTTTTATGGACTTTAGGACCGCATGTAATGAGGTTCTACTTCAATTTTTAGATAAGTCCATTTCTAGATTTTTGATTGTCTAGGCTGAGTATAGTTCGGTTTTATACCTTAGTGGTTTAGTGCTTCAAGCCATCATCTTGAGACCACCAGCTTGGAGCCCTTCAGTTTTCATCATACTGCAGTTTGCAAGTTTGATGAAACCGCCCTTCAAGATCATTCTTCAAACTGCCCCTACGCTTGGTGAAACCGCAGAGCAGTTATTGAAGAATTAAAGATATTTCATTTATTCCTTAGACAAATATTCCCTTTTTAACCGTAAAAGGATGTTGTTATGTCATGTCAAAATAACTCTAAGTTAACTTGGAGTTTCTGGAAGGAATGTCGGTTTGTCTATGAGTTTGAATTGTTTACCGTTAGTCCTTTCTGCAACAAAGGACAAATGTCAGGTAGTGGTGCAACAACTACCTAGGAAAACAAGACAAAACCAAGGACGAAAATGACAGCTCAACCAATGGGATTTCGACAGCACTGTACCCTTCAGATTTGATTCAAATCTTTATCCAACGGTCACAAGGGTGCTCTGCCTATAAATAGCCTCCATTATTCAACAATGAAGGTTGCTGAGCTTTAAGAGATTCATTCCCAAGTGTTCAAGTTTGCTTTGAAGATTCAAACCCAGATATTCATATCTTCAAACCATCTCCTTAGCAAACCCAGTTTTCTTCATCAAAGCTTCAAGCCTAACAACCTTTCATATTCTGCCTTTCCACCAAAAGACTTCCATTTGCTCAACCATCATTTAGATACTTAGAGCATTTGATTTCTTTTCACACACACACCCGATTTATATGATCACATAGATTATATACTTCGAAAACACCGGTTGTTATTATAGCTTAGGTTAGACTTATTGTTTAGAGTTTAGATTCATCTTGTAAAACCTCCTCTAAATTAATACAAGTCTAGTAGCTATTAGAAAATCCTAGACTAACCATCTAGGTAGAGGACGTAGTTCATTTAAGAACGAACCTCTTCAATTTGTGTGTTTGATCTTTATTTTCTGTCTTGATATTTATCTTTCTTGTTTGTGGTCTTTTAAGTTGTCTCCATATACGAAATGACTTGAAAGATGAATTGTGTTTTCCTTTGAACTTTAAGTTTAACTATTCAGTTGCATCATAGTGTTTTCTCAACCTGAGTCAAACCTTCCAACTCTTTAACTAACCTATTTGGCCAAACCGCAAACTCCGCTGTGCATTTTATCAGTTCGGTTCTTGTGCTTTGAACCGCAGTTGGCCAAACTGATAAGTACTCGGTTGATTTTAAGGGTATTTTCGAAAAAGTTTTGGACCGCTATTCACCCCCCTCTAGCGGTTCGATACCCTTGTTTCCCTCTGGGACCAACAAGTGGTATCAGAGCATACTCACCAAACTTGTTTTTACAAGCTTAACCGCTTGGGTGCTGATCCAATGGAAAACACAAACACCCATATGATGCAAACATCCAATTCGAATCACTTACCGATTCTGGATGAAGATAGTTTTATCTTTTGGAAAGATAGGAAGATGAAACACATGATTTCATGTGATCGTAGACTGTGGACCATAGTTACTGATGGACCATATGTTCCTATGAAAGCTAATCCACGTGCAGGAACCGCAGGAGAAGAAGCTGAAGTTAAGAAGTTAGAAAGTGAATGGACTGATGCAGACCGCATCAATGTGGATTTTGATGGAAGAGCTATGTCCATGCTAGTGTCAGCTATAAACTTGATGACTCATTCTAAGGTGCTTCACTGCAAAACCGCAAAGGCTACCTGGGATGCTATAGTTGACTTTCTGGAAGGAGATTCAGATACCAAGAAGAACCGCTTCTATCAACAGAGAAGACTCTTTGATTATTTTGTTAAAGATCCTAAGGAATCTCTTAGACAATGCTATGAGAGGTTTATTGATATTATTAATGTGTGTTTTTCTCTTGGACATGTCTATTCTAATACAGATTTGAACATGAGATTCATGCAAGCACTTGGTAGCAAATGGCTGATCAAAACTACTAACATTGAAGACAACATGGACTTGGAAGCTCTTGATCTTCGACACTTGTATGCCATGCTGAAGGTTTTTGAATTCAAGCTTGAAGAGGTCCATGAAACCGAAATCATATTTAAGACACTCTCTCTAGCTGCATTCAATAATACCTCATCTCCCATCTACAATCCAGACCATCATCAAACCGCTCCTCACCTCCACTTGCAAACCGCTCCTCCTGACCAAAATGCTCCTAGATTTAATCCTCAAACCGCACCTCCTGAGTATTACCAGCAGTCTCACCAATCCTATCCTCAATCACATCAACCATATCCTCAACCCTATCAATCTTATCAGTAGTCTCATCAACCCTACACTTCTCCTCAAAGTTCTTATGCTCAGAGTGTAGGATCACAATCCTCAAGTTCTACTCAAGTTGATTTTGATGAAATGGATGATGAAGAATTTGCTTTGTATGTGAAGAAATACACCAAGTTCAGAAAAAACAATAGATCTCAATTTCCATCCAAAAGCCCAGAAAAGTTTGTCCCTCCAACCAGATTTAACAAAAATGCAGATCCCAAGACAAGGGATGACTTGGTGTGTTATAACTGCAAACAGCCAGGTCATTTTGCTTCAAGTTGTCCCAAACCGCGTTATGAAGCCGCGCCAGCAAAGAAACCACTCAACAAGAAGTTCGTGAAAAGAAGAGGAATTGTAGCTGACCAAGGAGATCAACCGCTGACATGGATGGGTTCAGACTCAGATGAAAGTGATGATGAAGAAACTGCAAATCTCTGCCTCATGGGATTTGAAGAAAGAATTGAAATTGATGAAAGCCTTCCACTGCCAAATCAACAAATGAAGTCAGTTTCACCTAAGACTCCTGAGGCTAGATTAAGCAAAGCTCCTACAACAACAAACTACACTTCTGAGGTTCAAGCAGACCAAAGTCATGATGACCAGGTACTAGAACGTGCTAATATTATATGTCAACAACACACTGTGCTTAAAAAGGCATATAAACTAATGGCTGCGGAACTTGAAGAATCCCAACGTGTATGTAAATCCCACAAGGAGGAAATTGAAAACCTCAAGCTCTGGGATATCATTAATTGAGGAAGAAAACCGCTATCTGAAGGATAGAGCCAAGGCACTTCTCACCCAAATCCATGAGCTTACTGTACAAAGGGATGACCTTCAAAAAGTGACCATTGTATGGACTAAGTCTGGTGTCACCATGGAACAAATCCTAAATTCACAAATTCCTACTTCGGATAAAAGTGGATTGGGGTTTAAAACCGATGATGGGTGTAAGTGTCCTTGTCTCTGTGCCGAAGGTGGTGTGAAACCTACTGAACAAACCAAAGAAATTCCTAAGGTTAATCATGCCGATAAAAAGGACTCAAAACAAGAAATTAAAAGGCAAAATTATTTCTTTGAGTATCCTAAAAACCAGACTGGGAGAGATTCAAAGTGGAAAGAGAAATCCATAGCGGCTGAGGCAACCAAGGAAGTATTGAGTGATGAAACCGCTCCTAGTCGGTTTAAGGAAATTCCTATCATTTTCCCTAAAGCCTCACCTAAGAGGAAGGTTGAGCTCAAGAAGGTAATCTTTGTTAAAGCCAAAACCGCTGACCCAGTAAAACATGAGAAACCGAAGGTCAGTAAAGGGTTTGTAAAACTGCAACCAAAACCTGGATTTATTCATTGTGCCATTTGTGCTGATTATGGTCATGGTGCTGGTCATTGTCTTTTAAGGTTCACACCCAATGCCAAGGGATGTAAAAATCCTAAGGTCAAACAGGTGTGGGTCCCAAAAAGCTGCTAACCCTAGGACCCAAAAGAATAAGGGGGACCAAAATCTTTAATGTTTATTTTTCAGATCTTATGCTTTATGGCTGGAACCGCAAAGAAGAATAAGGATCTTTGGTACTTGGATAGTGGTTGCTCACGACACATAACCGGAGATAATGAATTTCTTTGTGATTTCATCATTATGAGAGGCCCCCCAGTAGTGTTTGGAAATAACAAGAAAGGAGAAACAATAGGATATGGGGCAATCAAACGTGGAAAGGTGACCATTGAAAATGTGTCACTAGTAGAAGGACTCAAGCACAACCTTCTCTCCATATCTCAGTTTTGTGACCAAAGAATGAACTGCAACTTTACTTCAACTAATTGTTTCATCAAAGATGCAACTTCCGGAGTTACTCTACTGACTGGCAACAGAACAGGTGATGTATATATGATAGATTTGAGTAATATTGTTTCTATTGCTGACCTCTGTTTTGTAGCCAAAAATGTTAGTGAAAGCAACTGGTTATGGCATAAGCGGCTCAGCCACTTGAACTTCAAGTATCTAGCAAAACTGCAAAGGGATGGTCTTGTCAAAGGACTACCCAAAGTGGATGACCGTCATGATAAGAAATGTAAAGCATGCCAGCTTGGTAAGCAGCCCAAACAGTCATTTCCAAGCAAAACCGCTTCTTCAACGAACCGCTGCTTACAACTGCTTCACATGGATTTATTTGGACCTGTCCCAACCGCCAGTATAGGAGGAAACCGCTATACCTTGGTGGCTATTGATGACTTTTCAAAATATACATGGGTGGAAATGATGGCCTCAAAAGATGATACTTATGGCATCGTAACTGCTCTATTTAGACAGCTCCAAACTCAGAAATTGGATGACATTGTTGCTGTGCGTTCAGATAATGAAACCGAATTTACAAACAATGGCGTTGCCCAATATTGTGATGATCATGGAATTGATCATAACTTCTATGCCGCTGGGGTTCCACAACAGAATGGAGTTGTAGAAAGAAAGAACAGGACTTTGATTGAAGCCGGGAAGACCATGATTGCAGAAGCAAAGCTTCCCAAATACTTCTGGGCCGAAGCTATCAATACCGCTTGTTTTACCCAGAACCGCTCCCTAATCATTAAAGTTCACAACAAGACTCCTTATGAATTGTGGAGAGTCAGATCACCCAACATTGCCTTCTTTAAAATATTTGGATGCAAATGCTACATCTTATACAATGGCAGAGAGCATCGAGGTAAATTTGATGCTAAGGCCGATGAAGGTATTTTTGTTGGTTATTCAAAACACTCTAAAGCTTTTCGTTGTTTCAATAAAACTTCATTAAAAATTGTAGAGTAAGTCCATGTTACATTTGATGAACATGATCTTCTTGAGCCACATATGGCTCTAAATGTTGATGATGATTTTAGTGGTTTTGAGACAGGTACATCTTACCCTAATCATGCAACCGCAAATGACCAACCTACTCAAACCGCTCCATCAGGTTCTCCAGCCGCTCTAAATCAAATCGAAGGTGTTGCTGTAGAACCGCACTCTTCTGATCCCATTCAAACCGTTGATCCAGTTCCAAACATCACCTTCAATGAAGATTTCAATGAATATCAAGAAGATCCTCCTCTAGAAAATCTTCAAGAAATAGTGGTTCATGAAGACCTCCCTCCAGAAATCAATGAGCATAGAGACCATCCAACAACCAATGTTATAGGTCCTATCAGTTTTGGTGTTCAAACAAGAGGAAGCTTAACTCATAGAGATAACCACAGTTTGTTCTCAACCGCACTGTTATCTCAGATGGAACCGAAGAAGGTAGATGAAGCTCTAAGTGATCCAAGTTGGGTAGCTGCAATGCAAGAAGAGCTCAATCAGTTTGAAAGATGCAGAGTTTGGACTCTAGTTCCAAGGCCCAGAGATCACACTGTAATTGGAACAAAATGGGTATACAGAAATAAGATGGACGAAAATGGTACTATAACAAGAAACAAAGCAAGGTTGGTTGCTCAAGGTTATAGGCAAGAAGAAGGGATTGATTATGATGAAACCTTTGCCCCTGTAGCCAGACTTGAACCCATTAGATTGTTCCTGGCCTATGCCTCCTTCAAGAAATTCAAGTTATATCAAATGGATGTGAAGAGTGCATTTCTGAATGGTGAACTACAAGAAGAAGTTTATGTAGCTCAACCGCCAGGATTTGAAGACAATAAATATCCTAATCATGTCTTCAAGCTCAAGAAGGCCTTGTATGGACTCAAACAAGCTCCAAGAGCATGGTATGACACTCTATCTAAATTTCTTATTGAACAAGGCTTCTCTAGAGGTGTAGATACCCCGAGAGAGCCCACGGCTTCGCTAGAGCGGTGGAAGGATCCTAGGATGTCTAATTGATTTTATTTTGTAGAGTCGCCACCTATGTTTTTAAAGGAACATAAGAAAAACCTAGAAATAGCTTGGAAATAGCTTGTTTTTTAATGTTACGAAAGCAAAGATTCGGGAAGAGAAGGGTTCGGGGGTTAGGTGACGGAGTGGGAAGTACTTAAACACCCACTCCGCCCCGCTTATGCGGGTCTTGCTACAATTGGTGTTCTAATGCTAAAAAGTCCTTCTATTTATTAATATGAAAATGTGCTAACCATTACAAGGGAAAGAAAAGGGAAATAAAAAGAGAATTGTTTTATTTATTGATTTATGCTAAGAATTACATGTTGAATTATTGCTAAATCATTACATTAAGAAATGATCAATGATTGAAATAGAGATTGGAATGTTGGGATGTAACCTTGGCCAAACTTCAATAGTGAAGTGGCCTTTTGGTTGTATCCCTTTTTATGTAGATTGCATACTCATTAGAGAAGTGAGAGATGAAGAAAACAAGTAAAGAGTTTTGAAAAAGAGAATTAAAAGAGTTTAGAAGGAGAAAGTGAGAGTTGTACCTTGTGCTTGAATGGGGAAGAACCAAATTGTCTATAGTGACCACCCTTTGAAAATGGATTTTATGTGTTTTAAAGTGTTTTTTGATTCAAGAATCCCTCCTCCCTTTCCATGGTGGAATGAAGAGGTATTTATAGGTGTTAGGGAAGTGTTTGTGGTCACAAAGATGGCCCTTCCCCGGATCAAGCCAAGACATAATGGCTTTGGGGGTTACAAATCAAAAGAGGAGGGAAATTTGGCAAAATCTGGGATCCTGGAGGTGGGAAGCGCGCACGTCCCACCCCCCCTATGGGAGGCGCGCTCGTCCCACAAAGAAGGCCAAAGGCGTTCTCGTCCCACCTTCAGGAAATCCATATTTTAGCCCAAAAGTTAACCCCGTTATGCAGTTAAGTCCCAAAACTAACGAGATCAGTTAGAAACTTAACGAACACCATGAAAGTCAACAAAAACAAAGTAAACAAAGACTAAAGGTTGACTTTGTCACTTAGTCAAATCCAAGATTAACGGAGTATGTCAAGAACTTAATGGAAAGTAACAAAAGTTAACGGAAAGTAACAAAACATAACAGAAGAGAGGAAGATAGAGAATGTGTATGCAATCGGGACATGAGAGGTCCAAGGCGGGGTGTCTACAGAGCCCCTCGGCGACGTGGATTGCAAAGCAAAACGCGTCGACGAATGTAAAAACACCCGCCGAGGACATCGACAAAGAAAAAAGGAAGAAAAGAAAACAAAGACTCGATAAAAGTAGGAATTTTAAATTGCGATAGATAGAGGTGCGCTCCATGCATGAGCGACTTTTGCAGAAGAAAAGCTTCTCAAATACTTCTGGGCCGAAGCTGTCAATACCTCTTGTTTCACCCAGAACCGCTCCCTAATCATCAAAGTTCACAACAAGACTCCTTATGAATTGTGGAGAGGCAGATCACCCAACATTGCCTTCTTTAAAATATTTGGATGCAAATTCTACATCTTATACAATGGCAGAGAGCATCGAGGTAAATTTGATGCTAAGGCCGATGAAGGTATTTTGTTGGTTATTCAAAACACTCTAAAGGTTTTCGTTGTTTCAATAAAACTTCATTAAAAATTGTAGAGTCAGTCCATGTTACATTTGATGAACATGATCTTCTTGAGCCACATATGGCTCCAAATGTTGATGATGATTTTAGTGGTTTTGAGACAGGTACATCTTACCCTAATCATGCAACCGCAAATGACCAACCTACTCAAACCGCTCCATCAGGTTCTCCAGCCGCTCCAAATCAAATCGAAGGTGTCACGACCCGAAATCTAGGCTCTATTTTATTAGTAATTAAATGATTTTTATTTAATTATTTGCTTATTTATTTATTTAAATTTTTATTTATTCAAATAATTATGTGTGCATTTTATGTGTCATAATAATTATGCTTAAGCATTTTATTTGGGTCATTTGGGTTAGTGTAATATCGTTGGGTCTTAATTGTTAGTAGGGAGTGTAGTATTTGTGTAGTGTAGTGGAGGGGGCCTAAGTGTAAGTCTTTTAAAACATTCCCCTACTCCCTCCCTATTCCCCTCACCTCCCTCACCTTCTCCCTCACTCTCTCCATCTCTCTCTCCCTGGAAACTCTCTCTCTCTCTCTCCATTGTTTGTGGTAAGTTTTCTTTCCCTACTTCTCTCTTCATTTACTTCCTCTTCCTCTCATAATCTCTCATTTATTAAAACTTGAACATTGTTTAGATCGTCGATAGGATCGCGTAGAATCAAAAATATTTGAAATCCATCAACTTTGAGAAAATCCAAGTAAGTTACTTTTCCCCCATTTTTATGCTAAAATGTTCATATCATGTTTATATAATGCTTGATGTGTTATATTTGAAGTTTGGTTGGGTTTTGAATTTATTTTGAATTTATTTGAGTTTTTGGTTAAAAATGGTGAATTGATGAATGTTGGGTTTGATTCTTGGTTTTGGGTTGATAAATGTTGTATTTGGATTCCCATTCTAGTTGTAAGTGGTTTTGGTACATTTTAGAACTTGTTGAAGGAGTTGATTTTGAGTATTTGGTGTTTTGGGAGAATTTGGTTCGAAAATTGTAAAACCCAGCTCTGTTCTCCTCCCAGCCCGTAGACCAGGCGCCCGCCTGCCCCTGCCCAGGCGCCCGCCTACTCCCACTTTTTCTAGCGCCTGACCTTCTGTCTATTCAAGCGCGCGCCTGCCTATGCCCAGGCGCCCGCCCGCCCCCTGTTTCAGGAATTTGACCTTTTTGCTTGGTTTAGGACTTAGGGCCTAAATAGTTTAAGTTTATTTCTTCCAATTAACTTAAGATAACATCGTGGAATACCTTATTAGTTGGATTTGATTCTTTTGTGAATAAATATGTTCTGGAATTTGATTAAGTACCGTTTTGGGAATGTTTGTTCATCCTTGATGTGTTGTTTGGATTGGTTTACCTTTGTGGTAATTTATTTGGATTGGTTCCCTACTTTGGAACCTTAAGTTGTTTATTCATGCTAAATTATTATTACTTAGCATTTATTTGGAAGCCCAGCTGGCATATTTGTTGCATCGGGCGATGGGAAGGATTATAATGGCAAAGCCAAGTCCATTATAATGTTGACCATTGTTTTGCCCCCTTCTTTACCCCTTTTCCAGATTGGCCTTGGAAAGGATAAGTTAGCGTTCCTCTGTGAATGTATCTAGCTACCGGGCATGACTTTGTGTCATGGTCCTTGTCCTTTGTGACACTTTTATGGTTATTGGTTCCGGTACCGGGGTTTTCTCTTCGGCTTTCATGCTATTATGAAGATGATGATTTGTTGATTATTGGAGCTGCGCAGCGATCCTTTATTTGGATGTTCCGGATTGGAAAACCTTTGCTATATCCTTTGTTAAGTGTTTATTTCTGCTGCTATCTGATACATGATAAATGCTATGTGCTATGTGATATTTATTATTGCTTATAGTATATTGCGTCATAGCATGTCATGTAGTTGCATTAGTAACTTATTGAGATTTATCTCACCCCCTTTCTTTTTATCTTTGTTTTTCCTTAACCCCCCCCCAGGTGCTAAGGATTAGTCTCGCTGATCACGAGAAAGAGGACGTCGAGTGGGGATACATTCTTTTGGGGAAGGTTATTATAGGTTGGTTTACATTATGTAAATGTGTAACCATTTTGGGATAGTTGTACCAAACAATGACGTCACTAAGAATTGTATATTTGTATTTTGTTGGGCATAAACTTGTGGAAGTTTATGATAGTTGTAATTGGTTTTTATCAAACTTGGTTTTGTAAAACTTTGGATCATCACCTTTTGGTATCAAATGGAATTTTTAACTTCAGTATTTCACAGTTTTGGTTTTAGAGTCGACGTCCAGATCGCGGTCCCGGGCCCGCGGGGTCCGGGGTCGCGACAGAAGGTGTTGCTGTAGAACCGCACTCTTCTGATCCCATTCAAACCGTTGATCCAGTTCCAAACATCACCTTCAATGAAGATTTCAATGAATATCAAGAAGAGCCTCCTCTAGAAAATCTTCAAGAAATAGTGGTTCATGAAGACATCCCTCCAGAAATCAATGAGCATAGAGACCATCCAACAACCAATGTTATAGGTCCTATCAGTTTTGGTGTTCAAACAAGAGGAAGCTTAACTCATAGAGATAACCACAGTTTGTTCTCAACCGCACTGTTATCTCAGATGGAACCGAAG
This sequence comes from Campanula takesimana, assembly GCA_026119855.1. Lineage (NCBI taxonomy): Eukaryota > Viridiplantae > Streptophyta > Magnoliopsida > Asterales > Campanulaceae > Campanula > Campanula takesimana. Next base: position 518,685 of record JAOWBW010000489.1, read on the forward strand.
AAGGTAGATAAAGCTCTAAGTGATCCAAGTTGGGTAGCTGCAATGCAAGAAGAGCTCAATCAGTTTGAAAGATGCAGAGTTTGGACTCTAGTTCCAAGGCCTAAAGATCACACTGTAATTGGAACAAAATGGGTATACAGAAATAAGATGGATGGAAATGGTACTATAACAAGAAACAAAGCAAGGTTGGTTGCTCAAGGTTATAGGCAAGAAGAAGGGATTGATTATGATGAAACCTTTGCCCCTGTAGCCAGACTTGAACCCATTAGATTGTTCCTGGCCTATGCCTCCTTCAAGAAATTCAAGTTATATCAAATGGATGTGAAGAGTGCATTTCTAAATGGTGAACTACAAGAAGAAGTTTATGTAGCTCAACCGCCAGGATTTGAAGACAACAAATATCCTAATCATGTCTTCAAGCTCAAGAAGGCCTTGTATGGACTCAAACAAGCTCCAAGAGCATGGTATGACACTCTATCTAAATTTCTTATTGAACAAGGCTTCTCTGGAGGTGTAGATACCCTGGGAGAGCCCACGGCTTCGCTAGAGCGGTGGAAGGATCCTAGGATGTCTAATTGATTTTATTTTGTAGAGTCGCCACCTATGTTTTTAAAGGAACATAAGAAAAACCTAGAAATAGCCTATTTTTTAATGTTACGAAGCCAAAGATTCGGGAAGAGAAGGGTTCGGGGGTTAGGTGACGGAGTGGGAAGTACTTAAACACCCACTCCGCCCCGCTTACGCGGGTCTTGCTACAATTGGTGTTCTAATGCTAAAAAGTCCTTCTATTTATTAATATGAAAATGTGCTAACCATTACAAGGGAAAGAAAAGGGAAATAAAAAGAGAATTGTTTTATTTATTGATTTATGCTAAGAATTACATGTTGAATTATTGCTAAATCATTACATTAAGAAATGATTAATGATTGAAATAGAGATTGGAATGTTGGGATGTAACCTTGGCCAAACTTCAATAGTGAAGTGGCCTTTTGGTTGTATCCCTTTTTATGGAGATTGCATACTCATTAGAGAAGTGAGAGATGAAGAAAACAAGTAAAGAGTTTTGACAAAGAGAATTAAAAGAGTTTAGAAGGAGAAAGTGAGAGTTGTACCTTGTGCTTGAATGGGGAAGAACCAAATTGTCTATAGTGACCACCCTTTGAAAATGGATTTTATGTGTTTTAAAGTGTTTTTTGATTCAAGAATCCCTCCTCCCTTTCCATGGTGGAATGAAGAGGTATTTATAGGTTTTAGGGAAGTGTTTGTGGTCACAAAGATGGCCCTTCCCCAGATCAAGCCAAGACATAATGGCTTTGGGGGTTACAAATCAGAAGAGGAGGGAAATTTGGCAAAATCTGGGATCCTGGAGGTGGGAAGCGCGCACGTCCCACCCCCCCTATGGGAGGCGCGCTCGTCCCACAAAGAAGGCCAAAGACGTGCTCGTCCCACCTTCAGGAAATCCATATTTTAGCCCAAAAGTTAACCCCGTTATGCAGTTAAGTCCCAAAACTAACGAGATCAGTTAGAAACTTAACGAACACCATGAAAGTCAACAAAAACAAAGTAAACAAAGATTCAAGGTTGACTTTGTCACTTAGTCAAATCCAAGATTAACGGAGTAAGTCAAGAACTTAATGGAAAGTAACAAAAGTTAACGGAAAGTAACAAAACATAACAGAAGAGAGGAAGATAGAGAATGTGTATGCAATCGGGACATGAGAGGTCCAAGGCGGGGTGTCTACAGAGCCCCTCGGCGACGTGGATTGCAAAGAAAAACGCGTCGACGAATGTAAAAACACCCGCCGAGGACATCGACAAAGAAAAAGGAAGAAGAAAGAAAACAAAGACTCGATAAAAGTAGGAATTTGAAATTGCGATAGATAGAGGTGCGCTCCCTGCATGAGCGACTTTTGCTGGAGTGTTGTATTGGAGCTCATGGGAGCTTGTCTCGATATGGACCGAGTTGTTGAGTTGGGGCTCATGGGAGCTTGTCTCGATATGGACCGGGTTGCCGACTTGGAGCTCATGGGAGCTTGTCTCGATATGGACCGAGTTGCCGACTTGGAGCTCATGGGAGCTTGTCTCGATATGGACCGAGTTGCCGAATTGGAGCTCATGGGAGCTTGTCTCGATATGGACCGAGTTGCCGACTTGGAGCTGATGGGAGCTGTCTCGATATGGACCGAGTTGCCGACTTGGAGCTGATGGGAGCTTGTCTCGATATGGACCGAGTTGCCGACTTGGAGCTGATGGAGCTTGTCTCGATATGGACCGAGTTGCCGACCGAGTTGCCGACTTGGAGCTGATGGGAGCTTGTCTCGATATGGACCGAGTTGCCGACTTGGAGCTGATGGGAGCTTGTCTCGATATGGACCGAGTTGCCGACTTGGAGCTCATGGGAGCTTGTCTCGATATGGACCGAGTTGCCGACTTGGAGCCGCATCTGCTTATGTTGTTGACTTTGTGGGGGTGTGGGCACGGTTGACCACTTTCTGCTGGGGATGAAGTGCCTTGAGTAGCGGATGCTGTTGACTTCGTGGTGGTACCTGTTATGTGTGTGCTTGACAGGTATATGTGTTCTTGCAAGAAGATGCATGAAGTGTGAAATGAAGAGAGAGAAATTGTGCTCGGTGTGATGGATTTTGGAACACCTTGCAATGAGAGAGAAGTAAGAATGTAGAGAGTGATCTTGTGTGCGGTGTGATTTGAGGAAAGCATTGGATGTATTCATACTTCACTTACCATTGCCGTTTGAGTGGGGATGGATTTCTGATGTCCGCGGAGGATGCTTTGATGGAGAATGTCCATTCTTTTGATGTTGATGAGAGAACGCTCTTGATGATGGGTTGGCGAGATGGTACTCTGGATGATGGGTTGGTCGTGCCAAAGGCTGCCTACGTATCCCTTGAAGGGAATCAGACCAGCGTAGTTCAAGGAGGGTGGAGAACTCTGGGGAAGAAGCTATGGAGCAAGGCAAAGTAAAGCACATACTTTTGCACATAGAAGGAGATTTTTATTTTTATTTTTTTTTATTTTTTAAGTCGTGGGTGAACCATTTTAACCGTTGTGTGATTGTGAAGCCAAACCAGATCAAGTCGTGGTTCAATCGAAGTCCGGATTGCCTTGTTGAATTCTGTCGTTGTTACTGTGGTGTCCAACGAAATTGATGTCTAGCTCCAAGAGATTTGTCGATTATGGGGCTCCAAAAGGCATTTGATGCCGAGATAAGGGTTGCTGATTGTAAAGCTCCTAGAATGCCTTTGATGCCAAAACTTGAGTGGCTTGCATAGCCCAAGATAAATCAGTTCTTAGCCCATTCAAATAAATCGCCTTTTGTTGTTGGCGTGAGCAAATCCCAAGAGTAGATTATTGATACCAATCCTCGAGAGATTGCAAAGCTCCAAATGTCATGGACTTCTTGTTTGCGAGCTTCAAGACGGTGGAGTGTGAAGACCTTTTTGATGTAAAGCCCCAAATTATCTTGTGATCGGTTCAGCATTGAGAGCGGATGTACCGTTTGGTAGAATTTTTGACAGAGATCTCCTTCTTGCTCTTACTGGGGAGATGAATGGCCTCATTGTGGTCGATACCCAATGGCTGAGGGCTTATGTCAAAAGATGCAGTAATGTTTTGCGGTGCCGTCGAAGTCGCGGAGGATAAGGTCTTGGTGTGATAAAGTCCCAAATGAGTATGCTTGATTGACTCTTCTTGAGTTGAACTAATGACGGATCTTCGGATGCAACTAGTGCTGTGGCCCAACTTTATCTGAGCTGCACCTTTCTTTTGATCTTGGAGAAGGGGGTGCTGAATTGCAGAAACATTGGGATTGGTCGTGGCATTTCCTGCTATAACCCTGTTTTGATTAGAGTTTAGCATATTGAATCTTTTTCCTTTTCTCTAAGATTTCTTCAAAATCTCGCTGTGAGTTCTAACAAAAATCATCAACTTCATTATAACATCGGAGTCTTCATTTAAAACCAAGAGGCCTTTGACTTGAAGTGTTGAGAGACCCTTTGAGCTTGATCCCTTTCATGGAGACTACTCCCAAATTGCGTTGCTCGAGTATTGTGCCCCCAAAAGACTGTCGGTCGCGAAGCCCCAATATTGTCTTTGCTCGGATTACTGTAATGCCGTAGCCCAAAAGATTGTAGATTGCGAAGCCCCTTGAGACCTTCGGTGCCGAATTGAGGAAGCTTCCAATGTTGCACATGACTCGGCTGGGGATACTGCTGGGGAGTTATTGCTCTTTGCCGAGGGATCCTTTAAGACTTGACCGTAGCCTTTAGAGTGCCATCATTGATTGCGAGAAAGGTCCACCTTGATTGGGGGAACGAGCACGGGCACACGCGACAAGAGGCTTTTTGATATCCCTTTTGGGAGACTTTGAGGATAGTCTCACACATCTTTCTCGAAACATAGCCTCTAGGGCGTATTGATTGTCAAGTGAAGCAAAAGAAGTCCTTGTCCTTGAGTCACATAGCCCCTAGGGCGTCACCATTTGTGAGCAAAGCAAGAGTGACTCATCCTCGTGCGAGGGAACAAACATGAAAGGACATGGCAAGAGCTACTCCATTTCTTTGGAGCCTTTCGGCGTACTTAGAAGCACATACTTGAAGAAGCTTTGAAACTGAGACACGTGTTGTTTGCTATTTGTTGCCGAAGCAATTGACTAGCTAGGGATTATTTGTGCACCTCGTGCCTTTTATGATGGGCTCGTTCTCGGATGGGTCTTGGCTACCACGGGCCTTCTTTTCATGAACCCAAAAATGCACACTGCTGGAGAATGATGCCAATAACCCAAAACAACCTTTGATGGTGCCATATCTTTTGAGCCTTTGCATTCCCAAAGTTGACTCAGTGTGGGAATTGACTTGCTGAGGAGATCCAATGTAGAGCTCGTGCAGTTGTCTCTTTAGAGGTTGGAGATCTCCATTTCTCTTTCCCTTCTCTCTCT